>OX418223.1:6405109-6860307 GCA_948455865.1 Conomelus anceps | reverse complement strand
AATGGGAATCCTTGAAAAAAGAACAAACTTTATTCACATCATTAAATTACTAAAATTAATCTATATTGCTGTATATACAAAGTTTCCCTACAACGACCAAGTGTCAGACAATGATACCTACCAGTTAAACTCTTGAGTGAGAACTCGTCTATAACTCCAAGCGTCTCTACAAAAACCGGCTAAACTTTTCCAATCTTTGCCGTTCATAAACATGAGAAAAACTTCCCTTGAAAGCACCCTCCCACCTAACCATTTCCTCCTCCATTCCTCCAAACACGGACATCTAGCAACAAAGTGGAATATATCCTCTATCTCTTTTAGATTACACATTGAACAGAAATAATTTCGTTCCGGAACCCATGGTTTGTAATTCAAATTAATCAACTCACCCCTTGCCTTAAAAATCCACCTCATAACCCAAAATTCATTGTCACCATTTACATAGTTTTTAAAGCTCAGATCCAAGTTGAAAGACTTGTACCATGTATGAAAATGTCCTGCCTGTGCGTCCTGTATGAAATTATTTTTATGGAATTTATTCAAACTAGTCAATATTGTTTTGAAGAGCTCACCCCAAGTAATCACGTTCTCTATTGTAAAATTGATATTTAAATTTAATTTATAAGAAATGCGATTCCACTCTTTCAGCCAAAAGCATTTATTTTTCAGAACTTGCAGAGCAAGGAATTTCGGTAGCCTCTCATCCTTCATTCTCATAACCCTTATAATATAATTGAAGTGCAATCGCAGACAGTATTCAAAAAGAGGTGTTAGATCAGTTTCGAGGAATAGCATATAATTAGGCGTATTGATTGGAAGAGCAAATAGTTTCTTAATAAAGAAACGCTGTAGTTTTTCAACATTGTCATACTGCTTACAGCCCCATACTTGAGCTCCATAACATAAGACTGCCCTTGCACAAGCTTTAAACAACTTACATTTGGCTGAAAAACTCACATTACTATTTTTTAATATTCCTCCCCATGCTAAATTGAGTCCCAGTTTGGCTTTATCTAATTTTTCACTAAGGTGACTCTCAAAATTCAAGGTGGGCGTTAGAGTTACTCCTAAATATTTATATTTACTCACACATTCAATCTGTTCTCCCTTATAAGTCCATCTTTCATTCTTACTCAATTTCCCCCCGTTCCTAAATACCATTATCTTCGATTTACTTAGGTTGACTTTCAAATTCCAAATTTCACAATAGCGTTCCAGGTTGTTTATCATGTACTGAAGACCGATTGGCGAGTCCGACACCAAGGCAATATCGTCGGCATAGAGCAATACCCGAATCCTCATACCGCCAATTAACACCCCTCCCCCCAATTCCTCATGCAAGTCGTTCATGAAAAGGGAGAAAAGTAGCGGGCTCAACAAGCATCCCTGTCTTAATCCTGACCTAGTCTCAAAACTCTGCGTCAGCCCCTCAGAACACCATACACTAGCAGAAGTTTTATCATTTAAAGCTCTCAAAATATTTATCATTTTTGTTGATAGACCTAAGCAGCTTAGTTTATAAAATAGCGCATTTCTATCAATTGAGTCGAACGCAGCCGAATAATCGACAAAGAAACAGTATAATTTACCTCTTTTTTTGGCCAACTGTAAGCTCACAATAGATGAAAGAGAAAAAATATTATCAGTTGTTGAGTAACCCTTTCGAAAGCCAGCCTGAAACTCGCTCAACACTTTCTCCTTCTCTACCCACTGATTCAGTCTATTTAGTAATAAACCCGCGAAAATCTTAAAAAAAGCTGATAAAAAATTAATTCCTCTATAATTAGCTACTATATCGCTCTCACCCTTCTTAAACAGTGGAAAAATGATTGAAAACTTGAAACTATCTGGAACCCTACTAGATGTAAATATATAATTGTATAAATTTAGCAATTTATTTAGCATGTTATCAGGAGCATTTTTATAATATTCAAAAGGGATCTGATCTTCGCCTGGCGCCTTATTATTTTTTACGGATTTTAAGACTCTACTCAACTCTTCCCTACTAAAAACTTCATCTAAACTATTGTGCACTATATAGGGCTCAGCATATAAACGGGGCAACGCTAACATTTCAGGATTTAAGAGGTGACGAAAATAGTTTACCCAATCCTGAGGAAGTATTGAACCATTTACGATTCTAGGTTTCTGTTTAAATTTATTCAAAGCCTGCCAAAAATCTTTAGGATTCTGAGCGGAAGAAATAGAATTTAAAAGAGCCTTCTGATAGCTTTGACGTTTCTCATTACACAATTGGACACGTTAAGCTGTCGGTCCCGGCTGCCTCAAAACAGTCGTTAAGTCACGTCAGAGGCCCTGACACCAGACCTGAGCCAGCCAGGTCACACGATATTATTATTATTATTATTATTACACAATTTTATGAATTTACTTCTCTCGCATATGTACAATTCTCTAGCGCAATCATTACTGATACGGCGATACAATTTCAAAAAAGATAAGACGTTAGTTCGGGCTTTCCAACACTCATTATCGAACCAGGCTTGCTTACGTTCAAATCTCACTGAACTTTGACCATTTTTAGCTATATGGATTAAAGGGTTCTGAAACTCCACTCCAAAACTTCTGTAGCTCCAACTTCTGTTGGTTAGTTTCATCTGACGCTTGAGAGCAGAGAGCATATACTAGTGGCTTTTTGCAAAATTTTTCAAAAATTTAAAATTGCTCATACTTTGATCATATTCGCTCCCATTCAGGAGTAATGACAATTTGAAAATATGTAATTATTTCTATCCAGTCTCATCTCTTTTTCTCTCATTCGTCCTCTTTTTTCTTCTTCTTTCATTATTTATCCTCTCTCTTACTCTTCAACTTTCATTTGTCCTCTTTCTTCTTCTCTCATTCTACCCATAGCAAAGGTCATCGACCCCGACCCCATAAAATACACAAATAAAGCTTTTTAGCTGAAAGTTTTGGTGGTGGGGATACATCCCTTTATCACCCCTCGGGTTTTACATGCCCCCTTTGAATATTTTTGATCTTCTTATTGCCTTTCTTCTTGTTCTTCTTCTTGTTAATTTTGATGTTGTTCTTCTTCTTTTTGTTCTTTTAGATGTTGTTGTTGTTGTTCTTCTTCTTCTTCTTCTTCTTCTTCTTCTTCTCCTCCTCCTCCTCCTCCTCCTCCTCCTCCTCCAACTCCTCCCCCACCTCCACCTCCTCCTCCTCCTCCTCTTTTTCCACCTCCTTTTTCTTATTTATTTCTATTACCATAATCATCATTATCTTTTTCTTTTTTCTTCTTCTTCATCTTCTTCATAAATATTTTCCTTATTTTTCTTCTTCTCCTTCTCTTTTCTTCTTTTTTTTTCTTCTTGCTCTTCTTCTTTGTCTTCTTTATATTTTTGTTGTTTGTTTTTTTTTTCTTTTTCCCCATTCTTCTTCTTCTCCTCTTCCTTTTCCTTTTCCTTCTCTTCATATTCTTGTTCTTCTTATTGCCTTTCATCTTGTTCTTGTTCTTGTTCTTTCTGATTTTGTTGTTGTTGATCTTCTTGTTCTTTCTGATTTTGTTGTTGTTGATCTTCTCGTTCTTTTAGGTGTTTTTTTGTTGTTGTTCTCCTCCTCGTCCTTCTCGTCCACCTTTTTTTTCTTCTTCATTTCTTTTTCCATCATCATTATATTTTTCTTCATCTTCTTCATAAATATTTTTCTTCTTCTTGCTCTTTTCTTCTTATTTTTCTTCTTGCTCTTCTTCTTGTTCATCCTCTTCTTATTTTTTTGTTGTTTGTTTTCTTTCTCTTTTCCTTTTCCCCGTTCTTCTTCTTCTCCTCTTTCTTTTCCTTCTCTTCATATTCTTGTTCTTCTTATTGCCTTTCTTCTTGTTCTTTTTGATGTTGTTGTTGATCATATTCCTATTTTTCTTGTTTTTTAGGTGTTGTTGTTGTTGTTCTCCTTCTTCTTCTTCTTCTCCTCCTCCTCTTTATTTTTCTTCTTCATTTCTATTACCATCATCATCATTATCATCTTTTCTTCTTTCTTCTTCTTCTTCTTCTCCATCTTTTTCTTCTTCTTCTTCTTTCTACTTCTTCTTCTCTTCATCAGTCTTCTTTATCACCAATTGCATGAATTCTGTTCCCTATTCTATTTCAAATTAATTTGCAAAGTCTCCGAAATTATCATTTTTTAAAAATAATACGATTGGAGTTTCACACATAAAAAAGATTCACTGTTTGATGTAATATCACATAGATTCATTCACAAAATTAAAAATAACTCAAGAAGCTTTGAATGATGATGAATAAGAAATTTCAGTGTCAAGACTCAATAATGGAACGAAAAAAATAAAAAATGAATTCTTGGATTTCTTGTTCCATAACGATCTGCGTTGTTAATATTGACAAAATTAAAAAATGACTACAAGTCGTTAAATTTACGTGAATATTTTTGTTAAAAGTGAACAGGCAATTTCAAGGAGTTTCAAGACTAATAAAACGAAGAAAATAAAAAAAAATGAATTCTTGGATTTTTTGTTCCACAACGATCTGCGTTGTTATATTAACACAATTGAAAATTGACTACAAGTTGTTAAATTTACAATAAAAAGTTAATATTAAAAAAATGAATCAAATTTGTGTTGATTTAGTGATGTATGTCACTAGTAAGGTATGTTGTTTTGTTTCTAGCTTGACCTTGGTGTATGAGTGAGAGAGAATAAAGAGAAGGACCTAGCGAAAGTTTTAGTGAAATAACTGATAAGAACATCTTAATATAATATTCTTAGACACCCCGACGGTATTTATAGATGTGGAATTCCACAGTTCATTATTACAAATCTGATTAGATTCTACCAGGATTTTAAAGAATGAGCCTATATTATCTAGGTTAAGGACCCCGACAACGTGAGAAAGTGCATTCATCATCATCATCATCATCATCATTCAAAGCTTCTTGAGTTATTTTTAATTAATGTGAATGAATCTATGTGATATTACATCAAACAGTGAATCTTTTTTATGTGTGAAACTCCAATCGTATTATTTTTAAAGAATGATAATTTCGGAGACTTTGCAAATTAATTTGAAATAGAAAAGGGAACAGAAATTTTGGAATTCACAGAAGACTGGTGAAAAAGAAGGAGGAGGAAGAGGAAGAGGAGGAGGAGGAGGAGAAGGAGGAAAAGAAGGAGGAGGAGGAGGAGGAGGAGGAGGTGGAGGTGGAGGAGGAGGAGGAGGAGAAGGAGAAGGAGATGGAGGAGGAGGTGGAGGTGGAAGAGGAGGAGGAGGAGGAGGAGGAGAAGGAGAAGGAGGTGGAGGAGGAGAAGAAGAAGAAGAAGAAGAAGAAAAAGATGATGATGATGATGATGATCGTAATAGAAATGAAGAAGAAAAAGAAGGAGGAGGAGAAGAAGAAGGAGAACAACAACAAAAACAACACCTAAAAGAACAAGAAAAATAGGAAGAAGATCAACAACAACAACATCAAAAAGAACAAGAAGAATAACAAGAATATGAAGAGAATGGAAAGGAGAAGAAGAACGGGGAAATGAAAAAGAGATAGAAAACAAACAACAGAAACATAACAAGAGGAAGAACAAGAAGAAGAGCAAGAAGAAGAAAAAAAGGAAAATATGAAGAAGAAGAAGAAAAGAAGAAGAAGAAGAAGAAGGAAAAAGATAAGAAGAGAAAAAAGAAAAAGATGATGATGATGATGGTAATAGAAATGAAGAAGAAAAAGGAGGAGGAGGAGAAGAAAAAGGGGAACAACAACAACAAAAACACCTAAAAAACAAGAAAAATAGAAAGAAGATCAACAAAAACAACATCAAAAAGAACAAGAAGAAGAGCAAGAAGAAGAACAAGAATATGAAGAGAAGGGAAAGGAGAAGAAGAACGGGGAAAAGAAAAAAAAAGAAGTAAACAAACAACAAAAAGATAAGAAGAGGAAGAACAAGAAGAAGAGCAAGACGAAAAGTAAGAAGAAAAGAGCAAGAAGAAGGAAAATTTGAAGAAGAAAAAAAGATGATGATGATGATGATAATTATGATGATGAAAAAGAAGAAGAAGAAATGAGTAGGACATGTAGACAGGAGGGGGAGGAGGAATTTTTTTTTTAAATAATGAGGATGGAGACACACAGACTTACAACATATATGCGAGAGAAAAATAAATGCCAAATGTCAGCTATAGCCTAGGCTGCCACTTGCGGCTAAGCGCGGACTTGATTCGGAGTCAGCCTTGATTAGGCTTGGGCTTACTTCTTACTTCACGGTTAACCAGCTTCATAATGCCAATTACCATTCTGCAAAATAGGTGGGGCACCTCAATACTCAACACTTATTAATTATGTAACTTACCCCACAAACTTTTAATGACTCGCCATTGACCAACTGATAAAATAATAACGATTGAACAGTCATTGATTGACCAATAAGAACCAACGATCAATCACTGGTCATTGAATTCCTCAATCAAGTGGGGAAAAATGTGAGTTTCATATAAATCGATAATTGACCGTACGAATAAAGGGCTCTGTTCCAAGTCGACCGTTTGGCATTTTTCTGTCTGTCTGTAACGCATTCAGGGGCGTGGCCCGGGGGGGATATCGGGATACATCCCCCCCCCCCCACAAAATGTTGTAGTCATCTTTCACAATACTAATAACTTACGGATTAAATTAAAACAGTTATTACAAAAATAGACCTTAGTTTATTTAGCACAAGAGTTTGTCACGGGAATCGCAAAAAGTATACGATGTTATTATGGTACCGCAAAAAGTATACAATGTTATTATGGTACTGCAAAAAGTATACAATGTTATTATGGTACCGCAAAAAGTATACAATGTTATTATGGTATCGCAAAAAGTATACAATGTTATTATGGTATCGCAAAAAGTATACAATGTTATTATGGTACCACAAAAAGTATACAATTTTATTATGGTATCGCAAAAAGTATACAATGTTATTATGGTATTGCAAAAAGTATACAATGTTATTAAGGTACTCTACCGTGGCATGTACAGTTTAGTGAGCAATGTGGAAACTGGCAATGCAGTGCTTTCGAGTGGGAGGACACCATTTGTACGACTGTCGTTTTGACCGACCTAGTAAACAAAAGTCACATCTAGCCTGGTTCAGTCACATCTAGCCAGGTTAGGTTAGGTTTGGTTGGGCTGATCAATCTGTTAGGTCGTCCTAAAGGATACCACCCCTTTCGAGTGGTGTCTGTCACTGACTCTTCAGGATCGGAGATTTATTCCATTTAAATTGACAATTAATTGCCTTAATTGAAATATCCAAGAAAAAATTAGGTCCTTTAAAATGCTCAAAAAATCATTATAAAAATGATAAATATTTTTAAAAATTCCAAGGGAGGGCCCCCGGACCAACCATCAACTGGGGACTCCATTCCCTCCACACCCACTGGTAGCCCCCACTCAAGAAGTTCAATTCTGGCAACAACAGGGCTTAATTTCAGCCGGAGCACACCGGAGCGGAGCTCCAGCTATCTAAATCAATAATAAAATCATTTTAAACCAGATCCTAACTAGCTGGAAATCGTTGGGGTTTTTTTTAATTTTAGACTGACTTGTTTTTTACTGAATTTGTTATGGTTTTCAAGTGTTCGTCAAAATCATTCAAAGGACCTTATTTTAAAAAGACCTAAACCTTATTATTTTGCATATTACGTAATATTATATGTGCATTACTAACCATGCTCAACTGCGTTTAAAATTCACCAATTCAAGTGTCATTTTCAAAACATTTCTGGGGGAGGACCCCCGGAGCCCCCGGTAAGTCACAGCTTCGGTACTTCTCAATTTACAAATTAAGCCCTGGATAACAACATATTCAATCACCGCCTTTCAATTCCCGGCTATAACTAAATATTTGTATTATGTTGAATGATGCTCAAACTCATGCCTTAAATCAGTGTCCTGTGGGTCGTCTGATGAGGCTCTTAACAACAGAGTGAAACGAGCGTCACGCCATAACGTGAGTCACAATTTCCACTTAAAAGTGTGTTTTAAATTTTTAATAAATATGTTTATGTAATAGCGTTCATAGGTTCTTCCCATCAGCTATTCAATACTGTTGTGAAAATTAAATTTTTTATTTAATCATTGAACATATAAATGTGATAGGCCTTGTCAAAATTAATACCACTGAAATCAAGTTGCATTTGCAAACATCTAAAAATACCTCAAGAAGTCGCAAGCATAAAAAGTCGAAAGCATACAAAGCATAAAATCATAAAAGCAACAATACAAACACATATAACAATCCCAATTCAATTGTCAATATAGTTCTTAGTCTTCAATAAAGTTGTTGATCACCACAGCAACAATATAATATTTTTCGGCTCAAAAGTTTTTATAAACATTTAATATTATAAACAATTTTTAGTGTTTCGTTTCAATTCAACTTTCAAATTAATAGTGGTTAAGTGAGAAGAATAATTTTGTTATTTTTCGAGGGAAGATTTTTAGCAATCTTAAATTTTTAGTCTGTGTTAACCTCAATGTTTTGGACAATGTAACATATTCAAAATTTGTGTAAGGAGCAGTTTTGGACTTCAGTCTGTTCACCTTCACATTCATTGTAAATTTGTCACAATAAATAAATTAATGATAGCACTTCGAGGATTCCAAATTTATTAATTTGTCTCATATGTCATAACATCAATCAATATTTTCATTTCACAATCAAACGTATCAAGTTTTTACAATTATTTATTATTGCAAATACGTATTTAGCTCACAAATGGCATATTGCTCAATGAATCTTTGGATAACTTAATCACCGAAGTTAGCCAGTTAAGCTGATACAATATTTGCAAGGCAATGCCTGTGCTGAGCTGATGTGGACAGAAATATGAGTGAATGTATCAGTGCAGTGTCAGTCTGACTGCTCCACTCTGCTTTCACCTCAGCACAGCCTATTGACAGTGACGCAACCTTGTTTGGTTGTTGGGACAACAGAGTTTGAATAAGTACACATAATCTTGCTCCAGATGCTTGTAAAAGTGAACTAGTAACCCTCTTGGCCAGTAGCGTTTTAGGCATCAGTGAATGTCAAAAATCGTTCATGTAATTTTCATACTAGGCCAATAATTCTGATTCTTGCTGCTGCAAATCAACTACTGTCTAGTCATTATCCAATATATTCTGAATAGGCTTCAGTTCAAGACAAATTTAATAATAAAATTAGTGAATTAATGGAATAAATAGGAATTTTCCTCCCTTTTTTAAATTTTCTTTCAGATTCATGGATAAATAGTAGTGATTAATTAATATTCAATCTAATATCAAAACTGACACTGCATTTCTATTTAATATATGATTTTCACTCACACTGGAGATACTAGAGGGAGTAAAGCTTCTCTTTAGAAGTGAAATTCATTCCTCCAGTATCTCCAGTATAAGTGAGTGAAAATTATATATTAGAAATACAGTGTCAGTTTTGATATTAGATAGTTCATCAAGTACCGTATTTCGTTATGGAAAACATCACAAAATTCATATTCAACCTCATGGCTTATTTATTATTTTTCATTCTTTTTCTTTTATTTTTCTTAAAACTAATTGTAGTAGCAATGACATTTGCAAGCGAAATTGTAATTTTTATTTAATTTTTGTCTTGTACAGTACTTCGCATTGTTATTGTTCTGTATCACTACGGGTCAATGGAAATTGTAAAGATAATTAGTACCTTTCACTGTAGTGGCGAAGGTGATATTGTGGAAGATATCCATAATGAATAATAAGTGTTATTATTCTCCCTGGATTTCTTTTTCCATGACGAACTGCGTTGTTAATATTAACTTTTCATGTGAAATTTAACGACTTGCAGTCAAATTTGACTGCAAGTCGTTAAATTTCACATGAAAAGTTAATCTTATTACCGTATTCATTAATAATTAGTAAATAAATAAATAGAATGTTGAGACCCAATGGGTACTAGATAGTCTACCCAAGTGCTTGACACTTTCAATGTATTTGTTTTTTATATTATGTTTTTTTAATGGAATCTGCAAAGCGCAGAGCTAAGTATTTAAATAACGAATTAAATTACTTTCAAGTTATTACTTTTATGCACAATGTGTTATTTTTACGTCAAATACATCAAGTCAAAATAAAGCAATATAGTCAAATATGCTACAGAAAACAGATTCGTAAACAATACAAATACTTGGATTTCTTGTTCCATGACGAACTGCGTTGTTAATATTAACTTTTCATGTGAAATTTAACGACTTGCAGTCAAATATTTGTTAAGAATAAGTATAACTCACTTAATCTGGCCGAGCGCTTTCGAATCTATGAGATCCATCTTCAGAGGCCTCTGATTAAGTGAGTTATACTTATTCTTAACAAATATTTGACTGCAAGTCGTTAAATTTCACATGAAAAGTTAATACAAATTCATTACTTGGAGTCACAATATGAAAAGGTTTTTTAATGTCCAATATTTATACATCAATTATCCTCGTAAAAAGCTTTCACTATGTGCAGTGAGGAAGATCAAACTTTGTTGATCCATGACGAACTGCGAGTAGATCAGTAGATATTTTTACTTAGACGACATACAGAACTATTTAAAATAAATTAATAAGAAATTGTATTTTTCTTTCTTACTTTAGTCAGAATATTTTTCGGACAGGATGCCCATTCTCAGTGCCAGGTTGATTTTACTGACAGGAGATCTATACGATCAACCAGGTACCTACTGAGAATGGGCATCCCGCTAGAAAACATATTTTGCCTCAAGTAAGAAAACAATTACAATTTCTTATTTATTTTAAATAGTTTTGCATGTCATCTAAGTGAAAATATATACTTTTCCTAACTAAATAGATGAGTTCAACTGAACATTGTTGACAGATCATAGTTGAGTTCCTTTCAACGCTTTCTATTCTGTAGTTCATAAATTAATTGATTTTCATAGGCCTATACCCTACAAAAAAATCTTGATACTTTGCAGGAGGATTCTGCCACACAATTAATAATATTAATAATAATGATAATTTCTCTGTTTGTGAGTACAGCACCACCGTAGGAGTTTATTTACAATAAAAAAATAACATATTGCTGCAGATAATACTGTATATATATGTAATTACAGCTGATGATCCATGACGAACTCCGAGTAGATATTTTTACTTAGACGACATGCAAAACTATTTAAAATAAATAAGAAATTATAATTTTTTTCTTACTTGAGGCAAAATATGTTTTCTAGCGGGATGCCCATTCTCAGTATAAAGTCTTAAACCTAATACTGAAATCGCAATACTGAAATTTGTGGCTACCACTATATAAATATGTGTCGGGATGCCAAATATGATGTGTGAATTGAAAAATAGTGTGTAATTACTGAGCCGAGTAGCCTAACTCACTTTTTCTAGTCCCACGCTATTGTTCTTGTATTAATTAGTATAACTCTTCTTCTATCATTTATAGCTAATGAGAGGAAGTGATGAATCATTTTTCACTTTTCAAAAATTAAGTTACACTTTGAAGGTGACATTCATCTCATAGCTTAGATAAAACTTGTCTAAGAAACTTATCTAAGAAAGTTAATAATAGTTGAAAATTCATTTTGGTATTTTTTTAAAAGAAGCTTCTTCTAGTTTGTTACACACTCTTATCAAGAATGTATTTTCGCTCCCAATGAGAGGCTTCATCGACTGTTCAATTCAGTTTTTTACTCTATTTTCATAATATTTCACTGCCAAATAGTTGAATTTTATTTTCACTCGATCAAATCAAATAATTTATTTATCCTCTATAACAGAAAGAGAAACATAAAAGTATAAAAAATACATTTGAATAATATAATATTACGAAATAAATCCTAACTAATCCTTATGTATAATAAGGAAGCTCTCTCCAGTATCTCCAGTAAAAGTGAGTGAAAATCATACATTCATTAACTTTTCATGTGAATTTAACGACTTGCAGTCAAATATTCATTAAGAATAAGTATAACTTACTTAATCTGTAGGCCGAGCGCTTTCGAATCTTTGAGATCCATCTTCAGAGGAATTAAGTAAGTTATACTTATTCTTAATGAATATTTGACTGCAAGTCGTTAAATTCACATGAAAAGTTAATATTAACAAAGCAGTTCGTCGTGGAACAAGAAATCCAGGAATTTCATATATTCAATTGAAACAAAATGTCAGTTTTGATATGAGATTCTTTGAATTCTCAGAATTTAGTGGTTGTGACAACATCTGTATAATCTCACAGCTAATAATCACAACTTATTCAAATAATTAAATTGTATTTTTCTTTGTAGGCAGTGCAGTGCCAGTGCTGAATGCGCCCTCCTGTCCAGAGGCCTACGGCCTGCAGACTTACGCCCATCCAGAGGCCTGCGACCACTTCTTCCTCTGCACGAATGGCACACTGAGTCTGGAGCAGTGCGAGAATGGTCTGCTCTACGACGGTCAAGGATCTGTGCACAATCACTGCAACTACCACTGGGCCGTAGATTGCGGACCACGCAAGGCACTGCGTAAGCACATAAACATCTCAAATAATTAATAAATATATAGCGAGTGATTCCAAAAACGTCCTGATTTTGAAGGGGAAATAACAAATAACTGCAGCCATGTTGCTACAGTGTAGGAAAAAAATTCTTTTGGGCTTCTGGTAGCAGTCATATTGGACATTTATGGGAGTTTTCGATAATTTACAAAACTTATGAATTTTCTTTTCGTGTAAATGGTCAAAAAGTATTGAAAGGTATCTGCGTTTTATAATAAGAGCCTTTCAAAATTAAGACATTCTTTGTAATCATCCGGTAGCATAGTTGGGATGAAATGCATTGTTATTATGAAAATAAATGTTAATTTCATGAACAATGAATAACACCTGTTGAGCTCAAAACATCTTAAATAATTGGTAATTAGTTGGGATAAAATGTATTGCTATTATAAAAATAAATATTCATTATTTCATGAAATTGAATATCACCTGTTCCTGCTAATATCAGAAACACCTTAAATAATTAATAAGGAGTTGAGATGAATATAATATTGTTATCATTGAAACTAATATTTGTTTTATAGAAAATGAATATCACTTATCAAGCTTAAAAGCATCTGAATAATTAATATTTGGGATGGAGCATATTGCTGTTATGTATTTTCTTCTCGTGAAAAATAATACATCGGGAAAAGCGGGGAAATACTGTGCACTTTGGCGGCTCTGGTGGCGCAGTTAGTTGAAGCTCTTGTCTTTGATTAGATAAGACTCTGACTGGCTTCGTTTCCTGCAGCCTTAAGTTCGAATTCCTTTTGAGTTTAATTTCGTTTTGATTTGCCTTGATGAATTAATTATTTCTTTTAAATTAATTATTTGATAAACATTTTTAAATTTGAATGATTGATAAAATTTGTTTCGAGTTACAGAAGCTTTTGAAGATTTGAATAAATAGTGGAATAATTGTACATTCATCACATTCAACATTATTATAAAGCACCCACTAGATTGTATGGAACCAAGTGGTTCAAGCTTATTTCAGCACTTTTCGAGTATATTTTATGAAACTATATAGAATTTTGCACATTTTCAAAATAATTTCAACACAACCTTCTTCACCTAAATGTTTTGGCTTGATTTTGGGCAAAACTTCACACGTATAAGCAATTTACAAGTTTGAATCAAGCACAAGCATTTTGAATTTTCCTTATTTTCCAAGCCTTTCCTATATTGTAAAATTTTCCCATTATGATTTGTTCACATTTTGATTGATTTTGAGCAAAGGTTCACACGTATAAGTAATTCACAAGTTAGTTTGAATCAAGGGCAATGTGTGTTTTGAATTTTCCCTCATCTTACAAGACTTTCCTATATTGTATGATTTTTCCATTATGATTTGTTTGATTTATGATTTGATCTGAAGTTTTTTATGAATGACCACACAACATATGAGTTTGCTAGTATGAACCAGGCACTTAGTTAAGTATTTTGAGCTTTTATTTCAAGCACTGCTTCATTTCATACTTTTTTTTTGAAGGATGAAGCACACATAGCTTTGAGACCTGTGCGTAGGTAATGACTTGGATGTTGGTGATAGATGAGTTGGTCTACAGTTTTAGGTGGGTTCCGAATCACCAGGAAGTGATTTTACGGCAGAGAACAGAGTCTTTTTTGCTGGCCAATCCAATCGTCACCCTTAAAAAGAAGTCCCAAGAGCGTTGCTCTCTAATGCAAGAGAGCGTTGCTTATCTAATCTGATTGAACAGATACCAGCTACGGCTCACGGCTATCACTCCCCCATACTGCCATACATTTACGAGTCTTTACATGATATTTCATGATGCAAGTCATCTTTCATGACTCCACGAGTCTTACATCATCCTCTTCTTAATATGTAATTTCTTAATATGTAAAGTTTACTTTGAATTTTTATCTGTTCTGTACATTGAATGTACAATGTTCAAATATCGAAATATGCAATGTTATACGGTATCCAACCGTAGTTTATTCATAAACTGACATTTGAGTGCCTAATAATATATTAATCTATTATTTTCTGCTGTAGAATCATCAATCACCATCTTCAAATTCATTACCCACTCAGACCTATGTGGGCTTCATCTTCAACAAAAATCTCTTCAATTTTAGATCTTTGTGTACATATTTTAGTAGCTTTTGCATTGTTTTCAAGCTTTGCATTTATGACACTTGAAGGAGAATTTTTTTATTTTCATGCCCGGTTTCTCAGTCGTTTAATAAATATTATTCAGTTTCAATAGCCGTCCTAAGGCTTGTTTCACCCATACCCAGCAGTCCGGTAACTGGTGTCGTTTACACGGTGTAGAGACATCGTGTAACAAATAAGGAGCTCTTATGCTCTTTACCCGGTTTTTTTTTAGATTACGTTTTGTCGACTCCAGTTAAGGAGTATACGACAAGTCAGATCAACAATTATACTCTTATACACTAGTTACCATAATTGCTATATCAATTAGATGGGGTGAAGCTCAATTTTGATGTGAAAGTAAGTGTCTTGTACACTATAAAAAGCTTCAACTAAATATTTTTTCAATTGTTTTTTAAATATCTCTATATTTTTAAGACTCTTTAAAAACTGAGGTAGCTTTGTTGTAGTGTTTCCTTCCAATTTAACTAGGTTTTTGTTTGAATAAGCTACTATTGTGACTCATCAAGTGATAATCGCCTTGACTTCTTGTATTATAACCGTGTACGTCAAGATTTTGGTTAATAGGCTATCATTCGTTTTTACATATAAAGTAGCTTCATACTAACCATGTTGACACCTATCAATGACCCCCTCTCACCTCCAGTGGCTGAGTAAAATCATTAAATAAGGTAATCATAAATCTAACTAATCTAATCATAAATCCAATTTAACTAGGTTTTTGTTTGAATAAGCTACTATTGTGACTCACCAAGTAATGCAATGTTATTAATTATACCAGGTAAACGACATCGGTTACCCGATGCCGGTTATGTGTGGAACAAGCTGTAGGGCCGCTATAGAATCTACTGTAGCTACTGAATTATTTATCGAACGACTGAGACACCGGGCATTAGATTTTAAAGCTATGTATCATTTTGAGCTTGCGTTTTGTGTTTTTTTCTCTCTTTACTGTAAATACACTTTGCACCGTAGTTGAGCCAATCAATGCGCCTGGTTGTGAATTCAAGTATGGCGTCTACCCGGAAAGTGCTTCTTGCAGTACCAACTACATTAAGTGTGCCGATGGTGTGCCCTATCAGACTCCGTGTGAGCCAGGCCTTGCCTACGATGCCAAGAGCCACAAATGCAATTGGCCCGATGAGTTGCTCGAGACTTGCAATCCTGAAGGTAGGTGATCCTGGTTTCAAGGCTTTTGAAATCCAACAAAACTGAAAACGGAATGTGTGTTTCAGTTTCAGTGACAAGTATGTTGTAGTGATAGTGGTTGTGCAGTCAATAATAATTATAATAATAATTTTAAAAAAGGATAATAATAATAGTGAATGAGTTTTTGAAATGTTTCACATGGTTCAATAATTATATTATTTTAATGCAATTATAATGGTGGGAAATATTTTTTAGCCAGTTGAATTATTATACCATAAGCCTGATTAATTTATCCTATTGAATTTAGTAGCCTGGTCGATAAAAACACATCAACAACACCGCCTCCTTTATAATTTTAATAATAATATAGCATGTATATAGGAGATTATAAAAAACTCAAATTGTGGATGAAATAAAAATCAGGCGTTCGAGGTGGCTAAGTCACTTAGAGAGGATGAACGACTCAAGGGCCATGAAGGAAGTATCCAGGGAGAATCCACGAGGAATGAGGCTGAGGGGACGTCACGAAAACGTTGGTTGGGTTAGGTTATAGGTTGGGAATGGCTTGAAAAGACCGATACAGGCTGAAAGACTGGAGAGTAATCTAAAAGAGGCTAGGGTCCTGAATGGGCTGTAGCAACATGGAATAAGTAAAAGGAGAACATAAAAATTATTTCTTTTAAAATTGGACATTTTTTTTTAATTTGTGATGTTTCCCATGACAAAATACGACCTTAATAATCTAACATTGAAACTGACACTATTTCTTATTGATTTATTTTATTTTCTCAAAATAGAGTTTTTAATTTTATACTTCGTTTTTGTTTGAAGAAATACAAACTAAGTAAAACCAAAAACCTATAAAAAACACAGTCAGCTCCAAGGTTACAATTTTTCAAGATCCAAAATTATTAAGAGATATACTGCAATTAGGCCAACCACAAATTTATATCACAAATTATATTAGCCAACCCAAAGCATCTATTTGTAAAGGACTTATAGTAGGGCTATATAAAAAATACGATAGAATCATTACTTTTTCCAAATTTTATATCTTACAAAATAATTTGTCACATTCCATATGTAGAATAAATAATAGAAGAAAATGGATAGCTTTTCTATCTTGAAACAACTGACCTATTTAAAAGGAATTCTCCCCTTTTTATGATGCATCATCTAAGAAAAATGACTGCATCAGATTGAAGAAAACTAACTTTTTCAAAAGAATACTTTTCACTTATCATATAATATACGGTATTCGATGAATAATAAAAAATCAACCAATATTTCAAATGAAACCCATTAAACTTTCAATGATAAACTTAGAATAATAAACTCAGATTTTCTCATATCAGCTCTACCACCACGCAAAAATTCTATTCTTTTCGAAAGTATTCTCACTAAAATGTAGAAAAACATTTTTAAAAACTATTATTTCCAAAACTGACTGGATTCAGTACTTTAATTGCCTATCAAAGTAAATTTTATTTATTTACTAATTTTGTGATTGTCATAATCAAATACATTTAAAAGAAATGAAAGAAAATAAAGTAGTTAAATAAATTTAAAAGAAAAGAAAGTAATTAAATAAATTTAAAAGAAATCCTTTCGTCTTGAGCATAGATGTATTGCTATTTACTGATTGCACAATCACCATCTTTCCAACATGCTTGACTGTTCCATTCAAATAAAAGTCTTTCATTGTAAGATAAGATTGTGAAAATATTCTACCTGTATAGCTACAGGGGCGGATCCAGAATTTTTGTAAGGGGGGGCGCACCCTGGGATTTTTGTAAGAGGGGGTACGGAATACCCTGCACAAAAAGGGGATCCGGGGTAATCGCCCGGAAATTTTTTTTAAATTTTAAATGCTAGAA
This sequence comes from Conomelus anceps, assembly GCA_948455865.1. Lineage (NCBI taxonomy): Eukaryota > Metazoa > Arthropoda > Insecta > Hemiptera > Delphacidae > Conomelus > Conomelus anceps. Next base: position 6,842,646 of record OX418223.1, on the reverse strand, counting down.
ATATCTTTGTAAGGGGGTTATGGAGAACCCCTGCGGGAAGCTGTACAGGGGATCTCCTTAGGAAAACATTTTAGAGAATGCCTAGATTACTTTCTTGAAGCACTTAAACTGAAAAAATTGCTGTTAGTTTTGTACAAAAATGATTGTATTATAGCAAAATTCATAGAAAATTATCATGATCTGACACGTGTTCAGACCTGAGATCTTATTGAAAGTAAGAAACAATAATACAGTAATTTTTCTATTCAAGGGGGTAGAGCCAGTAAGAAGGAATAAAATAAATATATTTTTTCAATTTCCTCAGTGGTTTTCATCCTTACATGAACTGTTGGTACTATTGATCTCAATGACGATAACGAACTTGCATTTTATACCAGCACTCAACTTTTGTAAGTAGTATCACACGCTTTTAAGGACCTGAGTTCTATTCTCAGTGAATAGAGAATATAAACTGCTATACAGAGTACACTACATAGAGTATACAGAGTATACAGAGCGAAACGGATTAGGCCTATGTATTCTCTGTTTGCTGAAGATGGTACTCGGGTCTTGAAACGCGTGCGCTACTACTCTCAAAAATGTAAGTACGTTTAAAGCAAGTTTATAATCGTAATTAACATCGATATCTTTTAGGTATATTATTTATCTATTTGAAATTAATAGTAGTCAAGCATAAAGTTTAAATATATTTTAAAATAATAAACATAAAACACCAGGAGGCCACGTCAAAGTAAATTTCATCTAGCTCTCGTATCATTGTCAATGGGTGATCCGGACCTTCATTGTTTCAGTAAGAAAATTAGAGCCGGCTTACTTGAAACTATTCCCATTCCCCTATGTTTGATCATTTATCTTTTCTGGATTTCTTGTTCCATGACGAACTGCGTTGTTAATATTAACTTTTTATGTGAATTCAACGACTTGCAGTCAAATATTCATTAAGAATAAGTAGAATTTACTAAATTCTACTTAGAATTCACTAAATTCTACTTGGAATTTACTAAATTCTAAATTTAGTAAATTCTACTCATTCTTAATGAATATTTGACTGCAAGTCGTTGAATTCACATAAAAAGCTAACATTTATTTTTCCCGAGTTGGGCCACCATACAAATAGGGCACCGTACTTTAAAATTTCCCTAGAAACGGGTTTTGGGATGCCCCCCTGTAACTTTTTAAAAAATGAAACAATTCCCCTGAAACCACATTTCAAGCGATTCTAGATATGAATTCATCTATTTTGAAAATTCAACCCACGTTATGTATCAAAGTAAATTTCATCAAGCTCTTACGTTATTGATGTCAAAGTGTGATCCGGGGCCCGCATTGTTTTAGTAAAACAATTGAATGCAGGTACAGTATTTATGCTCTGCTCTTTTTGATCCCTCACCTTTTCTGATTCTGGTACTTTACATACTATACTTGAAATTTTCTTTTAAAAGGAGAGTTTGGGGTTGCTCTATAGGCTATTATTAATTTTTTAAGTATCATTTAATTGAAGTCGGTTTCTTTTTTGTTAAAAAAATAATCCATCTAATACCACATTTTTATCGATTTCATAAATCTTCTTTTGACAAATGCTGTCTCTAAAGGCTTCTTAAAATTTGAAAATTTATTTTTTCTCTGGAGGATCTATCCACCTGATTCCCTTATAGCTACGCCATTGTGATGTCACGTGAACAATAAACACATAAAAATCAATCGATTTTTAAAACGTGTTCAACATTGCAAAAAAAATTAAACCATTAGTACTCATTATACATTTACAGTTAGTTATACATAGACACTACATCATACAACCTAGAACTATGCATAGTGAATCATTCAAATTAAAGTGATGTTAATATTCAAAACTTAAATTTTCTTCTAATAAATCATGAAAAATTTCGGATGAATTTTGCGCCCCCCCCCCCCCCCCCCCCCAGCATTATATGCCCCTAGTCCGGGGCATATTTATAAATCCAGCCCTGGTAAGGGGACACCAAATGGAGAAACAGCCGAAATAATCATGTCTACTTTTTTTAAATAAATATGACTAACTTAATGACAATATTTTTTTACAGTAGTCTTATTAATTTTGGATATCTACCATAACATCACTATCACCAATACAAATTAGATTATTAAAAGGATGTTAAAGAAAAATAACGATTTTGAATCAGTTGGATTACTTAATAGATGTATAAAGTATATAAAGATGTATCATTCTTCACTAGCATTAACCATAAAATATATTTTCACACTACCTCAAGGGGGGGCGCGCGCCCCCCGCGCCCCCCTGCTGGATCCGCCCTTGGCTATAGCATTGTAGTTATATAGCTAAGTTGTACATTGTAAATCAAGGTCTGAATTTGTAAATATCAAGGATGGGATCGTTCGTGTCTGTTGTAAAAAGATTCACCGCTGAATTTCGCTGAAAAACACGCCGCAAATTGGGAGAGCACGTCTGCTGTAGTTTTTGCCAGCACTTTTTGAAATTGGGACAAATTATTTACGATTTTTACCCCGCCCTAGTCGAAGCAGATAGCTCTCCCGGTTGCGAATTCAAGTTCGGCATCTACGCGGACAGCGATTCTTGCAGCACCAGTTACATCAAGTGTGAACATGGCTATCCCTACCAGACACCGTGTGAACCGGGCCTCGCTTATGACGAAAAAAGTCATAAGTGCAACTGGCCAGATGAACTGCAGCACATCTGTAATCCAGAAGGCAAGTTTTTATGGGAAATAATCGATAAATTATGGTTTTATGGGAAGAAAACTGTAGCCTTCAGTTACGTCAACGATTGTGAGTCATGAGTATGATGGTTAACAACGGGATGTCTTTATAACTGAAAAAAGTTTTGAAATTCAGTTTTCTCATAAGTATGTCTTGAGTATCTGTCCAAGCTGAGTATATGTCTTGAGTGTCAATTATTGTCTTACGAGTATGAAAAATCAATATTAATAAATATTATCTGATGAATATATCTTGCTAAAAGAAGAAAATATTGTTTGTGAAAGATGATAGAATGAAACACACGTCACAGCAGAGAAAAATCAACTTCACAAGTTTTCCATGACGAAATACTTGATGAACAATCCAATATTAAAAATGACACTGAATTTCTGTTTGATATATGATTTTTACTCACTTATACTGGAGGGATGCAATCACTTCTAGAGAAGCTGATTACAAGTTGATTAGAAGTTCAACTTTACAAGTAAGTTAGATTATAAGTATATGGGAAATAAACTTACTACATTAGGCTACATTGAAAGGGCTGGCAAGAGAAATTCCAGTGAAAAGTAGGAGATAAAGAAACTGAAGTAATCGTGGAAAATAAGTCAACATATTCAATTGTTATAATTAATTTAGATTGAAATAATGTGTGTGTGTGAGTGGGGATTTAAATAGTGTCAACAGAACAATCATCTGATAAAACTACATAATTGATTTTAGTGTAATTTACCAATAGATATAAAACACCCAATGTTATTGAAATTTGAAAGGAGAGTATTAATTCAATTTAATTGCCTACATTAATTGTAATGATTGAGGAAACAATTCGTTGATAAATCTCTTGAATACTGATGGGTTGGTGAATTGCAATCACAAAGCACACAAGAATTGGTTCGGTACCACAGAGCATAAACATTGAAAGCGTGGAAAGTGGGATTATTGTCTTGTATAAAAAAAACATCCGAGTAATAATATTATCATTAGACTAGCTTGAATTATTATAATAATAATAGTTGATTTATAATAATTATTTTCAGAATGAAAAACTAAAACTGAATGAATACACAAGCTGTACGGTATTTATGATACATTTTGTGATTGAACACATATTGTACTGTCAGTAAATGATTATATTATAAATTTGGAAAACCAAATTATTATAATTATACATTTGGTACACCAAATTTTATATTAAATTATTATATTATAAATTTGGTATACCAAAATTGGAATTATTAATTTGATAGTAATATTAATAGAGTTTAATCAAGATTGACATTGTGGAACCACTGATTAAAAACTAATTAATTTTGTTGAATAAATCAACATAAATATACAAAAACACTATAATTAATGGGTCTATTAATTAATTTGAAATTATAATCGATGTTATAATTATTGCTGTAACTTGCCTAAGTTTTTGAATAAAAATGACATTTATTTTTTTGAAAAAAAAAAACAGCTGTAGTTGGATTCAAATGCCCCGAAAAATTGGACCCTCATTCGCCATCAGCCAAATTCTGGCCATTCCCACGGTTCCCAGTGCCCAACGACTGCGAGCGCCTCATCACCTGCGTCAAGGGATTCCCACGGCTGATCACCTGCGGCGACAACAAGGTCTTTGACGAGAACACACTCACATGCGAGGAGCCTGAACATGTGCCCAGATGGTAAGTTCCGAACACAACTTCCAAATTGATATTTTTGAATATTTCGGCTAATAGGCATATCAATATGGACTTCATCAACATCTCTTGGATTTAGATGTATTAAGGCTTGTTTAATACTTCTTGCTTATTTGAGCAAAATTACGTTAAAGATGGCTTGTCTCAGCTTGCTCTATAGCATCATTTTGAACAGGCCGAGGCATAGCTTGCTCAGGTAAGCACTAACGTTATTGTTATTATTATTATTATTATTAGACGTGAAACTCCCAAAGTAGAAGAAGCTGAGTAAAGATGGTTCATTTTTTGGACTTGTTCTTGTTTGCCGACCAGCTTTTCATTTTTTGTGCGAATTCAGCTTTTCACAAGAAAGTTCGAAGTTACTGACAATTGAACAAACTGACAAATTTACTTAAACAGAATTTATTAATTTCGAATTCCTTTAGGTGCTATTAGTTTATACTGAAGACTTCCGCAATGGCGGATATTGACAACAGTATTCAACAGCTGATGGAAATCGATGAATGCTAAAGTACAAAAATATCAGTCACCACCGGGAATCGAGCCACGGACCTCCCAATTGCCGGTCGGGCGCCTTAACCACTAGACCATGGAGACCTTTCTGCACAGCAGCACTCATTTTTACTTGGCCATATCGGCTCGTATCTCACAAGTTAGTTCGAAGTTACTGACAATTGAACAAACTGACAAATTTACTTAAACAGAATTTATTAATTTCGAATTCCTTTAGGTGCTATTAGTTTATACTGAAGACTTCCGCAATGGCGGATATTGGCGGAATACAGTAGCATTCATCGATTTCCATCAGCTGTTGAATACTGTTGACAATATCTGCCATTGCGGAAGTCTTCAGTATAAACTAATAGCACCTAAAGGAATTCGAAATTAATAGATTCTGTTTAAGTAAATTTGTCAGTTTGTTCAATTGTCAGTAACTTCGAACTAACTTGTGAGATACGAGCCGATATGGCCAAGTTAAAAATGACTGCTGCTGTGCAGAAAGGTCTCCATGGTCTAGTGGTTAAGGCGCCCGACCGGCAATTGGGAGGTCCGTGGTTCGATTCCCGGTGGTGACTGATATTTTTGTACAGTAGCATTCATCGATTTCCATCAGCTGTTGAATACTGTTGTCAATATCCGCCATTGCAGAAGTCTTCAGTATAAACTAATAGCACCTAAAGGAATTCGAAATTAATAAATTCAATTCAGCTTTTCTCTCTTCACTGCATTTTGTTCCAACTCTTGGGAGGTTTTGTCTCTGGTATAACTTCCCATTTATAAAGTTTTATTCTGAAGTTTTTTCTATTGTAAATTTCTTTGTTGGTTATTTTGGCCAGAACTAGGTCTTTCTTAACATTTCGTATCCATTCTGCTCCATTGACAAGAGATGCTACATAGTTTACAATTATTTTTGTTAGTCTATTGTCTGGAAGCCTCATGTGACCATAAAATTTAAGGCGCCCTTTCCTCATATCTGTCTCTATATTAGAATATTCTTCAACTTTAGACGTACTCTTTAATCTATATCCGTTTTCGGTACCCGTACGCCTTGGTCCAAGGATTTTCCTAACTATTTTTCTTTCTTCCTTCTTTAGATTTTTTATTCAATAATTTATTTATTGTTATCATGAGAAGTAGTTTTGCTAAGACTCTCTAGCATTGGTAACTATACAGATTAGGTAACTATATATACAGATTGGGTATCCAAGGCTGTAATACTTCAAAATATTCATATTATGTTCTAATTTTTGTTGGATTCAAAAAAATTTAATAAATTTTTAATTTTTAAAATAAAAAATTGAATTTGTTCTAAAAAAATCCGTAGTCCTTTGTAGTAGTGGCTTTCAAAACCGACAATTTTTCAAGAATTAATGAAACAGCAATTGAAATAAAATGCAATGGATTGAATTCTCTGATGGGGCATGAGCAACTAATTTTTTTTTCTGGAGTATTTAGAAGAAGCCAAGGTCGCAAAACAAGTCATTTATTAATGCAGAAAAATCATTTTAAATAAATGTTTCACAGAATTGCTCTTTAATATTTGAGCTACTGATTAGGTCAAAATAGATAACATTTAAGTTAATTTCTGTTGAAGTTTATCAGTGCATAAAAGCAGCTTGAAATACATTTATTTTCTCATAGAATGTTCATCACCCCAATTTCAAATAATCCCCAATAACATCAGGAAACAAATGAGTAACATTTTCCCTGGAGGAGTTTTGGTGCACAAGGAGACCATAATCCAATACCAAGTGCATTCTTCTAAGGAGCACTCAAAATCGATAAGTCACCTCAATAAACAAATAATTTGTAACAACAATATCCATGGAAATTGCATTTAAATTTCTTAAAAATACAAAAATCGAAATATATCAATGATCTTATTAGCAAAGGGTTATCGTTCGATATATATGGGTTTGGGGCTATCAGCAGTGAAAATGAAAGCGAATCACTGTAACTTACTGTTTTGGCTGGTTATCAATCAATATATAACTTCGACAGCTAATTTGCATATTAATTTAAGTTTAAAATTAATTTAAATTAAGAAATTCTCCTGAATAAATTTATTGATATATATATATGGGTTTGGGGCTATCAGTGAAAATGAAAGCGAATCACTGTAACTTACTGTTTTGGCTGGTTATCAATCAATATATAACTTCGACAGATAATTTGCATATTAATTTAAGTTTAAAATTAATTCAAATTAAGAAATTCTCCTGAATAAATTTATCTTCCAGAATAGAGATTTTGTGTAGGCCTATTCTTCATTTTTGAAGAATACTTCAACATTTTTGAGGGGGGCATGAACATTGACCTCAATTATTGGGGGAACATAAACGATCATCCAAAATGTTGGTGGGGGGGGGGGATGTATCCCCCCTAGTGATTACGCCCAATTCAATTAATTCAATATAGTGATTCAATTAATTGTTATATTCATTTTTCAAAGTTATTTCATCCATTCTTGAATTCTTTTTTAGTCTTTTTCTAATTCGCATTCCTCTTTGTTACAGTGCACATTTCAAGAGGAAGTAAGAGGAGGAAAGGAGAGAGAAAGCCAGAAAGTGCAGAAATTAAAAAAACAAAATGTACACCAGTAAAAATCTTTAAAGTGTAAATTGAAGCTCATGTAAAATATTCACAGCTATAGTTTTTGAGTTTCTGTAAATCTTTTTTAATTCTTTTTATAAATAAACATTATTTTTGTTTGAAATGTATTTGATTTTGTGGTCATGAAGTTTTCATATTGATATGGAATGAGATCTCTTATGAAAAAACTGAAACTCTTTTCATTTTTTTAACGTTTTCCTACATTCTTATAGCAATCTTTTCCTGCAATCTTTTTCTTCTAGCTCCAAGTTTACATGAATAATCCTTGAGTTAACTGCATTCCTGCAGTTCTTCTAAAGTAGTCATCACTGAGTATAATACCTACGCCTTCCTTTGCTCTCTACTGTTCATTTTCACCCCAGAATACAAAAGCGTATACCGTATCCCTTGTCCAAAGCCATCTCGCCATTTCCTTATTTTTTAGTTTCACTTGGGCATAATATCTTCAAATTATATTTCTCCATCTCATCGACCACCTCACATTCTTTCTCAGTAATAGAAGTAACATTCCATGTTCCAAAAATCGTGATTTGTTTCTGTTCCAATCTTTTTCTGAATTCCGGTCCGTTTCTCTTTCTTATTTGACTGAATAATTTGATTTCGCACTATATGGGTTATCAGCTCTCCAAACAACCACTCAGGGAGAGGGGCTGCCTCCAAGGGTTCCCTTTCGTGAAAATAAAATGAAGAAAGAAAGTTAGAAGAAGTGGGCCAAGGTAGGCCCGATAGAAAGAGCAAAGTAAAGAATGGCTCAAAGCTAAGTCAATGGAAAAAGCCATTCTAGAAAATTAAAACTCCAAAGCATGAAGAATAAGAAGAAGAAGGGATGGGGAACATAGGCGTAACGATGGGAGGTTATTGAGGACGTAAACCCCCCCTCCCACCATTGCTTGGAAGCAGAGGCAGATCCAGGCTGTGCAGGGTCCTGGGCAATTGACTTTGGTGGGGCCCTATTTACCGGGGGGGTGGGGGGTCCTCCCCATGATTTTTTTTTTTGTAAAAATCAGCTCTAAAAATGCGTTTTTTAATGAGTTAGCTGATTTTTATCAACATAAAACTGACATTTGTGTACTATTATAGTAGTTTCTAATGTAGGCTACTAAATTCAGCCTGAAAATTTGATCAGTGTCTGGGGGTCCATGATTTTTTGAAAAAAAATTAGCCCTAAAAATGCGTTTTTGAGGCGTTTTTTCAATGATTTAGCAGTTTTATGATTAACTTATAAAACTGATCTTATTTGTGTACTATTATAGTAGTTTCTAATGTACTAAATTGACAGCCTGAAAATTTGGTCAGTTGGCACAATAAGTAGTACGCATTGACTGGATTTTTCATACAAATAATGCGTTTTCTGTGTATATTTTCATGTTTAACGTGCTGAAAATGGTTAGATAAACCCAAAACCAAAAATTTAACATGGTTTATCATCAATTATGTCAGGTCACAAAGCTGTAGAGTATAGCTAATAGTTAAAAGTCAATACATATAAGGTTATTTTTTTTAAATACCGGATCGCAGGGCCCCGTTTTCTCTAAGTATTTTGCACTGAAGCAATAATTTCGAAGTGAGATTTCTATGTCTCTTTTACTCTTTCCTTGCCAATAGGCTGGTTGAGCTTGAGGGCCTCGCGCTTCTAACCGACCAACACGACCTGCGTTTTGTTAAGTCCGGGCCGCACCGTCCGGCCCTGGATCCGCCCCTGCTTGGAAGAAATTTAAAAAAAATTGTGTAAAACAATTTGAATAAGTAAAAATTTGAGATTGTTTATTTAATTTGAAGCTAGGGTAAAGGAACCAGTAGCTGACACCTGACGAGTGAGTCAATTCATAAATATTATCTATTAACTTTGGAACTATTGTATGGATTGATAAAAAGGTGTTCAGAATCTATTATTAATCAAGTATTTTTTAAAGGGCTACGGTAACTTAATTGAAATTGGATTGAAAATTGACTTGAAATTCTATTTTGATTTGATTTTAAAATCACTTGACATCCAAACCAATCAAAAATTTTGAAAAATATACCCAATAGATTGATTGACATCCCCCAACTTACATAAAATATGAAAATCATCCCCTAAAAGTGAACAAGAGGTATAATGAACATATATTCTAGCATTCTAAGCATTAGTTAATTTCAAATAATGATTATTTTGTCAGGACTTGGGAGATTTTGTAGACTGTCTAACAGCTTATCCTCGAAGTATTTCCCCGTCGAAAATTATGCCCAGCATATGATTCAATGGTACCAGTTTAATTCTCAATGGTTTGAATTTCAAAACTACCCATTAATAATGATAAAAATTATGGAGATGTGTCAGCTACCGTAGGGGGGGGGGTCAGCTTCTGGCTCCTTTACCCTACATGAATATTGTATAATATATATTATACAGTATCTATATTCTGAAATTTTATACATAAAACACAATCAAGTAAAGATACAACAGGCACTACTGCTTTCTTTACAAATTTTTAAATAAAAAATCCGAATTTAAGGTTATGTTCAAGTTGAACTAGGGAGTGAGTAACGCCCCCCCTCCCCCTTTAGTCAACACTTTAGTTACGCCACTGATGGGGAAGAAGGGCTTTGGAGTGGCTGTTTGCAGTAGTAGCTACTGGGCGATGGGATCGCCAACCCCTACGCCAACATACGCCATGTCAAAAAAAAATTATGGTAAATTTAACGACTTGCAGTCATTTTTAATTGAGAATAAATAATTTACTCATTTAGCTGGAACGTTTTCTAACCGCGATCAACAGCATCCTTGATCGTCAATGTTGGTTTTGGTTAGAATAATTATTGTGGTTGTTTAGTCGAAAAGTTGGTGTGATTTAAAATCTGATTGTTCATTGAGGATGTTTTGTTTATTGTGTGTGGTGGGTTTATACCGTATATTTCAAATTGTTCAAAGGTATTTAGTTCATCCTTTAGATTTTATATGTAGGATGTGTAGGTTGGTAGTGATGTCAGTAAATGAAAGTGTGTCCAGTTTGAATGATGTGGTCAGCGAAAGTCGATTCGATTTTTGTATTTAATGCTCAGAAATCTTATTTGTAACGTTGTTTGAATGCGCGGTCTGTTTGTCCCATGTAGAATTTTTTACAGAGCAGTTCAGTCTGTAGATCCCTGCAAGATCTTATTTGTTTATACTCAGTGTGGTTTTGGATGCGTGCATTTTTTATTTTGTTTTTTGTTCTGAATGCGATGGTGTGGCCGGCTTTTTTGAAGATTTTGCAAGTCTGTTTGATTGTGGATTAATGTATGTCATTGTGATGTATTTTTTGTCAGTGGTGTTGATGTTTTGTATTTTGGATTATATTTATGATTGAGTTTATCAATTCGGTCGTTTTTGAAGCCGTTTTCTTGTGCTAGATATTTTATTGTATTTAGTTCAGAGTTATACTTGTAAAAACCAATATCAACTTCTGTTATTCAAACAGAAAATGCTTCATTTTGGAACTATTGAATACCGGTACCGGTTCTGTAAAGGTGCGTTTAGACTATACAACAAAGTTTCATAAACAAGGCTTTATAACAAAGTTATAAAAATGAAAAACTATTAATATACCAAAAAATTATCTATAGCACTTTGATTTTGGAAACTGCATTCCTTTGTGAAAAGTTGTACAAAATTGTTATACAAGCATTTTGATGTTGAAGATTCATCTTGTTTCCACTAATATGTAATATAAACTTAAAAAACACTTTTAAATGGAAATTAACTCACGTTATGCCGTGACGGCCGTTTCGCTCTGTTGTCTAGACTCTAGAGCATCATCAGACGACCCACAGTACACCTGTGGGTACTGTGTACTGTGGGTCGTCTGACGATGCTCTAGACAACAGAGCGAAACGGCCGTCACGCCATAACGTGAGTTAATTTCCATTTAAAAGTGTTTTTTAAGTTTATATTACAAGTATTTTGTTATAATAGTCCAAACGCCCTCAACATACCATCATTATCAGTAAATTATTGAACATCAATATCTTCCAATTATGTATTAAACTTTTATCAATAAAATTGATAGTCGTCAAATTAGCCAAACGTAAAAAAATCCGATATGGTTAAAAATCGGAATATATGACCAGAAAAAAATCTAACTTGGCTAAAAATCGGGATATATGACCAGAAAATCATGCTGAATAACACATTTGTCCCCAAAAGCCCTAGCTATGCTTCAGCCGCAATCTTGGAAAACCTGTAGCCGAATTTTCAGCCATGATGGAGTTTTTCTTTCTCTTCCAAAATGTCTACTAATTTGTCTGGTAAATGAGCTGCATATAATTGAAATTTAGAAGCGGAACCTTATTTTAATTTGATAGGAAATTGGAATAATAAGAAACAACCATTCATTGACGACATTTAAATACTATTTTAAAGAATGTAAGTATACATTGTAAGTATATAATAATTCTATAATACAATGCAATCGACATCATCTCCATTATACCTATATATATTATGTATATAATAAATAGTAACTATGATATATGATATTTACATTACTCTGACTAGTTGAACAAAACGATTGACATTTAAATGCAATATTATTACAATACACGATCTCAACAGGACTCAAGACTATAGTTTATTCTTATTTAAGCTACTCGACTCCTCATTGGGTAATGATAAATATTTGTAACTTTTTATTGTAAAAAATTCTGACTTGTGCGTAGGTTATGCGTTTAAATAACTTAAAAAGTGTGCTCCATCCCGGGATCAAAGTCACAGTAATCTTTAACCGGCGGTAGAATCAAGAATTTATTTTAAAGCTACTAAAACTACATCTAATATCAAAACTGATACTGTATTTTTATTTAATATATGATTTTCACTCACTTATACTGGAGGGATACATTTCACTTCTAAAGAGAAGCTTAATATATATAGACTATAAAGATTTTTTGTCTCTAGATTTGTTACGCTAACTTTTTCGCTTCAATTTTTTGTTATTTTTAAGATAAATTTTTTAGCAACTCTCACCAGCGGGCAGAGTTATCTTTTTGCTGGTGATGCCTAGAATTAAAGACAAGTTCTTTTCTTGAAAATATATATGAATGTATATGTGTATTGTATTATATAACTAGTTTTTTATTGTTCACATGTTGAGTATGAGTAAATTGTTTCTTTCTTTTTGGCAATAAATGAATTGAATTGAATCATCCCTTTAGAAGTGAAATGCATCCCTCCAGTATCTCCAGTATAACTGAGTGAAAAACATATATTAAATAGAAATACAGTGTCAGTTTTGATATTAGATTGTTCATCAAGTATTTCGTCATAGAAAACATCACAGATAATTATTCCCATTTAATAAATTCAGTATAGAATATTGATTGATTGGTGATTCTATTACCTTTTAAAGAGAGTGAATTCACCAATTTTTGCCCCAATACAAAGCCTTTAACTTTATCAAACGTTTCCAAATTTGTGGGGGCATTTCTGATGGAGAAGAGTATTTCATGATTAGTCAGTCTCTTTCCTTATCATTTCATTTCATTTTACAACAATTATTTTGATTATTATGCATATATTGTGGCTTGTATTACGTTTTATTAATCTCAGACACAAAAAAGGCTACATCACTTGTGTTGCCTTCCAAACGTCTCTGTCGAATCATAAAGACAGTCAATCAATCAATCGAATGATAGCTTGGACGCAGGAAGTAGCTCAGAGGTGTGCTAGATAGTATGCACACCCACCTGTGCAGCCAGACCCTGTGTAAAGGTGGAAGTGGACTGTCAAGCATAGAGCTTCAGAATTTGTTTCGGTGGGCTTGGCATACTGATACAGTGAGGTTAGCTGGTTAGCTCAGTGAAAGCAATCACAAACTACCTTACTCCTCGTTTGTGTAGTACGCTCTTTGGACTACAACACAACGTTGATGTCTGAAAAGTCACCTACAGGTACTATACAAAGTGATTTTTAAATATGGAAACGGCTTTATACTGCGTAACTGAGACGTTCTTGGCGAAAGATGATTATGCGGATATACATAGTTTTAAAAATCCTACTTTTTGCTGGTTTTGAAATTTTTCTCCGCCATATTAGATTCAACTTTATTTTTTCAAATGGGATGGTGGTCATATGACACATCATTTCAGTGTGAAATTTAAAGAAAAAAAAACAATGGCGTAAACCGTTTATCAATAGATGCCTTTGTTTTCGATTTATAAGCATTTAAATTTCCAATTTTGGGACAATTGTGTTAGCAATGAAAAAAGGTAGAATGCATTGCATAAAACATGTTATTGAATTTTTCATTCTTAAATTATTTAATAACTAGAATTTAGTTCATATTTAATAATACTAACGTCATAAAACTTTTTTTCATTTTTTTGTTGTTAATGATACCTACTGGCTGATATTAACACCGGTAGCTGGATTTTGATTAGTGAATAATGAACATAGCCAAATAATAATTTTGTTGTATTGTTTACTTATTAATTATAAAGTTTTATCACCTTTTAAAATTAGTTATTAGATCATTCAAGATTGAAAAATTCAATAAAATGTTTTATGCGTTCTACCTATTTTATTGCTAACAGAATTTTCCCAAAATTGGAAATTTAAATGCGTATAAATCAAAAACAAAGGCATCTATTGAAAAACGGTTTACGCCATTGTTTTTTTCTTAAAATTTCAAACTGAAATAATGTGTCACATGACCACAATCCCATTTGAAAAAATAAAGTTGAATCCAATATGGCAGACAATTTCAAAACCAGCAAAAAGTAGGATTTTTAAAACTATGCAGATCCGCATAAGCTTCTTTCACCAAGAACGTCTCAGTTACGCAATATAAAGCCGTTTCCATACTTAAAAATCACTCTGTATACATACGTACATCCCATCCTAATCAGATTTGAAAAATCAAAATCTATTATTGATGGAGTGAATAAAATAAAATTTTTAGTAGATACAATGGAATAAATATAGAGCACAATGAAAAGTATTAAACATTCAGCCCCCAGTCGTTTCTATGATATACAATGATTTCCCAATAAGGGTGAGATTCCTTGAATAGTTTAATTGAAATTATTAATAATTATTATTAATTAACTGAAATTAGTAATTGTGAATACTGGAATATTTGTCACCACCGAATTAGGAGTCGAATAAAATATTATAACATCACAATTTTTAAAAACTACTATAAGACAATATTTTAACAGTCAACATGCAACTCCCCTAATGATTAGAACCTGAAATAAATTGTAAAATTGTAAAAAGCAAACTTTCATTCAGATAATTAATCAAAGTTACATTAATTGATAAATTAATGACGGTAATGGAATATATAAGTTTTGAAATTATACAAATAATAAATAATTGTACAACTAATAAACAATCATACAAATAACAAACGGCGGTTCTGTTAGCGCAGTTGGTTGGAGCGCTTGTCTGAGATAAGATAAGGCTAGATTCTTCGTTTCCTGAATAGTAGCCTTGGGTTCGTATCTCATTCACCCACTCACCTCATTACCCACGCACAAGTCTTCAGACTCATGTGGGCATCATCAGCAATAAAAAAAGAAACAATTACATATGTCTAAACAGAATATTGAAAGCAGGCGAATTCAGACTAATAATTGATGTATTAAACTACTAAACGCTAATGGAAAACATATAAAAATAGAGTATATAAGAATAAAAACTAGTAATAATAACATGTATCACAGAAAAGGTTTAAAATTCATCTTTGGACAGGATACACCATTTATACTCTAGCTCACTCATACACAACTTGTTTTTAAAATCTTTTTTCAACATAGGTTCACTCAATTTTTAAAACATCGCAAATTGCTTCTTACATGCGTACTGTTTGTGTTTTTATTTATAAATTACTGACAAAATCGTTCAATAATAATAATAAATATTATATAAAGGCAGATTTACCCGCATTAGACAACACAATTCACTGTGTTTGTTCATGTGTCTGCATGTGAGTCAGGGTTCAGGCGGAAAATTCTTATTCCTGGAAAAGTTGGTATTAATAAAAAACAGAACAAAATTTGAAGAATAAAATAAAAAATAGGGAAATATACATAAAAGATAAAATAAACAATTCAGAATAAAACAATCAGTTATTGGTCCATAGAAGGCAGGAATAAAAATTGTACGAAAGTAATTATAGTATCGATTGATGAAGTTTAAGTAATATAAGTAAAGTAATTACATCATTTAACTATTTTATAGTATGAATAGAGTAGTTCAATCCAATTTTTCAAATACTTGATACAATCCAACAGTTGAAATTACTGTTAACGCCCACAAACGCTAGGCGTCATTAAATAACTGGCAGTGTAGCACTGGCTGTGTTTACACATCCAATCACAGCCATTTATTTGATGAATTCGCGAACTGCTCAACTCTTTAGTTCAATGGAGAAGTTGATATTTATCACGTTCTGTAAATCACTACCTAACCACTACGGAAACCTTACTACTTCAACTCAGCTCAAGACAATAGTGAATGTTATGAGGCGATTTGGTAGAGGTAAGGCCTGGCCTACGCTTAGCCAGGAATTGGAGTCGAAGACAACAGTTTGAACATTAATTAATACAAAAAAGTTAAAATCAAAACATGACTACCGTATACAATGAATTGGATATTATCAATTTGTCTTGAAAAGTACAAGTGTAATAATTTTCCACTTGTAAATTAAATGGACAATCAATTTTATATTTTTAAGATTCAATTTTTCAACTCCTTTACAATTACAGGTAAAATTCTGCAAGATAAATACAATTATGAAACATTTATTTTACCTTTTATAATAAATTATTAAATTTATTTATTAAATTTATATAAATTTATTTAATTTTTCAACAAGATAATATTTGTCGGCTCAAGTTTTTGTAAAAATTTAATATTAGAAACTATTTTTATCTGTTTTTGGTGTTTCGTTTCAAGTGAACGTTTAAATCAATAGTGGATGAGTGAGAAGATTCATTTTGTTATGTTTCGAGTGAAGGTTTTTAGCAAATCTTAATTTTTTAGTCTGTGTTAACGTCAACGTTTTGGACGATGTAACATATTCAAAATTTGTGAAGGGAGCAGTTTGGACTTGACTCTGTTGCGCCTTCACATTCGTTGTAAATTTGTCACAATAAATAAATGAGGATTGAATATTTAATGTAGGTGTTGCATGTGGCAACTCATATATTCATGAAAAGGTAATAAATAATCAATATGATCAACAACTAAAAGCCTGATGTAAAGAACATGTAATAGAATTAAAAAAATTAATTATGTAACGTAATAAAATTGTACTTTTCGAACCTCATACACTGAATAAAAACAAAACTAAAACGACAACATTTTATGCCTGTACCACTGACACACATAATCAAGATTGAAGGACAGACTAGTTGTGGACTCTTTAACTTTGTCAATGTAAATTACAATCACTTTTTTAATTACACAACAAATAACTTTGGTGAATACATAACTATACAATTATTTATATAAAATTACATACCAACGTCTCAAATAGGATTGTATAATGTAATAAATTAGAATCTATCTAATACAATAATTATTTCAAGACGATTTCTTTAAAATATTATGTAACAGTAACATACCCTATTACTAACACGATTCAACTTGTTCAACCTGCGGAATTATTTGGCACAAATACTGATAAATACTGATAATTAGAAATATCTAACCTAATTAAATAATTATAATGGCAGTATTGTATTCAAATAATCTACGAAATGATCATATCTTTATTCTAATAAAAAATAGATTGTTCTTTTTCATGATTAGATTATATCGAATTAAAAAGACAATAAAACTGATATTGTTCTCAAAAACTAGACAAATATTCGTTAAAATAAAAATTATGGATACTGGTCCTTTCAATCTGAAAATTACTAGACATATGAGGAAAACTTACAAATAAAAACAAAGAATGTTCCCACACATTGCATTGAAATATTTCAAAATTAAAAATTTTAATTATACTTGAGTTCTACATTAAAAAATAAGTATATATTTTCTTGATAAAATATACTTATTTAGCATATATATTATTTTAGTTCGAAGAATTTTGTTTCAATTGTTGACTAAGTACGATTTTAATTTATTTTTCCGATTTTATGATAAATGGTACGGTAATCTGAATCAGGATGGATCAACGAAATATGCGTTGTCTTCATGTTAGATTATTAATTTTCATAAAAATTTTACAATTAAAAATTTAAAAAAATAAAAATAGAGGTCGTGATTTTCAAATGCTATCTTACTATCAAAATACACATTAAGTTCCAAGATTCCTACAATAACTAATCAGGAAAAATAACTGTTTAGATAAAAATGTGTCAAGAAATGTATGATATTTAAGAGAGAATTAGAAAACATAATGAAATAATTATGAAAACATGAACAATAAAAATAATTATTAACGTCCAAAATAAGCAAAATCCGAGTTTCAGCAGATAAATTAATTAATTATATATTCCTATATTCTAGATGTAAGTAACATGAGATTTAATATATCACTGTATAAAATCACGAAACTTGTGCTTCTACTATGATCTTGGAAAGAACCCACTTTTTGAATGTGGATAAAACCCTCATTTCTTGGATAATTTATTTATTTGTTCATGACAAAAAACAATAAAGATGCAATATATAATTTGAAGCAATATATCAAAAATTATTTCATGGTTCTAAGATTTGAAAACATTGGAACTGATTGTATAATATACCTATGTTAGAGAGTATTAAAATTAATCAATTATTTAAATTTTGATTGATTTTAGTTTCTATTTTTTATTTTGTGCTATTTTGGGCGTAGGTTACTTTGGTTGATGGTTGGTATTTTACCTTTGGTACCTTGTAACTCGGAAACCACCTAAAACGGTAGATCCAACTCATTAATCACCTTCATCCAATTCATTACCCACACATAGGTCTCAAACCAGGATACCAGGATCATCCTCCGAAAAAAAAACTCTTGGAATTTCATTGTATTTTATGTATGGTACCTATCCCTTGGTATCTTGGTATTTTACTTATGGTACCTTGTGCATCATTTCCTATTTTATGTATGGTACCCTTGGTAGTTTGGCATTTACTTATGGTACCCTGTTATCACTTCCTATTTCATGATTTTTTACATATGGTGACTATTTCTTGACAGCATCTCTTACATTGACATCAATAAAACTGCTTTAAAACATAAATTTTGATTCTAGATTAAAATAATAACGGTGATACAAGTAAATATCATACGAATGTGATTCTTACAAAGAATAATAAAAATATCACCAGTTTGCACGTATGATGAACTCTTTCGTCAACTTTTAATCTATCAATTTTAATTAAACTTTTACCAATTGACATTTTTCTTAAATAATCCAAATCATCAAAATTCAATAGCCATTTCTTCAACAACCATTCATCCCAAACTTCATCATGTGATATGGGGAAGTGATGGCCGTGAGCCGTAGCAGGTATCTGTTCAATCAGATAGAGGTAAGCTGCGTTCTCCTGGGCACTCTTTGTAAGGGTGACCGATTAGATTGGCCAGCAAAAAGGCTCTGTTCTCTGCTGTAAAATCACTTCCCGGTGGTTCAGAACCCACCTAAAACTGTAGGTCCAGCTCATCAATCCAACTCATTACCCACGCACAGGTCTCAGACCTATGTGGGCTTCATCCTCAAAAAAAGTAAGTGTTCAACTATGAATTACACGCCTAAACATTCATATCTACTTCATAAACTTTCAACTTCAATATTCTATTATTTAATTTTTTCAACTTCAAACTGAATTAACCAATTTCCATTCAATTGATAACTCACCACCATCAAGGTCAACTTACACGAAATAATGATTACTTCCTGGAATGATATAATCTACTATAAATTTAAATTGATTCCCTCAAGATTTGATAAAAATACCCAATTTTCAATGAAAATCAACTACCACATGATTAATGATTGATTATTTTAGTTAGTTAATTATTACTCTGAACACATACAAGTTCCCAATAATTCCATTCTTTTACAGTAATGTGTACGTTTAAATGCTTCCATAGTTTACTATATTGAAGTTAATTTTGTAAAAAAATAATTGTGGATTCTTGATTTTTCAATGTGGAAGTGTTTTTCATAGAACCTCAAGTACAGTTTATCTCATATCTTACTCCGCGATTGAATTATCAATATAGCCAACTATTTATTTTGATAACTTTTCGGTAAAATTTCCCACATAAAACGGTAACTTTGGGTGCAACGTAAAACAAAAATAGATAAGGGCATTCAATGAACCCTTGCAATATATCCTAAATTTTTTCTTTGATTCTTTGGAAAAATCAGTGAATAAGTAATCCATTGAAACACAACCAAAACAATCTAGAATATGGTATCTGAATTTATCAATAGCTTTATTCAAGATTCAGCATTCTTCAAAACACAAGAGATTAAGCCTCGGTGATTCGGAACCCACCTAAAACAGTAGGCTCACCATTCACCAACCCACGCCCACGTCTCAGACTCATGTGGAACTCATCAACAAGAAAAGAAAATTAATTAAATGAATCTGCATACACATTTGGTCGATAATAGGAATAAAATTTAGAACTAGTTTAAAAATTGCGAATTCAACATAGTATGTAAAAAATAAGACAAGCATTTGGGCTCTAATTTTAAAATTCAGCAATTGGAACAGTATTGGGTCAAAGCCTATTTCAGTTATATGTAGCCTTAATGAATAAATGAGTAGCCGTGAGCCGTAGCATGTATCTGTTCAATCAGATAACGAAAAGCTAAGAACTCCTGGGCCCTATTTGTAAGGGTGATCAATTGAATTGGCCAACAAAGAAACTCTGTAAAATCACTTCCCGGTGGTTCAGAACCCACCTAAAACTGTAGGTTTAACTCATCAATCACCATCATCCAACTCATTTTCCACTCATTGTCATCCAACTATCCAATAATTATCATTCGCCACGCACAGGTCTCAAACCTATGTGAGCTTCATCCTCAAAAAAAAAAAAACTGACAACTTTACTGTCAACGATCTTGACACATAGATCTACTTAATCTTGTTCAATTCTTCTTAATCTTGTTAGATTTTAGAAAAAATTCAAAAATTAATCAATCAAATCAAGAGAGACTTATTGCAATAAACTTAGAGACGCAAATTGGTTGTGCGAAACTTGAAACTGTCTTACCGTATACATTTAGATTAGTTAAAACCGCAGGTATTTGAATTGCTTACTGTACAGATCTTTTACACAGTAAAATATTAACAACAATTTCTTCTCACTACAGCATGGCCGAAAGTTCAAACAGTTTTTAAACGGTGACAAATAATCATCACACAATGACGTCATAGACTTGGCCTCGAATTGGAATTATTTTAAAATCACCGTTACATGTACACAGCCTAACTACATAATTACTTTTTATGACTCGATAAAATGCGAAAAAAAATACTTCCTCAATCTTTTTGTTACGGAGAGATCACGTGATTGGTTGTGGAGAAACTACTAGTACTAGTAGTACAAGTACTAATAATACTAGTCCCTGTGTAGTCGATTGTCCACACACAGTTATCCACTGACCAATAGGAGAGTTGGAATTTGCGCCTATGACGCTGGAGTGTCCTTTCGTGTTGAGAAAGATACAATTGAACGTATTCCCTTCATTGAAGACTGCAAAAAAGAGAAGATTTCAATTAAAAATACTATGTGAGACATTTATTAATTCAACTAAAATACAAGCAATGTCAGTAAAACAGGCTATTGCCCGAAACTGCTTTTCACAAAATTTTAAGTAGAATCAAATTCTCAGGTTAGGTCTGTTTCAATAAGAATTTCACCTTGAAGCACAATAATTAAGAGATCTTTTACAGAAAAAGAATATTAATATTTAATTTCAATTTCAACGAAGCACTAGCAGAGTCCAACAAAGATGAAATAATTTTGAATTTTAAGATTTTTTAGCCAAAAATATACGAGCCCTTGATGATAAACAAGAAAGAATTGTTCAAAATAAAATAATAGGTAGACATCCATTTTTGAAAAAATACAAAGATTTTTTAAAATGCATCTAAATCTAAAAAAGTAGTAGAATCACCACAGACCAAAATATTGAAAATTTTTGTCAATAATTTATCTACACAAAATAATAAATTGTTTAAATTATGAATTAAAAAATATGACAAGTCCATATACCCCTTTGAGAGGAGGTCAGTAGCCGCTTGATAAATCTAATCTAATAAATATAATCAAACTTGTACTCTATAAATATCGAAATATGGTAGCAGTTTTTACCAAAAAGGATTTTTCTACCAAAACGATTTTCTGAATGTCTAATTGCACTGAAAATTGTAATAGAATCACTTCTAGTAATTTTCAACTTATTTGAGGATGAGAGGATATTTCTTTCGTTCAAGATAAATAAAATATAATGAAACTTGTACTATAAGCCTGTTGCTTCCTCTTGATTCTACTGCTATGTGATGATATACTTAGATGAATGAATGAATAAAAAAATAATAAATAATTATTGAAAATCCAAAAAAAAAGGCTGCGTTATAAAGTGGATATGAAACGATACCATTATTATTATTATTATTAAGAAAGGTTAGAAAGAGATATCAATACAGCTTACTTTATTCCACTACTTATCAAACTAGTGTCATAATTGAGCTATTTCAACACTACTGTCACTTTTCAGTATAAGAGTCGAGAACTATCAAAACTCCTATTTGTCCTCAACTATTATTCACTTCAGGCAATTTTCAAACCCCATATTTTAGAACATCTATAATTTTTCAATAGAAATAAAGACTTTCATAACCAAAATCACAGCTATTGACACTGCCAAAGATAGAAAAACACATCGAATCATTACAAAAAACACACATGTAATATACAATAGAAACTGCAATCTATTACAGTTTATAATACATGCTAGTATTTTAGTACTTAAGAACTACTGCTCTGAAACGAAATACAATTATAAAAACGAACATACATAGTCAGAAAATACACGAAAGGATTGAAAACACTTTGTAACCATTACAACATACATTTGAGTGGTTTGCACATCTGGATGGGGATGCTGCAATACAAAGCTGTTGACGAGTGAATTTTGTTCAGAAACAGATACATTTATATACAGAACGGGATGGTATCCAACAAATATGGAAAATATTGAGAGGAGGAGGAGAAGCTGGAGGAGTAGGAGGAGGAGTACGAGGAAGAGGAGAAGAAGGAGGAAGAGGAGGAGAAGAAGGAGGAAGAGGAGGAGGAGTAGGAGGAAGAGGAGAAGAAGGAGGAAGAGGAGGAGAAGGAGGAAGAGAAAGAGGAGTAGGAGGAAGAGGAAAAGTAGGAGGAAGAGGAGGAGGAGTATGAAGAGGAATCGGAGGTGGAGGAGGAGTAGGAGGAAAAGGAGGAGGAGGAGGAAGAGGAAGAGAAAAAGGAGTAGGAGGAAGAGGAAAAGTAGGAGGAAAAGGAGGAGGAGGAGGAAGAGGAAGAGAAAAAGGAGTAGGAGGAAGAGGAAAAGTCGGAGGAAAAGGAGGAGGAGGAGGAGGAGGAGGAGGAGGAGAAGGAAGAGAAAAAGGAGTAGGAGAAAGAGGAGTATGAAGAGGAATAGGAGGAGGAGGAGGAGGAGGAGGAGGAGGAGGAGGAGTAGGAAGAAGAATCGGAGGAGGAGGAAGAGAAACAGGAGTAGGAGGAAGAGAAAAAGTAGGAGGAAGAGAAAAAGTAGGAGGGAGAGGAGGAGGAGTAGGTGGAAGAGGACGAGAAGAAGTAGGAGGAAGAGGAGGAGGAGTAGGAGGAAGAGGAGGAGTAGGAGGAGGAGTAAGAGGAAGAGGACCAGGAGAAGTAGGAGGAAGAGGTGGAGTAGGAGGAAGAGGAGGAGGAATAGTAGGAGGAAGAGGAGTAGGAGTAAGAGCAGGAGTATAAGAGGAGTAGGAGGAAGGGACGAGGAGGAAGAGGAGAAAAGGACGAGGAGAGGAGGAGGTTCGCAAAACTCTCCGGATCCCATCTTGCAATAAATACAAATAAATCGCTATCTTTCAAGCAAACAAATATTTGGGAATCAAATGACACCGAACTGATTAATACATTGCCGAACAGAATAAAGTTGTTTTCTGTTCTAAAATCGCTTTAAAGAAGTAGACAAGTAGCGACAAGTGAAAATGTTGAGAGTTTGACGACTCAACATCTGTAGAGATTGCGCAAATCTACGCTAAAAATCCGTTAACGCTAAAAAATACGATCATCATTTCAAAGTCACCATTTCTCTGCTACAAAAAATAAACATACCGATCTGCATCCCATATTTGAGCTAAATTCATTTTTAAGCCACTTGTACACTTAAAGGCGTGAATGTGGAACAAAGAGGTTAGAATGATTGAGTTTTTACAAAAATACAGAGGGATATGTGGTGCAGTATATAAAGCTTCTGAATCTTTTTTGATTGCTGATGATGCCAACATGAGTCTGGAGACTTGGCGTAGGTAATGAGGTGAATGATGAGAAAAATCCATGGCTGAATGAGATTCAAACCCAAGGCTGCAGGAAACGAAGCCAGCTAGAGCCTTATCTTATCACAGACAAGCGCTCCAACCAACTGCGCCACCATAGCCGCAGTTAATTCCATAAATGAATGAAATATTAAAAAATAACTATGAAAAATTACATTTCTGTGTAAAATCTGTGAAAGGAAGCTTCTCTTTGTTTGCCAGTTCGGCCATTGCAGTTGCAAATATAAATAGTTATATAACTAATTATAACCTAACCTATATTCACTATGCTATTTGATACATTTAATTCAATAATTTTATAGATAATAGATTTATTTTCTTAATAAATAATAAAGTAGCTGGTAGGCCGAAATATACAAGACATAATATGCAAATATTCATATATAATCAGTCATAATAATTATATATGAATATTTGCATATTATGTCTTGTATATTTCGGCCTACCATCTACTTTATTATTTATTTAGAAAATAAATCTATTATCTATTATTTATAAAATGAATGCAAATATGCAACAGACTTTTAGTCCAAAACTGCAATCTGCAGATTTTGATTCAGAAATGAAATCATGGCAAAGAGAATGTTTTAATATCAGATGCACATCAAAACAAACCAATTTCACTCAAATACGGGAAGCAGATCGGCCATGTTTATTTTTTGGAGCAGAGCAAGTGCAACTTTAAATTCTTGGATTACTTGTTATATAACGAACTGCGTTGTTAATATTAAATCTTTATTGCAAATTCAACGACTTGCAGTCAGTTTTTAATTGTGAATATATAATAATTGTACTCACACTTGGCCGAACGTTTTCGAGTTATGGAAACTTCTCTTCCAAGGCAGTGAACTTGAAAATGTAAGGCCAAGTGTGAGTACAATTATTATATATTCACAATTAAAAACTGACTGCAAGTCGGTGAATTTACAATAAAGAGTTAATGTAACTTTGAAATGATTATTATCGTATTGTTAAGCGCTAACGGATTGTTGGCGTGAATTTGATCAACCTCTTTAATATTCGATGTTGCAACAATCGAACATGCAAATCACTCATGCGGTCTTTGAGACCGACAGCTGATTTACCCGATTCATTATTTCAAGGTCAAGGTCACGTGAAGGTCGTTTGGCCGCTTAGATGGTGGGGAGACAAACCAGCCGTCGAGTAGAAAACTATCAACAGACAACCAAGGAGTGATTGTTGGTCGAGATGCCGTTTCTCAATTCTAGCAGGGTCACAAAACAAGGCACAAGACTTGGACTAAATTTACACCAGAGAAGATCAATCAACACAATCGTCTTCTGTTCCAAATTGGCAGCAAATGTCGGTAAAACAATGTTTGCAAAATTTGATACAAATTTCTTTAAAGTGTTGTTATCACGATACTGTATCAGGAAATTGATACAATTACTAATGAAATAATTTTTGAGCAAATGCTGGTAAAAACAATGGGTGTGAAGAAAAAAGCGTAGCGACTATCTAGCACACTCTACTATTTAGTTAGCGTTATCTCAAATTGGAGTGAAAACAGAAGCTAACACTACCTACAGCAACAATACTTTGTTCACGCAAACGGGAGACAAACCAAAACTAACGCTTGCGTTTGTTTGTGAAAAAGTTATGACATATAGAATAGAATGACTTTTTTATTTGTTGACGTGGCGAAGTTTGGACAGTAATGTCCACTCTACCACTTAACCACGAATATAAGCTGTAGACCGATCGATTAATTTTTACCAGTTCACACTGAGTTCAGTATCACATTCGCTGTCACAGTTACCGGTTCACTTATATACTGCGCGTTAATTGTATTTCTGTAGTTAATTGTGAATCGGTCTTGTTGTTCGAAGATACACTCTCGCACGCCTTTACATCGCCTCCCCTTTCCATGAACAGAGTATAGACAGAATTTAAAATGCTGTAGTTACTTGTTTTGCGCTCCAAAATATGACTATTAGCAAGATACAACTTAGTTGAGGACCTAGTGTAGCGTTTTATTCACAGCTAAGCACCGGGAATTTTTAAATTTCAAGTTACCACTAGGCGGCTAGTTGTTTCTTCTTTTATTTACTCGAAACTTAGTTACAACTTGAAATTCTTCTAGCATTGACTACTTCTTATTCACTTCACTCTGTGTATTGGAAATCTTGATAAAGATTTCTTGGAAATAAACTACAGAAAGTGTCGTTATTGTGATACTGTATAAGGAAATTCGAAGCGTTTTATATTACTTGCTACAGAGGTACTAATAAAATAATTTGAGAGCAATCAAATGAAAAACATGACTTAATCGATGATTCTGTATCGACCTAAGTGTTAAAATTTTGATACAGATGTGGAGAGAAGAAGCTACTGTAACATCATCCTCAGTATCAACGTCTCTTTAACTAGGCTAGTTGTATTCGGTAGTAAACCTATGCAAAATCACACGTCATAAATAATTTTAAAAAATGGATTGAAAGTAGTATTATATATTCAATTCAAGCATCTGAAACTGTCAAACACAGTTTAGACCTATTCTATTTAGTAAAGCACGTGAGGCGAGACATGAGCTACGGAGATTGGAAGCTAACGGGCTGTCGTATCCCAGCAACAGAGTGCTAAAATAAATAATAGTGCTAATAAATTATCGTGTAACGAACACTACTGGATGATACGGAAAACGCATCATTGATGCAGTCTGAAATGCGTTCAGACGCTTAAACATTCTCTTAAAATCATCTTAAACAAGACCAAAGCACATGAATTTGGGCACTCATCTGTTCATCAATAAATATTATAGGGTAAATGTTAATCATGTATGATGATGGCTTATGAAATGATATTTACATCTATAAATAACTATTATTTATGAAATGAATAGTTTATAGTATTAATCAATTTCAAAGTAATAGAAACTGTATTTGTGTAACTAGTGTGCAAAGTAGCTATTTGCTGCACGAGAGAAATGCATTATGCACGAGCTGAAGGCCAGTGCGGAATAGTTTCTTCAGTGTAACAAAGATACTTTCAGCAAGAGTTACACATTAAAGTTTTCTAACAGTTGGCACACCTGGTGCGACAAAATGAAAGAGTGCAGGAATCAGCTGTTTTGCTTACTATAATATGATGATGTTGAAGATCCATCTTGTTTCCACTAATATGTAATATAAACTTGAAAAAAACACTTTTAAATGGAAACTAACTCACGTTATGGCGTGACGGCCGTTTCGCTCTGTTGTCTAGAGCATCGTCAGACGATGTACTGTGGGTCGTCTGACGATGCTCTAGACAACAGAGCGAAACGGCCGTCACGCCATAACGTGAGTTAGTTTCCATTTAAAAGTGTTTTTTTCAAGTTTATATTACTATAATAAGTGCATAAATAGGCATTATTTTATTGATGAACAGGTGAGTGCTCAAAGTGTTTTCATGGGTTACGCAATCATATGTTTCAGCCTTGTTGATGATTTTATTTTCGTAGAAGATGTCGAATGCAGAGTTTTCAAATGAGTAAAATGGCTCGTTGCGTATCAAAACATGTGCGTATCTTTCTTGATTGTGTATCTTGTCTTAGGAGAGCTTCCCTTTTCTTGCCACGCGCAGGCCATGTCTCACCTCACGAACTATAGCTTAGGCCAAAACATTTTACATGAAAAACTTCTCAAGAAATAAAAATGATGCTAATAGAATTCTATGACAAAATATTTCCGTAAACATATTTTATATTGAATACGAACACTTTGTGTTGTTTTGGTGATGACACAACTCAAAAATACTGGGAAGGATGTGTAGATTACCGGTACTAAATTCTGAATAAATATTGTCTACATTGAATACAAACTTCTCATTCCTGTGAATGGGGTTTTAGTGGTGTGAACGATTAATGGTTAAACAGTATACTCTGTGAAATAAATACATTAATTCCTAGAATTCTAATCTCTTAGAACACACAATGACAAACTACCAATTTTAGGGTGTTAGATTCAAATAAAGACACAATGGACCTTGAAGGTTGCAGTGCTTAGGGTACTTAAGGTGATACACAATAAATTACATCATAGTTGGATATTTACTCTAATTTCTTGGTTAAGACTATTTGCCTATCATGGTTTTTTATGTTGCCGTGAAAAAAATTATATAAATTATTTTGTGAAATATAGGCGATTAAAATTGAAATTTTCTGCCATAGATATTATATTACCATTAAATATTTGGTTTCATGGATAATTTGGCAGAAAATGTTAATAAAAACAATGAATCACAAAATTCTATACAGATTTCTTTAAAATAAGCAACACAAGGTGTCTTAAACGACTCTAATCTCTAATCTTCAAAAGAGTTGAATTTTCAAAATAAAAAATAACAAACTAAACTTTCAATTGAAATATAATAGATGTTATTTTAATATCTAAAGTACAAGTATGAAAAGAGCTTAATAATTATATTTAAATCTGAAATCAAAATTGCAAAACTTTTATATTTCAATTGAACGTTCAGCTTCTTAATATTATTTTTCATCTTCAAAAGGGTTGAATTCTTGATCAATTGCCCTCAAAAAACGAAAAATTTCAACTTTGAAACAAAATAATTCATGGAAAAAAATTGTCATGGCAATACGTAGCATTTCAATAGCCTACCTTATAATATACAATACAAGGAATTTCGAAAAAATATGACAAAATACCCTGCGCACGATCTTAATAGCGACCAACCTAACAAACATAATAATAATAATAATATTTATTTCGCCAAAATACAAAAATAAGAAATTCACAATATGAAGTCTATAACACATTTTTAGCACAGCCAGCAAAGTAAATACTTGAGCGCTAGCTGTGAGTTCATATAAAAACAAATACCAAAACCCAAGAACACAAATTTCCACAAATAAAAAAGTGAACGGATGATCACAGATTTGAAGATAAATGTTGTGTTGGGAAAGGAAGTGAGCTCAATAAACTATTCTGGTCTTCGGGTGGTATCCATTGAGTGTGACACACAGGTTAATACTCACAAAATAAATT
This sequence comes from Conomelus anceps, assembly GCA_948455865.1. Taxonomy (NCBI): domain Eukaryota; kingdom Metazoa; phylum Arthropoda; class Insecta; order Hemiptera; family Delphacidae; genus Conomelus; species Conomelus anceps. The sequence continues at coordinate 6,813,607 of OX418223.1, read as the reverse complement.
AAATACGTGTTTTCGTGAATTAAAACAATCACTGTTGCTACCAATTTGGAAATGAAAACTTGATAACACCCTAAATCGTGAACAGATGTTGGATTGACTGAACTAAGGATGTAACACACAACAATCTAACACCATAAATGTTTTCTACACATTCGCAGATGATCAAGAATGTTTACCATGTTCAATTGTGAGTAGATTTTATTTTTTTACTATAATGTTATCAACTGTCTTATGGCCAACTCTGTATAAGGCTTGAAAAAGCCATGTTGGATCCTGTAACGTCACAAAGTAATGTCAAATTGGTTAAAAATAATTGTGAAATGAGTACGATGTACAATGAGAAAACAATCAACAAAATTTTTGTGGGAAAGGTATTACTAAAATACTGGGAATAATCATCAATATTGATATTTTGTCTCCAAAAATAATTATTAATAAACACTTGTAAAAGTCTTAGTGATAAAAGAGTGAAGTTGAATACATAAATACAAAAACACTGATTATATTGCAAATGAAAGATAATAAAAGGTAGACACAATCAAGCGGGAAATAAGGAAACAAAAACAAAAAATTGAAACTATGGCAAAATATTTACATTTTAAACAATGATATTAGTTTTTTCAAGCAAACTACATCAAAAGAGAAATATTGATAATTTTCAAATTGTGAGAGTGTCCCAGTTCTTGTAATTTTGACGACTTTTGTGTAGATGAAATTAGTCCAGGTATGGCATAGTATTTTAATTTGATCTCATTAGTGAAAATTTTTATAATTAATTTACTATATGCTGTTTAGTGAGACTGTTTGGGAAACTAAAAATATATTATGTAATTTCAGCAAATATATCATTGTATTTTTTGGTAAATGTAAATTATCATTGCAACGGAGGGTTGAGTGTTAGAGAGGGCCGGCTTTTTTCTATAAAGCATTTTGTGATGGAAGCAAATTTGGGCTGAAAAGTATGTTCGTCACATTTGATTGCATTAATTATTATAGTCTAATTTAATAATAATAAAATAAATAAATAATGATAATTATCGGTGTCTGGCTGCTGCTTGTAATCAAATCAAAAATATATTTTTAAATATTGTATACTATACAATATAACGCAACTTATGTAAAAAACAATAAAATCAAATTTATAAAAATAATGGAATATAATTTATAAAAAATCTGATTTTTTTTTTTTTTTTTTTTTTTGAGGATGAAGCCCACATAGGTCTGAGACCTGTGCGTGGGTAATGGTTGGATGATGGTGATTGATGAGTTGGACCTACAGTTTAAGGTGGGTTCCGAACCACCGGGAAGTGATTTTACAGCAGAGAACAGTGTCTTTTTTGCTGGCCAATCTAATCGGTCACCGTTACAAACGGGACCTACGAGAACGCAGCTTATCTCTCTGATTGAACAGATACCTGCTACGGCTCGCGGCTATCACTTCCCTAGATTTGGTTCTGTAAATAATGCTATACATTAAACGTGTATTACAAATTGAAAAATTGATATATATATATATATATATGTTTACTTTATAATAATATAGCTATTTGCCAAAAATGTTGTACATGTTTTCCTAATAAAGCATTCTCGATATAATTAGAAATGTGGAATTCCACAGATGCGTTAAAAAGGAAATTATAATGCAGATAAAACATTTCAATATCTTGATAAATGGATAAACTATATACAATGAAAGGAACAAATCATCTACCTTTTTCTTGGAGCCGTTGAGGAAGTCTTTGTACATTTCCGACCGCAAGTACCTTGAGTAACTGTCACTTTTCATTAAATGGTAAACGTGAGCCTGGAAATGGAAAAAATTGAATTAAATTAATTGAAAAACATTTAATATTGTTAATTTTCCGCTAATGACTGTGGCTGAAATATACTTGGATTTTTTAATTGCAAATTTGTAAAGAAAGCAGTAGTAGGCTGTGCCTGTTGTATCTTTACTTGATCGTGTTTTGTAATAAATAGATAAATAAATAAATAATATATTGAATAAATGAGCCCTAAACCAAATAACTATCAGCAAATGCACCAAAATCATGTATATAAAATACATGTATTAGTGACCAGTATTGGTCATAAACGGCTTGTTTTAGGTTATGTTAAGTTCAGTTATAACAAGATGGCGCATGTGCATGAATAATGGAACTAACATTAAACATTTTATACTACGTATCTGTTCCACCATTCAAGATATATATATATCATACGAATTCTAGAATGTATATAGGCATTATTATTATTAATCGTTTGGCAACAAAGTCAGGTGAGGAGAGCCATTAGCTTGTCTGGCCGCCGTATTTGACAGCTCATTTAGCATCAAGTTACACAGAGTGCACCTAGCGAACGAACTAGCTTTACACCTGATGTTTTTGGTTATGTACAGGCTACATTTAAAATGCACACTCAATATTGTCAGTTGGAAGTAACACTCCCTAATTTGAATTTGAAGGAGTTCCACATCGTTGTCCGATTGATATTTGGCAGTAAACAAGTTTAGAAAAAGGTTCAATACATCAAATTTTGTCGATAACTTTGGAACTAAAAATTGTCGTTGTCTGATTGATATTTAGCCACTAAACAAGTTTTTAAAAAGGTTCAATATATCACATTTTGTAGATAACTTTTCAACTTAAAATTTTCATGTTTACCATACAGCTGGAGTTATAGATGCTTTCACATACCAGCTTGGTATAAAAGTGGAATGGATGATGAACCATCATTATGATAGGGCGTTTGTGCAACCGGGGTTAACTCTGTATGACAATTATTGTCAATATAGTGATAATTATTATTCAAGATAAGAAAAGCGACAGCTGTGAGCCGTAGCAGGTATCTGTTCAATCAGAAAGATGAGCAGCGCTCTCCTGGGCCATCGTTGTAAGGGTAATCGATTGGATTGGACAGCAAAAAGACTCCGTTTTCTGCTGTAGAATCACTTCCCGGTGGTTAGGAACCCACCTAAAACTGTAAGTTCACCATGTTTCCAAAAACATGGCTCAAGCGGCGAGGTGGAACTACACGTAAGGATCTCTCCATCAATAAAAGCCATACGCATTTACTTTATTTTTATCTAAGAAAAGTAGGAGAAGGAAAAACCGTGGAATATATTTAGGAGGTAACACTGACAGCAGCCGTATCGAAGCTCCAGCGATCGGGATGCGCCATATTGCGTTTGGTGAGCTCGTGCGAGTGCGAGTCGACATTGACCGGGCAGCTGGCGTCGGGCGCCAAGTACTCGGCCCAAATCTCGGCCACTCGCTCCTGCACGTCGCGCTGTGGCAGTGCTTTCAGCTCTTGCACTGACTCCCAGAATCTGCAGGCACAAAGAAAGATTGTTCCATTTATAAAATTAATAAATATATGCACAAAAGGAATAAAACCCTAGTAATTTGTGTATTGTTACAGAGCCAATCGAATTTTGTTCACTTTTAAAGACATAAGTTGGATGGTGAATGGTCAAGCGGCGAGCGTGATGTTCAGTCACGAGCGCCCAAGACTGCGCTTGGATGGGTGACCGTGCTTCAATGTTACTATACTTGCTTACTATATGCTTTATTATCACTTACCCGGTGGTTCGAAACGCACGTAAAATAGAACGTCCACCATGTTCCCTATAACATGGTTCAAACGGCGAGGTGGAACTACCCGTAATGGTCTCCCCACTAATAAAAGACATACGCTTATATATTTTTTTAATTTAGAAATGCACAAGCTTTGCTTAAAGGGGAATGCAAAAAGTTTTATATCTACGGCTATGTTATAAAGACTTGGCATAGATGCAACTCTGTTAGCTCAGTGAGGAAGGTAATCGTAACCTACCTCACTTTTTGAGGTCTGAGAAGCCACCTACGGTCGAAATCGGCTATGCTACTATACGTTATGAAGTATGTATGAGGTTATAAAGTCATATCAATACAGCTTACTTTGTTACATGTATTATCAAACTAGTGTCATAATGAAACTATTTCAAAACTACTGTCATCACTTTTCAGTGCAGGAGTCTAGACCTCAAGATCAGAACTCAAGATTTCTTCAAAGCAGTGTCAAAATGAATGTAATGCAATAGTAAATAGGAACTGTTGACAACATATATGCATTGGTATGTTAAGTTCGGAACCCACCTAAAACTGTTGGTCCAACTCATTACCCACGCACAGGTCTTCGACCTAAGTGGGCTTCATCCTCCAAAAAAAAAATTTAAAGTAATTTATAAAAAGTCGGAGACAAAAAAAAATTGTATGGAACGATTGTATTTAGCCTTAAAGCAACTCGAGAGATGTTTAGAACCAACTTACAACTAGCATCTCGTCCAACTTACATCTCGCCAGTTGCTTAACTACTACAAACATGTTTTATATAATTATTCATTATCATAAAATAAATTATTTGTTTGGATATAAGAATGACAATAGGTATTGTGTTGTTGACAATAAATTATCTTGAATTGAATTTATCAAATTCAAACAAAACTGAAGATGATAAGATTTGACATTCATCAAAAAATGAACTCACTTCAAATTTTCCCCGCTGAACTCCTTGTCAAGGAACTTGACGAAATGCTCCCTGCCCACGGGGTCGGCTAACAGTTCCTGCAAGCTGAACGCCCAGCGTTTCACTCTTCTAGCCGAGATCTCTTTCCTGGAAGCACAAGTCAATAATAATCATGACTGCGGAAACTTTCGAAAAAAATATTAATTAACCTTCAAGCATCAGAAGAAATGCACATCCTAAGCGCAATACAAAGCATTTTATTTTAGTAACAATGAGCATAACGTACAACAAAAACAAAATTCAATTCAAAGTAAAACATTCAGCTGATCAGTTTCATTCGACCATCAGCTAATAGAACATTTGCGAGCAAAATGCCTTTCTTTGAACAAGTATTTGAAGTCAACCTTAAATTTTCAACTTCCAATAAATTAACAGTCATTTTTGCAGTAAATTAAATTATGTTTTTCTGGCATACAGATCCAAGGTAGAGTTGCAACAGCTAGTATAAACATTAATCCGGTAACATTATTCAAGTAACTCAATTTCAAATCAAATCGTTTATTGCCAAAAAAAAAAAACATTAAAAATGTCACGTGTACATCCTACAATCATGTACATCCAGAATACAGTAATAACAGTTTCTAAACTAAATATGGAAGAAATAAAAATCCTGTACTACGCTTATGTTCAGTCTGTACTTCAATATGGGTTGGTGGTATGGGGTGGGACGTATGATTTCTTCATGGATAGGATTTTTGTTGTTCAAAAAATGATCATTAAAACTATTTTAAACAAGCCAAGAACCCATCCCAGTAGGGAAACTTTTGATCAATTCAGGGTTATGACTGTACGCCAACTATATATAAAGAAAATACTCCGCTACATCTGGTACAACAGAGATAGGTTTACAGTGAGAAATAATAGTAATTTATATAACTTTAGATCCGATGCTCATAATATTTACAACATTAACCATTCTAATCTAACAATAGTACGCAGACAATTAGGCTACCTCAGTTCTAAATTAATAAACCTTATACCCAGCACATTAAATGGTTTTCTCTTTGAGGGTAGATTAAGGATAGGGCAGCAATTAAATAATTGGATTTCGGAAAATTTCTTCTTCGAAATTAGCGATTTATTATGATTTTTCTTTTTTTTCCCTTTGTGTTTTTTGATTTGATGAGTTTATTGTGAGTTGTGATTTGATTGTTTATTGTAATAGAATTTGGAACTGGTACTCTCACCTAGCGGTCAGGATTTTTCCTATGCTGGGTGATGCCAAGAGATTTTTATTTTCTTGTAAATTCTTATATTTGTAATAATTATTATTATAACAAATAAATATTTATTGTAATGCTTATATATTCTTTGGCAAAATAAATTGAATTGAATTGAAAAAAAACACAACACAAAAACTACAATTCAATTGTAAAAAACACTTCAATTGTATGTAAACAAGGTTCGGTCTAAACATTCAAGGTTCAGTTGTTGGTTATCTAGATTTATGAATTTGAAGCTATTAGCTAGACATACGTTTTTAGCGCTCAGCATTCATTTGTGCACTCAGTTTGTAGGACACATTTGTTTAGCACTTTGATTAAATTAATTATGATTAAAATATATTGTAAATAAAAATGCATTAAACTGAAAGAAAAGAAGAGCAACAATATAATGTTTTGAAATCAACTTACGCTTGTCTCTCCTGTTCCCACAAATCAGGATTGTCTGTTACCCATGGATTTGAAATTTCCGGAGGTGTGAAAAACGGATCATACTCTACATACTGTTCAAAGTATGCTAAATACCTGAAAACAAAAATCAACCATCCTTAGTATGGATTCCAGAACGTTCCTACCGAGAATCTTATATAACGAGACACTAATCAAATTGATAGTATTTGTGACGTATGCATGATAATTTGAATTACTTAAATCACAACTTACATAAAGAGACATACTGTAGTTTTCATATAACTTGGCAGCAGTTGGGTCCAGATGTAGCAAGTCCTCCCATCTTCTACACGCTGCCAAGTTATATGAATACTACAGTAAAAAGGCTTAAATGGCCATGCTCATAAAAAAGTACCATAAACTGTTTTAGAGCGACTTGAGTACAGTTTACAATAAAGAGTTGTGCGCATAATAGTAACGTTATTATATCATAAAGCAGTAATTAATATAGATCAAAATTACGCCTTTTTAGGAACACTGTTGTTACACACCGTAAAAAATTAATATACAGTATCTGAATAAACTTTCTTTGTAGTGGTGAAGGTGAAACTGTGGAAGATATTCATAATGAATAATAAAACTCATCTTTGGGAGCGAAATGCCTTCTTTGAACAAGTGTTGTCACAACCACATTTATTAAAAAAAGGTGAGATACTAGTTTCGGATGTTACTCCATTATCAATCTCAAACCCCCTTTTTTTAAAATAAATATGGCTGTGACAACTTCGTCTTATTATTTGTATCTATTCATTGTATCTGAATTGAAATATTATGCCAAAAAGATATCGGATCGCCAAATTTGTATCCAATTAAAAAAACAATTTTGTTCTTATAATTGATTATTTCAAAACGAACAGATTAGTATTTCAGCTTTACTGTGCCTCTATCTTTCATTATATACTTGTATATTCTAGGCACTACGAAAGTTAGTTAAATATTTAAGGTTGCAGGTCAAAAGCTGAGGTTGGAAGGCGAAACCACCTTCAAACACCACCTTAATTATTACACCACATATATAAAAAACCACCTTTACATATCATACAACTCAAACATACATGAATTTTGTCAATCAGTTTTAATCTATTGCAAGAATTGCACTGTTCAAGATAAAACAAGCTTACATTACAATAATAATAATAATAATAAATTATTGGGGATTAATTATGCAGACACATTATAAACGTATATATTATAGTCTTTGTATATTATAAGCAAGTTGAATATATGTATTCTATTCAACGTACTTACAAATAAATTAATTATTCAAGACTAAATAAATTACTCAATTGATAAACCAAATAATTACATTTTTACATCACATTTTTCAGAATTAAATTCTCTACAAATTTTGTATTCAAATTTAATGCATTTATTAATCATTTAACAAAGTTATTGTACTTCAAAGCTGAAAAAACGTGTTTTTAGACACCGATGTTTCTGTTTTACATTATAATATCATAACAACTACCGAACATATGGTTCTGGGTTCTATTTTATTCGGTTTTTTTAGATCAAAAGCCATAAGAATAACTGTATTTGTTCCTTAGTTTACCTTCCCAGAGTTTCAGTATGACTTTTTTACAGAGGGTACTGAGTTCTGGGCGAAATCGTTCACTCTGTATAACTCACTAACGAAGCGTCTCCGGACATGTTTATTTTTTTTTCTTATTTTTAGATCTAGCATCAGTTGCCGAAGTTGGAAACTTTCCGGACATATGCTTAATATGATTTCCCCCCTTATTAACCGACTTCCAAAAACAACAAGGTTACTATATTCGACCTGTTTTTTTTTTTTTTTTTTATGTTTGTACATCAATCATTTGAACAATATCGAACCGATTTCGATGAATTTTTAAATGAAAGAGCATCGCTCAGCGGTGGTCCCATCCAAGTTTCGCAAGGATCGGCCCAATACTTAGCCCAATATTAAACAAAAAGGAGCATTCTTCGATGTCTTCATTTCAATCAAGTTTGAATAGGATAGTTCCACACATAACCGCCAATCGGATAACCGGTGTCGTTTACCAGGCAAATCATTGTATCATATGGAGCGCTTTACATCTAGACGGTTTTCGAAATCATATGATGCAATGCAATTATGCCGGGTAAACGACATCGGTTACCCAAAGCTGGTTAAGTGTGAAACAAGCCTGTAATGTCCCGTTTTGACCAATCAAGTGAACTTAATTTGAATCGAGAATAAGAAGAATATAATATTTCTGTCCATATGTTCATATGAAAATTGTAAATAATTTAGTTGATGTTATTGAGTCATAGGAATAAGGTTATTTAGTTTCAATCATAAGTTGGAGAATTTGGAAAAACAGCTAATCTCAGAAGTATTTTTAGTTTCCCTGCTGTGATACATTAATAATATTTATTCGCCATTATCGTACATGTGCGTACAATAGGCTATTTTGAGGTTATGTTTAATGATCCTTTTGTACTAGCTCAAAGTTTATGTTCTTTATATTAAAAAAATATATATGACTAATATCACAAAAAATATCGTACATAACTCATCCGGGAAGATGTTTACCATACTCGTATGATATACCGCACTCAACTTCATCTCCTGCGTTTACTTATCATATTTTCAGTAAGCACAATATTCTCCACACTTGTAACGTAATATAGGCCTACTATTTCAGTGTAGGTATATTCTGAAAGGGACCGCATCAAAATGAATCAAAAGCCATTTCACTTTTAAGAAGCCTTTCGCTGTTATAATTTTCCTAAATACAATATTCCACATTAAATAAAACGTTGTAGAATTTTCCGTAGTTTATCTTTTCTATAAGTGGATTTTTAGTTACTTAACTTTCGATGTTATAAATGAATTATTGGCTTCCTAATTCGATAAATATTTCATAATGTAGGCTTTAAGAAATTTCTCATGTTTTCAAAGTTTGAAAATTCAACTAAAAAGCTTAAAATATAACATATTTTAAAACAAAAAAAGAAACCGACTTCAGTGAAATGATAAAATACTCACGCACTAAAAAGTTTAAAATAAAGTATTTACTTTAAACTGAGAAAATTTTTAATTTCATACAAGTAATCTTTTGAAGTCGGCGCCAAATTTCCCATAAACTTCTAAAATATAACAGAATTACTCTGTGATGTTTTCCATGACGAAATAATTGAACAATCTAATATCAAAACTGACACTGTATTTCAGAAAAAGTGAATGTAAAGCACATTTAATTGAAATACAGTGTTAGTTTTGATATTAGATAGAATTTCTTATCAATTACTGTATTTCAGTAAAAGTGAGTGTAAATCACATATTTAATTGGAATACAGTGTTAGTTTTGATATTAGATAGAATCTCATATCAATCACTTCCCGGTGGTTTGGAACCCACCTAAAACTGTAGGTCCAACTCAACAATCTCCATCATCCAATTCATTACCCACGCAAAGGTCTCAGACCTATGTGGGCTTCATCCTCCAAAAAAAATACAGTGTTAGTTTTGATATTAGATAGAATTTCTTATCAACTTCATAAAATATTTGGCGCCGACTTCAAAAGATTACTTGTATGAAATTAAAAATTTTCTCAGTTTAAAGTAAATACTTTATTTCAAACTTTTTAGTGCGTGAGTATTTTATCATTTCACTGAAGTCGGTTTTTTTTATGTTTTAAAATATGTTTTATTTTTAGATCTAGAATCAGTTGCCGAAGTTTGAACCTTTCCTCCTGAAACACCCTGTATAACATTACACATTAAAAATACTTACGACTCAGCAACTTTGGACACTTTGAAGTTCCTCCTGTCCAGGCGCTGCTTCAAACTGTTGATATCTTTTTTTAGTGCTTCAATGGTGGCAGCAGTGTCCTGATTGGCAGCACTGCCCGCCAGCGCACTCGAGCCAGTCGCCACACCCCCCTCCCCGCTCTTCAGCGGCTTATTCATTCGACACGCCTTCTTAATGTCCAGCTCGGTTGTATTTACACAGCCAGGCTAACAGCAAACAAGGAAATAAACAACAATATAATAAACAGAGTACGCAAATTGATCATTACAATTTAGGTTGTTGGTATTAAGATAAAGTGTTACAACAAGTTGCCAGGCAATGTAAAAGAAAACCCCACTAGGCCTACTATATTTAGGTATAAGCTTGTAGAGTGGTTAACTAAAATTTTTTTCTTGTAATCACTGAATTCCTGGAAATCAACCATGGTTTGATCCAATTTTAATGTATGAAGTGTTGTGTTACGTTATGTTCAAGTTTTGTTACTTACTTGCAGATATATTGTATATTATTATTATTATTATTATTATTATCAATTATAAATTTATAATTATTAAATATTAATTAGTATTAGTATTATTATTATTGTTTAGGCTATATTATTTATTATTATACTTTGTACCACATATCCTCTCAACAACATCCCTAACCACCTAAGAAATCTCAACACATATGCCGATGCAAATAGAGAAATCAAGTGCTATTATATATCAAATCAATAAGACGCCAACAATCATATTTCTCAATAATTATGTTGATAGGTAGGGAATATATACACAAAATATACATACAGCAGAAAATTACAAAAATTGTAGCCATAAGTACAACTGAACCTCATAAAACAATACTGTGGTATAATAATTGAAATAAGTCTAGAAAAACAAAATAAACAGAAAAATAATTTGATAAAAACCCCTAATAAAAGTTAAAATTAGCTTCATAGGGTAGCCACCAGAATAAAGATGATTGAGCTCACTATTCAACTACTATTCTCACAATATATGTATAAATTATGCTTGTATCTGTATACTGTACTTATATTATTGATTTTGTCATGTAAAAGTGAGATAATAAAAAACATATAAAAAATAATAATAATAATTATTATTATTATTATTATTGTGACGTTGTCTATTACTAAAAAAGTTTAATGACAATAAAATATTATTTATTTATTAGTGAGTTGCGAATTTAAAAGAGTGTATTGTAATAAATTTAAGTAATGCAATGAGAAAATAACGGTAAGAGCAATACAAAAGCCTCCGGTTGATAAAACATTCATTGTATGTAGATCCTATATTACGACTAATGGTGTTTCTTCAATGCTCCTACAATTCCTTACTGCTTCAAAAAAGAGAATAACTTCTAGTTCAGATTTTTATGCTCAATGTAGACCATTATTTGATAAGTTGAAAATAATGACTGTAATAAATTTATATATATACAAAGTTATACTGTATGCCACTGAAATTCCTTACTACTTAAAAAAACCATGACAATAATTTCTAATTCAGATTTTTGTGCCCACTCTAGACCATTATTTGATAAGTTGAAAATAATTACCGTAATAAATTTATATATATTCAAAGATATACTGTATGCTCCACAGTATATTACAGCTACAGTAAATTTCTAACCCCACCTAGAACGCAGACAAGACATGCATAATCACTTTACTCGTCACTGTGATATGATCAATGCACCTTTTAACAGATTCACAAAAACAATGAAGAGCTATGAGGTTGTTGGTATTAAGTGTTACACCAAGTTATCAGGCAATGTAAAAGAAAATAAAATGTAATTTTTTGCAGAAAATTATTTTAGGTTCTGCTGACTTTAAATTCAAGGTCAAATTGTATCAAATAGTAAATATAAATTATTGATATAAATTATATACCATATAGACTATAACAAATTGTTTCTATAATTCATAAAACCTGAATTAATAGGGTTTCAGGGCCAGAAGTGTCTTCTTGAGAGCCCAAAATAAACTAGAAAAGAAGAAAAGCAGCACCGAAAAAATGAAGGAGTATTGGAGAATGCGCAATGAAACGTCTACAAAACAAAAACTGATTCAATGTACCAAATAGTGAGTGATTTTTTAAAAATTGAGGTACAGCAATATGAATACATGTTAGAGGAGAACCAAGACACTCTCTGCATCTAACAAAGTGTAGAGAGTGTAGCCGTGAGAATTGTCTCAATTATTTGATTATTATCATTGTGAATTTTCAATAAACCGCTATCTTTGTGGTCAAGAACAGCGGGATATCTATTTCCTTAGTCTTTGAATGAATCATAATAGAACAAGAATACATCATCCATTTCTTTACTAGTTCAGGAATCTCCAACATTACACAATACTACAAATACGTTTATAGTCAGAAATACCCGTGTCTTTAGCCTAATACAAGCACAAAATATTTCTGAATGAGTAAATTAACAAGCATAGGTCCTTACTTCCGCCATCTTTATCTGTGTAACGATGCTTACATCAGCTTTTTATGGTAAATTTAACGACTTGCAGTCAATTTTAATTGAGAATAAATTATATATTCTTCACGTAGGCTGAAAGGTTTTCGAATCATGATACAGTAATTCATTTTAAAACAAATGAATCATCACGATTCGAAAACGTTTCAGCCTATGTGAGTGAATTTATTACTGTCTTATTCTTAATAAAAAATTGACTGCAAGTCGTTGAATTTACCATAAAAAGTTAATATTAATAACGCAGATCGTTATGGAACAATAAATTCAAGAGCTTATATCAGCTTTTTTTTATTATTTTTCTTCCATTTCGACTCTGAATAAATCCTCAGTTCTGATTGGTCTAGACTCCTGTACTGAAAGGTGCCAGTAGTGATGTAGTTTTTTTTATATGAGAAGAATAAAACTTAATTCTATTATCGATTACATTTAATATACAGTTGATTTTAAAAAAAGATCTGAACTGACCATTGGCCTGTGAACATCCCAGAAGGCACGCTCCTGACTGTCGAGGACTTTTCTCTCCAGCTTGTCACGTTTCTTGTCAACTTTGCTCTGAGCCTCGGCCTGCATAAATATGAATTCCCATTTTCGCGAGAACATTTTCTGCAGCCGCGCCAAACTCTCCGCTTCGTAGTCGGCCAGCTCCAGGCGAGTTTTGTTTTGCATTGTGCGCTTGCATAGGTAGACGGCTGTGGAAAAAAATGTTAAGTTCTATGTAAAAGTAATGTTAAGTAAGTTATGTTAAATAAGTTCCCTTGGATCAAAAGGAAGACACACAATGGAATAAATAAAATAAAATCTATTTTATTTCGCTTAAAAAGATCACAATTATCATTACACAATACAAAAGAATATGGAAAAAATAATTTAAAAAAAAACAAGAAAATTATATATATCATATACAGTATATATATATATACAATTAGCCTATATATACAAAATAATTAAAAAACGAAACGAAAATTCTACTCACGAAAACCGCGCTTTAGTCCTTTCTTATTGTAAGCAAATAGAAGTAGCAATAGTGCGCCTTATTTTAAGCTTTATCAGTAACAGAATTTATTTATTTCGAATCCCTCAAAGCTATTAATTTAATTCTGTTTCTGTATATTTGACAGTTTGATAAATTGTCAGTTACTTCGAACTAACTTGCTTAATTAGTATTAAAAAACAATGAACAACTTAGCAACTTAAAAATTTGAAGGAGAAAAAAAACGACGGAAATTGCTTTAGAATGATCAATTTTAAACATTTATTTATTTCTTCTAAACTACAAAAAATAGCAACATCACTGGTAAGAGGGAAGTTTAAACTTGTAAGAAGAAGTTTAAACTTCTTAATAATAAGCTTCAAAAGTTTAAACTAGTAAGGTAGAAGGCCATTGGAATCACGGACGCATTGGCACTGTTATTTGACTGTAATTATTACAATGACTTCATAGAGAATTAATTAGAGAAAAAAATTAGAGTAGGTAAAATAATTAGAATAAAAATATGTTTTAGAATAGTGACAATGCGATACAGAGAGGAGAATATAAGTAATAATAATAAGATGAAGAATGGCAATACGATAGAGAGAGGAGAATATAGATAATAATATTATTAATAATAATAATAAAAAGAAGAAAAGTTATTTAGTCACTGTAACTGTATTACAATTGCAACACTATAGAGCCGACTTTATTTTGTGTTTTTGAGCCCAAGAAATTCACATCTTGAACTAGAACTGAGCATAGAAAATAACGTATTTAAATAAATTTATTCAGTAATTAATGAAGAAAATAAAACATTTGAATTTTTTTATAAACTCACCATAGTCCGTATTTTCTGGTTCCCAGCTATTGGATGGCCAAAAGTATGGTGTCTGAAAAAGTAAATGAACAAATTAACCCCTTCAAAGTGGTCTATAATTACTTAAATACTCTGTTAATACAATATAAAATTGGTGAATAGTTTGGAGCCGTGTAAGGCTTTTAGTAGTAATAGATGCTCAACTTGTTTGCTAAAATATATCATTCGATTTTGCTAGATTACTTATAAGTAACTTATATAGGCTATATATATTAATAGCCTACATGATATGTAATTATAATATTAATATGCTATATGTATATACATATAAAATATATATTACTAATAAATTACTTATCAAAGATTGAACATTAAACACAGAAAATTGCAGTCGAAGAGACAATATAAGAAATAAATGAATACAAACTAGAATATAACAAGTCACGCTTGAAAAATTAGAACAAAATTAGTAGATATTTAATAATATTTAAGTAGTTATTGATATTTAATTATTAGTAGAAGTTTTGCTACAAATTAGGTGCCAAACATTTTCCTAGCTATATCATTTGAACTCTTCTTGCAGAACCTTCTAGAAATGAAAACCCAGAACGCATTCTCAAGTCTTCTTTCTTACCTGAAACCTGTAGAAGGTATTGTCATTTTTTACAGTGAGCATATGGTCATCTATGGGGAAGAAATAGCCATGAGCTGCCATAAGATGACCTAAGTGAAGGGCTTCACCTGTGAAAAAATAATTGATATGAATTAAATCGTTGTATTGACTATACTGCAATTTTACTAATTTAAATATTATCTATACCTTTCTTAGTAATGGCGAAGGTGATATTGTGGAAGGTATCCATAATGAATAATAAGACGAAATTGTCACAACCACATTTATTAAAAGTTCGAGAAACTAGTTTCGGTTGTTACACCATTATCAATCTCAATCAAACTGAAAACTGAAGTACAGAGTAGCCTTATATATACTGTTCATGGAATCTGTCAAAATTCCATGAACAGTATATATAAGGCTACTCTGTACTTCAGTTTTCAGTTTGATTGAGATTGATAATGGTGTAACAACCGAAACTAGTTTCTCGAACTTTTAATAAATGTGGTTGTGACAATTTCGTCTTATTATTCATTATTATCTATATAAATAAAATTAGAGTTTTGTCTGTACATTTATCAGAATTGTATATTTTTTGGTTATTTTTACGTTTTATACATTAAATAAGCCGAAAATAGTCTTATCTCACTTTCTGTCTGTCTGTCTGTCTGTCTGTCTGTCTGTCTGTCTGTCTGTCTGTCTGTCTGTCTGTCTGTCACGGCCGCAAAGGTATTTTTCGCGGCCTTCTCCTCAAAAACGAGAGCATCGATCGGGATTTTAGTTATTGAACAGTATTGAAAACATTATTGACAATGTCTTTAGCTATAAAAAACTAAATTAACTTTTTTTTTAACAGAGTAATAAACGTTTAAAAACCAAGTACTGTGCGATTTTGGATACATTTTACGCGGCCTTCTCCTCAAAAACGAGAGCATCGATCGGGATTTTAGTTATTGAACAGTATTGAAAACATTATTGACAATGTCTTTAGCTATAAAAAACTAAATTAACTTTTTTTTCAACAGAATAATAAACGTTTAAAAACCAAGTATTGTGTGATTTTGGATACATTTCTTCCAAGTTTTATTACCACATAAGAATAAGAACAAATCATGTAATTTATCATAATTTATATCAATCAGCTGTTCTCAAATATAAATGGTGGGCCCTTCGCGGCGTTATTTACGCTGTCTGCAGACTTGTGTAGTCGGAGCATTGCAGTCTTTTAGGAAACATATGTCTGGTGAATTAAAGCTCATCTTATGTTTTATCAATTATTTCTTTGTTGAAAAAAACAAAATTTTCTAATTTCAATTTATCGAAACAAAAATTAACATTTTAGGAAGGTTCGGTTTGTGCCAGGCTCTTGGGAATTCGCCAGGTAGCACTATTATTACCATGTTAGAAAAAATCACGTAATTTATCATGATATATCAATCAGCTGTTCTCAAAAAATATTCTCTCTGATGCCTCTCACTAAATTGTTTACATTCTAAGTTGTTTACTAAGGGCCCGTTCACACGATACAGTTCTTGTGCGGTACAGTAAATTTGCTGTATCAGTTATTTTGCAGTGCTTTCGTTTGCATGTAAATTTCATATTGTATGTTCACACAATACTGTTTCGACTGGATCCAGTAAAAAAAGCTGTTCCAGCCGATTTCTACATTCGGTTTTGTCTTCGAAAACTGTATCACTAAAATCAGCTGTACCGCAAAATAACTATCCGTATCCGGTGGCACATGTATTGTACCGGTAATGTATATGTTCAAACGATACGCTTATTACGCTGGAAGCAGTCTTCAGATCGTCAGCATTGATCTTCTTCATTGATATTCTTCAGCATTGATCTTCTTATTAGTGAATTCCAGTGTCCAGAAGTGGAAGATATTAATTGTGAAAATTTAATTTCTCTAATATATGAGAGACCCGCCTTGTGGGACAAGACTCAAGATTAATATAAAAATAATGAGAGAAAAATGTGTAGAATATTGAAACCAGAATTTGCGTACTTTGATCAAAATTTAAGAGAAACCTCCAGTAAGAAACTTATTTAAAAAAAATCTTACACAAATAAAAAAATCCTGGACTGGAATAAATAAAACTGAACTGGAAGCGCAATGGAAGAAGGAGGAGAGCACAGCAATAAGATAAGCAGCAAAGCCGGACCGTGTGAACATCACAGTACAGTTGACGCCGTACAGTAAAAAAACCGTACCGCAAAAAAACTGTATCGTATGAACGGGACCTAAGCTGCTAACAACTTCATGATCGTTGCTATCAAAAAAGCCGAAATTCTTATTTGAAAGTCTTATTTCTAAACATAATCCGTACGAAGGACGGGCACAATAGCTAGTCTATACTATAATTTTACAAATTTGAAACAGTTTTCCCATCTTTTACAGCTGCAGTGTAGTCCTAGTTGGTTAGATCACATAATTTTGACTGATAAACCAGCGATGGTTCGATTCCTGTTCGAACTGGAATCTTTTATAATTATAATTATCATTACCATTCATCTTATACCCACACAAAAGTCTCAAATGTGATCATCATTAAAATTGCATAGTACAAATAGATTACAGTAATAGGGTGCGGCATTAGAATATAGGATTACGCAGTCAATAGCACTATCCTAGTATAGCCCAACAAAAAACGATTCAGTTATACATTTGACAACGTACAATTATTGAAATTCCGTATAGTAGAAAAAATAAATAATGATGTAATTAAATAATAGTCTTAGACTTTCTATTTTCATATAAGTGACTCCTCAGACCTAGTCACTCTAAAAAATTATAGATACTACTATACCTACTACTATGTTCATACTACTATAGATACTAGTAATGGTAATTATTGTAAACACAAGCCCGTAAACATTTTTTTTCTATCTTAGGGCACAACACTACATTATTATTCAAGTTTCAAGGTTTTGACATCACTAACCCTGATCTTCAATATCCAAGTTCTTTGTCATCCATAAAATGAGATCTGAACCTGTAATGGAAACAGAGTATTACTTCCAATATTATCAACAATAATAAATGCATATTTTAGCATGAAGCAACATGTGAAACTACAAAATGAAATAAACCTACTCGACTGTATCATGTATGATAATTCCATGAATTAATTAACAAACACTTTTGTTGTGAAATCAAATAAAATAAAATCTTGTGAAGCGCAGCAAACAAGCATTCAAACAAAGAGACAGGTCATAAAAACTTGAATTAAATTAAAGGAAAGTGATAGCCGTAAGCAGTAGCAGGTATCTGCTCAGTCAGATAAAGATAAGCTACGAACTACTGGGCCCTCTTCGTAAGGGTGACCCATTGGGTTAATAACAAAAAAGACTGTTCTCTACTGTATAATCACTTCCCGGTTGTTCGGAACCCACCTAAAACTGTAGGTTCAACACATCAATCACCACCATCCAACTTATTATCCACACACAGCTGTAAAATCAACAGAGTGAATTTTTAGTACTGTTATTCCACTTTTAATGTTATTTATGACAAGGAAATTCGCTCAATACACGCTAGGACTCTTTTCAGCATGTTAGCAGAAACCTTTTCAAGAATTGCACTGGAAACATTCGTGATTGAGTCTGTAATGTTGGATTTAAGTTCATCAATAGTGTGAGGGTTATTTTTAAGCCTAAGACTTAATGGCTGGATTGCAGAAACGGTGTCTACAACCAATGTCTAAACAGTGTCGGCTTAGACACTGACTAAGAAGGAACTGCTTTCGGCTTGCTAAAACGATTCCTAGCCGGTGTCTATGTCGACAGTGTCTAAACTACGGGTGACGTTTGGCAACATTGTAGAGGCTCTCAGTGGCTGTTCTCTGATTGGCTTGTAACTTTTCAACAGCAACTGGCGGCTCATATGAAATTACTGAGCCTGGATTCTGGATCTCATTTCCGAATATTCATAATGATTAATAATAACTGCCTTCACTTATAATTTGTGTTGTGGAGATTCACTGAATTGTGAATTGAAATTATATTTTGATTTATTTCAGGTTGATCTTTGTCTCCCTAATAATTATTATACAGCGTAAGCCATGATTCTGGGAAAGTTAGGTTTGGTTTATTATTGTATTGATTACGGTATAAGTAGCTTTAAAAATTAATATGTATAGTATCATTTTTTATTATCTGTTCAATGATTTGATGTATAATTCTTCAGAATTGAAGTTCTGGTTTAGGAATTGAGCGGTCTGTTTATGGCAATCATCAACTAAATTTTAGTTTTGAGGTACGGTAGCCTAATTTGTGCAAGCTTCAGTCGTTCAATCCAGAGTAGGCTACTTTATCGTCCTTGCATCCTTTCTTACAATGAGTTTTCAGGCTGTTGACAGCAATGATGAAAAGAGTAGAAAAGGTTAGCGTGAGAACTTTCCTATAATCGAATCTAAGAAGTACCGTAGCTATAAATTAGCTATGAAACTGCACAAAAAAAGTTGGCTTGGGGGAGAATCCGAGAACTTTTCAATTCCAGTTTTCCTGGTGTGTCAGCACGAGACGATAAAGCATTATTGGGTAAGTAGCTTGAGACATCGTTTAAAAAATCAATATTATGGGCCAAGTGAATAAAAACGAGTAAAGACTTTATTTAAGGGTTTTTGGACAGTTTACTCACTTTGGAGTGAATAAAACCAAGTAAAGACTTCACTACTATAGTCGTTACTAAGATTTTTGCAAGGTAGGGTCTGAGCTGACTAGCCCGGTTTATCATTCAATTTTTCTCAAACAATTTGAAGTTCATTACAAGAAAATTAATCATTTAGCCTATTCTATATCCCTCCAATCTATTTTATCTCAAACTTATTTTGTCATTCCAGTATATTGGAGTTGACTAAATTAAATTATTATAATAAGTAGCAAGTGGACAAATGAATAAATTGCATGTCCTTGGTTCTGGTTTGTTGGTTGACTGTTGGATTTTGATTCTTCAAAAAACTGAAACGGTATTGGTAGTGTATTTTGGGATTCATCCTGCACTTCACCAGAAAAACTCCCTTTTCAAGGGTTCAATTCAATGAATTATTTGAGTCTATAATTAGGTCAGGTAGTCGGGTAGCAAAATTCATTTGGTCTTGTGCAGCTCGCGTATAAAACAAAATTATAGTATTCAATTGGTTACCATGCACAATATTATCGAAAGATCACTAATATGTTTAATTAGTTTAATGATAACTGCATTTGAAATATGAAGAATAACATTAGGAATTTATATTAATAAAGTAGGTTGATAATTTTTGACATAGTAGCCTAGGAATCTTAACAATCGTTTTTTTGATTCTAAATTATTCAAGATAAAATCTATTTACTTGAATAGACTTCTTCCAATAATAAATATTTCTTCTGATCAACCCATCTATAATTATTTTTGGAGGATGAAGCCCACATAGGTCTGAGACCTGTGAGTGGGTAATGAATTGGATGATGGTGATTGATGAGTTGCACCTACAGTTTTAGGTGGGTTCCGAACCATCGGGAAGTGATTTTACAGCAGAGAACAGAGTATCTTTTGCTGACCAATCCAATCGGTCACCCTTACAAAGAGCGCCCAGGAGTTTTGTAGCTTATCTCTGACTGAACAGATACCTGCTACAGCACTCGGCTATCACTTCCCAATAGCTCAACTTAGTAACAACTAAGGCGAAATTCATGTGAATAAAACTGTGGAGGGTAAACTCTGTAGTAAACTCAGATTTTTCCTAGTCCACACTGGAGCAGAGCGTACCGTACTATGTTTATTCACTCTCTGAGTCGAGAGTATACTCTACGGGCCATACGGGCGACTTATGTTTACTAAGGAGAGAAGACTCAACTACGAATACCGCACTAATTAGAGTATACTCGTATTATTCACTCGTTTTTCTTCAACTTTATTCTATAGGCACATGCTTATGTATGCCCACCTGCAAAGGTTTATCTATTATAATTTGTAGTAGGAATATTTGAAGATAGATGTTACACGCGACGACTACTTGGTTTAGATTTATATGTCTCACTTATATTTCAACTAATATAAATTACATTATGAATCACATTAATATAAATAAATTGAGGGATCTATAAATCCAATTATCCCTGCCGTTGATGATAAGGTTTATAATGGATTGCAGAAACGATACAAAGTATCTGTCAATACAGATTAATTTGACCCTACCCCTATATATGTATGTAGAACACACAACACAGCCTACAACCTACAACCAGAAATGAGGTTAAACACGATTTAAACAACCTACTGGCGAGTATCTAAAAATGGCGGCTTTCTTGACGGAGATAGACATCGTTTAGACAATGGTTCCTCTAAACATCGTTCTTGCAAGCCGATTCGGTGTTTAGCCAGTGTCTGATCATAGACAATGTTTAGACACCGTTTCTGCAATCCAGCCAATGTGGCCCCACAAAAATTAGTCAGGAGATGTGAGGTCTGGGGACCTTGGAGGCCATAAGCCCATATCGTTAAATAATGAAAACCCGTTCTTCTCGGGTAAACGATATTCTGTTCATCAAACAACGTGATACGGCACAAAACGGAAACACAGATCAGGGAGAATCAACTTGCACTACTGGATCTGAAACGGTTGAGTAGTGCTACCAACTTTGTGTTATAACACAAAATTTCCCTTTCTTAGGGACAAATTACCAGCCATTAAAATTTGGGTGACAGGACTGAAAAATCATGTGGGTTTAATCCTGAAAAAAAAAATTGAAAACATTTCGTAGTAGATTCTTTACGAAGATATTACTCGACAAATGGCGCATTCACCGAGGATTTGACATCACTTCTACAATAAAGAACCATACAAAACAATTCATTTTTCACCATAAATCGAATTTTTCACCTAAAACTATCGATAAGGCTTTTTGCAATATGAGTTACGCTAACCTTTTCTGGGAACGATTTAAGCATCACAATTGAATACTTTGAGAAGAAACATTTTGATTAACTAAGTGAAAAATTGAGCTTACCTGTAAAAACCGAAGGAATTTTGGACATGAAACTTTTTACTGTTCGCACAGGAACTCCTGACGATTCATCCTGCATTTTCTCAACGATATGCTCCATCTGAAATGAAATAAATTTATTCGTCCACAAGAACATTGTACAATAGACAGAAAACACTCTCTTGTTATAATACAAATGAAATATATTATACAGAGTGTTCAACGAGTAACCCGACAAACTTCTAAGGTGGTTTCCTTTCATCACAATAATGAAAAAAGTTCATATAAACATAAGTCCGGAAATGCTTTGTTAGGGAGTTACGGCTAGCGAAAGATTTCGCCCGACTTTCTGGGAAAAGACGGAAATTAAGCCAAACTGATTTTTTATGGCGTTTATTTATTTATTTAGCGTATGGCTTATCGTATAGCATATTTAGTAAGAATCATCTCTTGTCACCAATATAAATCTTTAAAAATAAAATAAAATATATATATCACTATAAACCAAGCTATCCATACAAGTGCCAGATTGTGCTGATTTTATTTATTTAGAGGCGAATATCCAGGTTTCTTATATATTCTGTGACGTCTTCTGTCAGTTCGCTGAAGTCACGAATATCACCTGTATAAGCTCGCCTCTGACAGTGTCTGACGATGTGTTTTACAGTCTGTCGAGTCTCTCCACAGTCACAATGAGGTTGCGCTATTTTTCCCCAGTCATACAGTGCCGCCGCACTACGCCCATGCCCCGTCCGGATTCTGTTCAGCATAGTCCACTCCCGCCTGCACAGAGTAAATCCAGCCACATTTTCCCCGACCGAGTAATCCAAGCACACACTGAGGGGGGCATTTTCAAGCCATTCTTCCCTCCAGCTCTCTGCAATGAGGAACTTTTCAGATTTGAGCTGTTTTGCAGTACTTAAGGGTGGGTGTCTTGACACCACTCGGTTCAAGCTTAGAGCTGGGATATCCTCATGTATGGGCAGTTGAGTATGATTCATAATACGGTTAAATTCTCTCAGAAGTGAACAGGATCGGCGGAGTCTAGGTGGGGGGATGTTACTCAAGACTGGTAACCAGTACATAGGTGTCGATCTTATAGTACCTGAGATTATCCTCATTGTGCTGTTCAGCTGGATATCTATTTTCTTCACATGGGTGCTATTCAGCCACACTGGTGCACATTTTCACTGGTGCACAGTTATGGCGTTAAGTTAGGTGTTGAATTTATTGAATTTTATGTAAAACTAGCTGGCCCGACGCGCGTTACTGCATTCTCATAGAAATTCTCCTTGATTTTATTATTCACCACCTCCCGCTGAGGTTACATTTCAAATTAGGAAAGAAGTTAGTCCTAGGGCTCTTCCAGCTGATCATAGAGGCTTCGTTGTTTTCTTAATCACCACCTCTAAATGAAGAAACATTTCAAATTTAAACCTCCTATGACTATAAGCGTAGACGCTAGGTTTTTGATTTTATTATTCGCCATGTCCCGCTGAGGCTACATTTCAAATTTTTAGCTGTATTGGTTAACAGATGTCATCAACCCGGCATAATTACATCAAACCCAGTCATGTTTCCTACATGCTGCAAGGCTCCGACTGCACGGTAGCCTACATGCAAAGTGCAGTCTTTTGCTGTTCAAAGACAGCGTAAATAACGCCACTAAGGGGCCTGCCATATGATTAAAAACTGTTGACTTCTATCAGCTGTTCCTTTGAGCTGTTTGGCCGGCAAGTTCAGTAGGGTAGGTCTATAAAATTGTTTAATAATAAATTATTAGCTCCCCTATTAAAATTTATGGTCAGAAACCATCCCCAATATTCACACAACATATTCCCAAAGTTTCATGCCAATCTGTCAAGTAGTTTTGAAGTCTATAGGGAACATACATACATAGGCCTACATACATACAGACAGACATTCATTTTTATATAAATATATAGATAGATGAACTGAAAAATTGAATAAAACACGCCCCAGACCTCTAGGATCACACATATCATTAGGTTATGAATCTACTGTTCAATGGCACTTTTTTAAAAATGCTGGGTTATTGCGCAAAAGACCCTAAAAATATTTATCTATCTATAAGTGTGGACGTACCTTTTTATAGACAAGATGATTGGGCGTGTCGTCAGAGTTGGGCGTGTGCGGCTGCTGATTCTGGCTGGTGGTGATATTGTGGCCGCCATTGTTGGAGGAGTCCTGCTTCCGCCGGGCGGCAGCCTTGTCCGAGCTCATTGTGACCATACTCAACGCCCCCCCTCCCCCTACCCTCCTCACACTCTAATCTGCGCTCTTCTCACCACCACAACACTCTCACCAGTAGCTCCATCCTGAAAATTTAAATTCATTCATGATAATCAATAGTTGATAAAAATAATTAATAGTAAATGTCTTTTTTTTATTGCCTAGCAAAAAGGACTGTGTTCTCTGCTGTAAAATAACTTCCAGATGGTTCAGAATGCTCCTAAAACGAAAGGTCAAACTAATCAATCACCATCATCCAATCATTACCCACGTACAGGTCTTAGACCTATGTGGGCTTCAACCTCGAATATATTCGAGAGTTGAACAAATCGGGCGCTGACGTTCCATTGACGCTGAACCTCAACTGTTCAAAATGGGTGAAAAAGCTGAGCGAATTACAGTTTCCTTCTCAAAAGTTAATTTGTACTTTTTTGTTTTATTTTACAGTAAATTATATTAAGCCTAATATGTAACTGTGCAAGGTGAATTCAGGATAAGTCTCTTGAATAATAATAATAAAGTATTAATAATACCTCATTAGACTATTCAAATGTATCGGGTTGGCTAGCACATGCGACTAAATTTGAATAAGTTAAATATTATTATTTTGATTTAATTTTGTCAGTTCTGCGCATAAATGCGTCATTAGTCGGCTAGAAACCCTAAATAAAACCTTATTCTGAACGGGGCCTAACCTTAACAATAATTAGCCGCCAATGTAGCTGTAGGCCAAGTAAAATCTCAATTCACAAACTGATTTTAGATTAGCTACTACCGAACTTATCGATCAATCAAACCCTCAAAGTGAAGTAGTCTGAATCATAGGACCCTTGAAAACTGTTGAGAAATGTAGGTTCTACAAGAACTTGCCTCTCAATATTGATTTCATTGAGCTTGTAGGCCTACTGTAAGTAGGATTTTTAGTCACCATAAAATGTGAAACAACTGGATTGTTTCAATGATCCAATTAATAGAAACTGTCAAAATCAAGCACTAAGTTACCGAATGTAAATATTGTGATAAAAAATTCAGTTGTAGACGTTCAGCAACTTCAAATTAGCTCCAACAAAACAAACATAGGTTAGAATGAATAGGTCCTATGATAATTGTGGTGTAAAAACAAATAATGCATTCAATCGAGATATCTCAACAATTAAAAGCTTTTAGTAGATAAGTTAATTGAGGAATAAATTATTCTAGGCAGAGCTGTTATCAACCACCCTACTTCAAATGGGAGATATATTCAATAATGTACTCACCAAATGGATTATATACTACGGAGACATTTCCACGAAGAATAAAACAAATTCCGTTCACCGAATAATTTCCAGAAATTGCAAGTAATTTATAAAATGAAACACCCAAATTCGGTCTATCTTTCTTCATTTTTAACGTCGCCTCTATGATCACTGAACAGATGAGAATGAACTCTGCTTGAATCCATAATTGTTTCATACAAAAACAAGCGGTTCCTACGCTAGAAATACAAAGATCCTTCGTGAAGAAGAGATTACTTTTAGTTATTATACAATGATACTATATTAAATAATAAAATTTATATAAATAATATCTTGAGAAAAGATAACTAACTCAGAAATTATTTTTCAAAATGGACAATTTACTACCAGTGACGTTGGAAACGAAGATATGTGGGATCAGCTGCACGGCAGACGTCTTGTGAAGCAGACGACACAATATTGTAGCAGACGACAATAACTACTTATCAAAAAAGATTTTAGATTCTAAAACAAACATGCACGTCAAAGAAAATAAATATTTTCTGAATTTATATGAATATTGAATTTCTCTCTGAAGCAAGACAGGATTTATTTGATCTCCCTTAAACTGTATTCAATAATAAAAAAGAACCTTTGAGGTTTGATTCTTATTGAATGCTGTAGCCTACTTTGTAGCCGCTCCCCTCGCCATAAATTTTCCAACACAAAAAGCTGTATTTTTCAAAACACAGCTTTTCCCCCTTTCAAAAAATAGCTGTCTCTGGAGGCAGGGGTGCCCACCCCCCCTAAGCCTCATGACGCACCCCCCCCCCCCTAAAATTAGCACCAATCCCCCCTCCCCCCATAAATTAGGCCCCCCCAAAAAAATGCGAAAAGAGCCCCCCGTATTCTTTCTAAAACTAAAAGAAGATTTATAAAACTATTGAAAAAATTCAAATCCAGTCGATAATATACAAAATGTATAGGATGATAAAATAATTGATGCCTACATGAGAAAATAAAAAAATTAAAATTAACAACACCTATTACTTGGCCCCAAAAGGGAATTGAGAACAGAAAGGAAGAATAGTAAAAATTCATGAAAAGCGGTAGTGAGAGACCACCAAGATTAGTAGCAGATAGACTAACTTTGGGTGTCCCTAACTTCGCCAATCGCCAGAGCCTTGTCGGCCGCAGTCACTGTGGTATCCCACCGTCAGGGGACATCTCAACACTGCCTCCAGTCAAGAGATGAACCAAACCGAGGGCACCCAGGACGTACGTTTCCCAGCCCACACGAGGTGTGGCATCAACACCATTCGAGGACGTAAGGTTGACTTGCCCCCCTTCCGGGAGGGGCCTTGTGGACCACGCGAGGTGGATACTGCTCCTAACTACAACCCATTAACGGAGGGAAGTAGTGTTGGAGTTGAGAGGCAATCCCTGGGGTACCTCCAGAGATCACCTCTGTCCTGCCAACCAAACAGTATCCCCTGACCACATTTTCTATTAATAAATAATAATTGTTTTAAAAAGAATATATTTTAATATAAATCTCATTTGCTGGGTTTTCTGCAGTACTCCTCTGATACAACAAATAGACATCAAAAGCTATTCTACAAACTGACACCGTAGCAACACAATAGAACCAGTACCGCAAACAATACCCCCCTCCCTAAACACCAAAAAGAGAACATCATCAAAATACACCAGAAGAGCAGAACTTCAGATGTAATTCAAGATGGACAAAAAGAGCCTCTCAAAATTCTCCATCGGTTTGTACAGCAGAGAACCCAGTATAAGATTTTATAAATGAAATTCATACAAAAGAGAAAATAATTTTGAATAAATCATAACATTTAAAAAACAATGTTTCCT
Source organism: Conomelus anceps (assembly GCA_948455865.1). Lineage (NCBI taxonomy): Eukaryota > Metazoa > Arthropoda > Insecta > Hemiptera > Delphacidae > Conomelus > Conomelus anceps. Next base: position 6,786,400 of record OX418223.1, on the reverse strand, counting down.
ATCTATATAACAATAAAATATTATTAAAAGTGGAAATTAAATTAAATGTTGATCATTCAATATAATATACTAAGAAAGATGGAGAAGCCCGTGGCCTAGACCTCCCACCTTTCTCGCTTCTTCCTTCTTCTGCCCTTTTCATACTGTATTTTTATTTATTATTATTTGAATTTTTTAAAGATTAAGCCTTGAAAACTCCACACATGGAGTACAAGACAAGTCAATACAAACAGTATTCACAAATTACAATAGCCACAATCGATAAAATTACAAAAGTTGAGACTTGAAATAATCTGTAAAGGTCACTTGTACTCTATAGAAACTTTATCAACTATATATATTTTCATTGTTTAAATTTAAATAGAAAATGATTTTTTTGCTATTATTAATACATAACGTTTTTTAAATCAATGCCATGAAAAACACAATATAACAAAGAATTGTAACAACATAAATGCATGCCCAATTACAAGTACAATATAAAAAGTTGCTAAAAAATATTTTTTTAATTCCCGACATACTTAGAAAAACGTTCCGGTATAACCCTGAAATCTGCGTTCCAGAATTTGTGCATAATTCCTTCCCCACCAGTAGAAAATCAAAAAACAATTATTATTTCAACATTAAACAAAAATTATTGCATTTCAATTCTGATTAAAAGGTTTATAATACCAACGAACTACTGAAACTGTGTATTGGTAGCCTAATCATGTTTACAGAAATTTTCATCAAATTTCCTGCATCAATATGAAAACAATATAATCTTTTGAAGAATATTATTCTATCATTTTCAACAATAATATTTTTTCAAGTAACTGTCCAGCTAGCAGTTTGTCTGGATCATCAAATACCAAGCTTCAAACAAAAATTCTGTTCAGGTAAGCTACCGGTACTACTATATATCTTATCAGTTTTAGTTTTGGAGTTTCCATCCTCTTTGATAGCAATTAGATGAACACTTCTGCTGGCAAACTAGCCTAGAAAACAATCAGAGATAAAAGAAATTTTTAAAGCATAAAGTCCACTAAATAGTTTTAAAACAACATAATTTAATTTTTAATTCAAATAATCAAGAATAGTTTAGAATTGGATAGCATTTGAAAAAGCTAAGTCAGATTGGCTGGATTTATTATCTGATTTATTGATGGAGATTCAGAATCATCACTAATGGAAACATTCAATTATTACTGCGTTGAGATATCTGGACAAATCTCAAAATGCAATGCTTGAAACTCAGCACTGGATTAGATATTTGAATTGCTCTGAAACCGAATCTGTTTAGCTATGAAGGCTATTGTGATTTCTTCAGTTATTTAGAATAGATTCTACAAGAAAAGAAAAACAGTTAATTACCTAGTAGATGAAGCTTGAAAAAAGACTGTAGCACGAATGGAGTTGAATCTGTTTGAGAAGAATACCCGAGAAGAAGTGGTGATGACAACAACACAGTGTGGCTGAAACAGACTTGAGCAAGAGTGATTAAATGAGTGATTAAATGGGGAAAATTCCTTATTTAACAATAGATAGTATCACATATTTGCACTCCTACCATCTGCAGGCAAGCGCCAATAATCTATCAATAAATAGTATCAAATTTTTTGCACCCCTACATCAGTAGGCAAGCGCCAGTAATCTATCAATAAATAGTATCACATATTTTCATTTCCTAGCAAGTATAGGACAGCACCCTTAAACTACCCTTGAATTATTGCTTCCATGCTTGAATGTACCCAAGTGAACTCTATTCTCAGTGTGGTAGAGCTTATGACATTTTCACTGCCAAAGCATTGCCAGAGAGAATGGCATAAACTCTAAGCACAAAGCCAGTAGCTGAAGCTAAAGTGAGAGCCACTTCCCCAAATTTTGAATAATCAATGTCTAATCTCATTTCTTATCACATTCACCATACATGAATAGGCAAGAGCCAATAATTTATCAATAAATATGGTATCACATATTTTTGCACTCCTACCATCTGTAGGCAAGCGCTAATAATCTATAAATAAACAGTATAATATATTATTTTGCACTCCTACATCTGTAGGCAAGTGCCAATAATCTATCAATAAAGAGTATCAAATATTTTTGCTCTCCTACATCTATAGGCAAGCGCCAATAATCTATCAATAAATAGTATCAAATATTTTTGCACTCCTACATCTATAGGCAAGCGCCAATAATCTATCAATAAATAGTATCAAATATTTTTGCACTCCTACATCTGTAGGCAAGCGCCAATAATCTATCAATAAATAGTATAATATATTTGCACTCCTACATCTGTAGGCAAGCGCCAATAATTTATCAATAAATAGTATCAAATACTTTTGCACTCCTACATCTGTAGGCAAGCGCCAATAGTCTATCAATAAATAGTATCAAATATCTTTGCACCCCTACGTCTGTAGGCAAGCGCCAATAATATTTCAATAAATAGTATCAAATATTTTTGCACTCCTACATCTGTAGGCAAGCGCCAATAATCTATCAATAAATAGTATCAAATACTTTTGCACTCCTACGTCTGTAGGCAAGCGCCAATAGTCTATCAATAAATAGTATCAAATATTTTTGCACCCCTACGTCTGTAGGCAAGCGCCAATAATCTATCAATAAATAGTATCAAATATTTTTGCACTCCTACATCTGTAGGCAAGCGCCAATAATCTATCAATAAATAGTATCAAATATTTTTGCACTCCTACATCTGTAGGCAAGCGCCAATAATCTATCAATAAATAGTTTCAAATATTTGCATTCCTACCATCTGTAGGCAAGCGCCTCTAAGCAATTGATAAATAGTATCACATATTTCCACTTCCTAGCATGTGTATAAGAGCCCCAGAAAATTTTTTGATTCTTTCAAATCATGATTTGTACTTTTGAAACTGGTATATAAATACCATATAAACTAGTTATATATTTGTTGATTTAGTGCAATTTTATTTTATATTATTCAGATGTATTTTTTATATTTTTATGTTTCTATTTTTGTTGAGGAGGATATATAAATGATTTGATTTAGTGAACTCTATTCTCAGTGTGTTGGAGCTTATGGCATTTTCACTGGCAACAGTAAATACGGCATAAGCTCTAAGCACAAAGCCAGTAGCCGAAGCTAAAGTGAGAGCCACTCCCACAATTTTTGCATAATCAATGTCTAATCTAATCTCTTATCACAATTATCAAACATAAAGGTGCTAACACCTGCACTCAACATATGTCGGAGACATCATTACTCCAGGGTTTTCACCTGGCAACCGACATCTCTTGATCACAGGGTAACACAGTCCATGCACAATGAATGTGACATGAGAATCCTGACAGGGACCTAACAACAAATCCCTATTTACATTTGTTAGCCTTATATCAACCCACCAGCTGCAATGAAATGTACCACACCATAATAAAATGGTTGTGGCGACTGAGCAGTGCACCCTGTTCTCCTTGTGGAACTAACAAGTAGTCACAAGGCCTTAGCGAGGAGAGAGACTCTCGAAGCATCCGTGAGAGCCACTGAACCCAGCCAAAAAACCATCAAGCGCGATAAGATTATGTCATGGCACAAATCAAGAGCCCAGATAGAAAGTGTGATACATGATTAACAACTGCAAATGCCCTACAACCCAACAAATCTCCATTCACGATTGTTAGCCTCATAACACATCCCACCAGCTACAATAAACAGTACCACTCCATTATAAGACGGACGTATAGCAGCGTTATCTGACAACTGCGGTCATGAACTCTACAAGAGAGACATGGACTCTCAGATGCAGACCCTGCCATCGAAGCCACAAATATGACTTTGTGGCACAATCCAAGAGCATGGTTGAAGAGTGTGGTACTTGACTAACAACTGTAAACCTCCTAGCATATGCAGAAGAATGGTGGGAAACTTCTAACCTAACTGACTATAAAAGCAAGATACATAATACCAAATCTCCAGTTTCACGTCCTGGCCAGTTTGTACTCCACCATCTTGACCTACTGAAGAGGTTACCGTGAAGTTGAGTCTTTTCATATCTCCTTCTTGAAGTAGGTTGAACTGATCAGTCATCCTGTTGAAAAAAAAAATAGTTCAGTTAAGCTATTACAAATTTGGAGGTGTGTTGATTGCTTCAATTATATCAAAATATGTGGTGGTGTTACATTGATAAAAGTTTGTAAAGTTGATTGGAAATTGATATGTGCTGGCAATATTCAATTGACTATAGAATGTGTTTGAAGTGATGATGTTGATTAAGATCAAGTATCTTGAGCATTAAACAATGTGTCCTAATATACTGATACTGCATCATATGTTTTGCTGGATATAGTTGAAAACTCAGAAATACTTGTTCTTAAAAATGGAAAGCCATACAAAATAAACCAGTATCAATACGGCTCCAACAATAATTATATTGAAATTTTGATAGGGTAAAACAGCCACTTCATTCATCAAGTATATCAATGAACAATCTCTGCCCTTGAGAATAATGTTGGAGGATACTTGGAATGAATTAAAATTTCCTATTCAATCCCAATAAGACTATCATTAGTATATATTAGAATTAATTGGCGATCCAATGGAATTGAATTTGGAATGAGTCATTTCGATTCACTGGCATGGAAATAACATCATGAGCCGTAGCAGGTATCTGTTCAATCAGAGAGATAAGCTGCGTTCTCGTAGGTCCCGTTTGTAACGGTGACCGATTAGATTGGCCAGCAAAAAAGACACTGTTCTCTGCTGTAAAATCACTTCCCGGTGGTTCGGAACCCACCTTAAACTGTAGGTCAAACTCATCAATCACCATCATCCAACCATTACCCACGCACAGGTCTCAGACCTATGTGGGCTTCATCCTCAAAAAAAAAAAAAAAAAAAAAAATTTAATATATGGTTCATGCCTGGTTTCTTAGTCGTTTAGAAAATCATTCAAAAGCTATTGATTCATTAGAGGCCCTAAGGCTTGTTTCACACATACCCAGCAGTTAGGTAACCATTATTGTTTATCCGGTATGATTACATAGTCCCATATAATGCAATGTTCGTACAGCTGGGCAAACAACACCAGTTACCCGACTGCCGGGTGTGTGTGAAACAAGCCTTAGGGCCGCTAATGAATCAATAGCTACTGAATAATTTACTAAACGACTGAGAAACCAAACTTGAAAAAATATTTTACAAACTAGCTTCAAGTTAATAATCTTGCTAACTATATTCAGCAATGCCTGAAACGACGTCAAATAGTGGAACCCAATTTTATAATATCCTAAAAATAATTGTGAAATAATCAAAGAAATTGGTCAATTTGGGTTGCAGCAACATAATTTTGAGAAAATGTTGGATTAGTACAGTAGGCCTATCTATAGTCACTGAACATGTCAAATTGCAAGTGGGATGTGTATATATTTGAGTAGTGAGTAAGTGGAGTTTGAGCAAAAGGACAGAGATTAAAGATAATAATTAAATGAGACTGAAAAACATTTTCTCATTGAAAAGAATATGGATTAATTATCTATAAGGATTGGAATAGTTTGAATCAATTATTGGTAGATCATGGTTCAAATCAGTACGGTAGCTGCTGGCTTGTAAGAAACATTTCTTGAAATCATAAAATTAAATTAGCCCAGTATGCATACAAGTTCTAATAAGAGGTTTATCAATATAGTTACTAGTTACTTGGATGATCATCATGATATAAAAGCTCATTGAAATTCCACTAAGAGGCTACTAGTGTGATAACTAATTTTAATTTGATTATATAATATCACTATCAATTTATAATAATTATAATGTAGGCGACGACCAGTTCTGAACTTATTTTTCAAACAATGAATTATTTCTTTTTTCAGTCAAAAACAATTTAAATTCTCTGCTTTTGATTTTTGAAGGACGTTTCAATTGATGGATAGTTTTAAGATTGACTTTTGAAGCACACTGTCTGGAAAATAATGTCCAAGGGAAAATAGAAGCAATAATAAAAATAAATTCATGAGAAATTTGAAATCAAGCAGCATTGTTAGATTAAAACTAACAAAATGAGAAAATGCATGTTCACTGAGAATGTCCCAATAAAATTTATAAATTCTAATGATCTATAAAATAAATTGGTACCGTAGTCAAGGTCAATGTATAATAATGAATAGCGAGAAGTCTACCTAAAAATGAATAACAATTCTTTCTTGGTTTTTATATTAAAAACTGTAGTCATTAAATAGTTTCTTAGCTTGGCTTTGAAATAAGTTAATAAAGGGGAAAACTAGTAGAGTTTACCCTACCCGAGTATTGAAACATAGTTATTGAATTAGAGTTGGTAACTGAAAATGACTAGACAGATTTCAAAGAGTTAGTGATGATGAACTTTTTAGGTTAAATTTTAGCCATTTCATTTTAGTTATTTCTCACTTCAAAATAATGGAGCAAAGCTATGCAATTAAGAAACTATGGTATTTAAGGGTGTCTTAAAATAGACTAAATTGCAAAAATTGATATGAAACTGCTTACCTTGTGAAAGATATCCAGAATTGATTTTCCATTTATTCATCACTAAATCATTTGAGCACTTCAGTATTTAATCAGTAGGCACTGTTTAAATAGCAAATTTAAGGTAACATTCCAGTGATGTGTGTTGAAAAATCTACTGGAGCACAAAACAGCTCTTCTCTCTATCAGTGCTAGACATCAACTGATGAAGGTTTGAGGTTTGTGTATGACGTTGAAGAAAATGGAGGCAGTCAGCTGATTATGAAAGCCGGTAACTGGTAGCAATGCCAACTTGATTATCATGTGGTTCTAGTTGGTATTACTGGGACTGTTTTTGTTTACAGGAGACCGAATCAAAGTGGACCCGGTTCATCAGCTGATGTTACCATATTAACGCTCTCAAATCGACAATATTGTCCTAATAGACAATAACTATAATAATTATTGTACTTTTTAAAACTATATATTTTTGGATTTTCAAAATTTTTCTTAGAAAAATAACAGTTTTAGATCAAATAGTATTGTTACTAGTAATACAGTCGTCGCCCTTCCACTTCTTGATTGCCCATTTTGTGCCAAAAGCGTTTTCAAGCCCCCCCCCCAAACAATTTGTAAAATCAGGTTGAAAAGTAGATTATTGGTTGAGTTTATGGGAGCCTTCTCATTTACTGGTAAATGTTACTGGTGGAGTCTGATTGGTCTATTCAAATTCTTCAACATCTTTGAATTTTAATAGACCAGACGACAGGGAAGTGATAGCCGTGAGCCGAAGCAGGTATCTGTTCAATCAGATAGGGATAAGCTGCGTTCTACTGGGCACTCTTTGTAAGGGTGACCGATTAGATCGGCCAGCAAAAAAGACACTGTTCTCTGCTGTAAAATCACTTCCCGGTGGTTCTGAACCCACCGAAAACTGGTTAAGTGGTAGATTGGACATAACTGTCCAAACTTCGCCACGTCAACAAATAAAAAAGTCATTCTATTCTAAAACTGTAGGTCCAGCTCATCAATCATCATCATCATCATTCAACTCATTACCCACACACAGGTCTCAGACCTATGTGGGCTTCATCCTCTAAAAAATGACACTGGTAACATTTACTGGTTTTGAAATCTTGAAATTTGGTATACATGACGAACTGCGCGTATTACTAATAATAATTACAGTATTTGACTTTATGAATAATTGCACGACTATGAAGTCAAATATTTGAGTAGAAAATTAAAATATTTTACTCACTGAGCACTGCAGTGGCGGCCGGCAATCAAAAATTTTGGTGAAGGACTCTTATATTAAATTATTCCACAGAAATTAAATTATTTTTTAATATTTGAATTTTCTCATAGTGTTGGAGACACATTTCGACCATTATGCTAGAAATGGGTGATCACATAGGGAGGTCGGCAGGATGGCTGTAGTATATTCGTCATTGAATTGGAAGTAATTTTATTTATGATGTTGAAGATCCATCTTGTTTCCACTAATATGTAATATAAACTTAAAAAAACCACTTTTAAATGGAAATTAACTCACGTTATGGCGTGACGGCCGTTTCGCTCTGTTGTCTAGAGCATCGTCAGACAACCCACAGTACACTGACTTAAGGTATTAGTTTGAGGGTTATGTATGTTGGAATGGTGCTGGGGTGGGGGGATGAGTAGGCGGGAGGTTTGAAATTGGGATTATTTTGTCAAATAGAGTGTGTGAGAAGAAGTTAAGTTGATCATTTTAAATGTTGTCAGGTTCCTGCTTTGCATGTTTGTAAATCTCATATTGTTCTAAAACATTGAGTTTATGGCTTTTGTGAGTGAAGTGTAGTGTGTCTAAATTAGTGTCAATGTCTGTATATCTGTGGCCTGTTGAAATGATGTGTTCAGCAAAATTGGAATGTGTGTTTGGGTGTGAGATGGCTCTTGTGTGTTCTTTGAATCTAGTGGTGAATGTCCTGCCAGTTTGTCCTATATAGAACTTGTTGCAGTCATCACATTTCAATTTGTAAATTCCAGATCTGTTGTACTTGTTTTGAGATGTTGTCTGAAAATGCAGGTGTTTTTTGAGTGAATTATTTGTTCTGTAAGCTATTTTATGAGTTTCCTGAATGAAGCTGCTATTTTTTGAGTTTTTTTTGTTGAGGTAGGTAAGTGTGATGAATGTATGGGGGTTGTCATTCTGTTTGTTGCTGGTGTGAGTGATTGGTTTTGTTGATATTCTGTGCAGTAGTTTGTCTATTAGTGTGTGTTTGTAACCATTCTGTTGTGCTATGTATTTTATAGTATTCAATTCTGTAACGTAGGTGGTAGAAGTAATCACAAACTCATTGTAATTGATGAAATACATTTTATTAAAAGAACGAATAGCGTAAGTAAACTCATTACATCATGAAAATTCAATCGACAATAGAGACATAGTACAGTAGGCGTTGTCTCTCTGGTGTGGCACAGTCTTGCCAACTGCATAAAATAAAACTAAAATTCATGTTGTTCAAGGATATATGACACCTCCCCCCGTAATGAAACCTAGGGTGAATACCTTTCAGGAGGTTTTCTGAACCTAACAGGTCTAGCCTGTGGCGTATGGTAAATAGTATCTGTCACAATCGGTAATTTTGTAGAAACTGGCGTTGAATGTAAAACATTCTTGAAAGAATTAGAAAAGAAAGTAGAATCATCAACATCATTGCTTGTAATAGCTTTCGATTGTTCAGAAAGTACTGTTGATTTAGGCACAATTACATCAGTATCATAATGAACATTAGGTATATCAGTTGAAAAATCCTTTAAATTAATTTTACAATCCTTCATTTGATTAGCATGTCTCCTAATAGAAAGATTATCATCAGTAATGATATTGTACATAGAAGAACCAATTTTATCAGCTACAATACCTGTATTCCATTTACCCTTATTATTGTAAATTCGGTACATAACTCTATCATTGATATTGAAACATTTATCTTTAATTGTCTGTTTTTGCATTTCCTTTCTTTGAGTATCTAACACTTTGTCAGTAATATTGGGTAGCATCAAATCTAGTCTAGTTCGAATATTTCTTTTCATGAGTAAATTACATGGACTTTCACCAGTAGTAGCATGTGGTGCTTTTCTGTAGTTCATTAAAAAATTATTTAATTTGAACCGTAAAGTAGAATTTACAATCATACCTTCGCAACATTTAATTAATCCTGACTTCACAGTTTGTACAAAACGTTCTGCCTGACCATTGGATGCAGGAAAGAAAGGAGCACTGGTAATATGCTTTATACCATTATTAGTACAAAAGGTTTGAAATTCACTAGAGGTAAACTGAGTACCATTATCTGATACTAGTGTAACTGGTAAACCAAATCTAGCAAAACATTCACGCAAATTTTCAACTGTTTCTTTGCTTGAAAGAGTTTTCATTATGTAAGTTTCAACCCACTTACTGTAACTATCAACAATTATTAACAGCCATAATCCTGGAGAAGGATTAGCAAAATCTATATGTAATCTTTGCCATGGTCCTGAAGGAAATTGCCATGGATGTAAATTCACATTAGACTGTTGTCTAGAATGACGCACTCAATGTATACAATTCTTTGTAACAAGCTCAATATCAGAATCAATATTTGGCCAATAGACATAACTTCGTGCAAGGCCTTTCATTTTTACAATTCCTAAGTGTCCTTGGTGTAGTTCCTCAAGTACTTTAGATTGTAAGATTTTGGAATCATAACTCGTAAGCCTTTCATAATACAACCTTGTTCAACTGAATATTCAGCAATATTGTTTGTATTTTCACCATTTTCAGTACCTAAAATTTGTCGAAGTAATTTACACATATCTGGATCTTTTCTAGTTTCATGAGCTATTTGTTCCCTTGTAACCGGTAAAATATTAATTTGATTCATTTGTACAATTTGAACCTCATCAATAGTATTGTCATTAACCATTTCCATAGGAAATCTTGAGCAAAAATCAGCATTCATATGTTCAGTGGTCTTACACGGTATTGTATGGTGTAATCAAAACCTTGTAAAAATAATGAATAATGTAATAAACGTGTAGCACTGATGGATGGAGTAGCAGCATGAGCATTTAAGATGCTTTGTAATGGTTTGTGGTCAGTCAGTAAAGTAAAATGACGACCAAACAAGTAATTGAAAAATTTCTTAACTCCCCAATAAATTGAAAATGCTTCCTTGTCTATCTGGGAATAATTTCGCTCAGCTGCAGTGAGACATCTACTAGCAAAAATTATGGGCCTTTCCACACCTTTTTCATCTAAACATGAAAGAACCGCACCAATAGCATATTTACTAGCATCAGTAGCAACAATTATAGGTTTAGTGACATCAAAATCCGCAAGAGTAAGTTTTGTTTCAATATCTTTCTGGAGTGGCCGTAGCCGAGTGGGTTAAGTGCTGGTTTGCTAGCCCAAAGGTCCCGGGTTCGATCCCAGTTCTGACCGAAAGTTTTTACCTCGGGCCACTCCCGTGTTTCGGAGGACACGTTAAGCTGTCGGTCCCGGCTGCCTAAAAATCAGTCGTTAAGTCACGTCAGAGGCCCTGAACTTATTCAGGTGCGACCTGATAACTCTGACACCAGACCTGAGCCAGCCAGGTCACACGATATTATTTTTATTTTTTATTAATATCTTTCTTAATTGTTTGAAATGCAGTTTCACACTCTTGTGACCACGAAAAAACAACATTTTTCCTGAGTAAGTTGTATAAAGGTGAGAGAGAATTAGCCATGCCCTGTATAAACCTTGAGTAATATGTAACAAACCCTAGAAAAGATTTCAACTCTGATACATTTGTAGGACGTTTTGCATTCTTAACAACTGCAATCTTATCATCAGTTTTATGTATGCAATCTTTGTCAATTTTAAACCCTAAATAAGTAATTTCAGATTTCAGTACTTCACATTTTTCCCATTTAAGTCTAATACCATTTTCACGGCACATACTAAAAAACATATTTTAAAACAGAAAAAGAAACCGACCTCAGTGAAATGATTAAATACTCACGTACTAAAAAGTTTAAAATAAAGTATTTACTTTAATCTGAGAAAATTTTAAATTTCATACAAGTAATCTTTTGAAGTCGGTGCCAAATATTTTATGTAGTTGATAAGAAATTCTATCTAATATCAAAACTAACAATGTATTTTTTTGGAGGATGAAGCCTACATAGGTCTGAGACCTTTGCATGGGTAATGAATTGGATGATGGAGATTGTTGAGTTGGACCTACAGTTTTAGGTGGGTTCCGAACCACCGGGAAGTGATTGATAAGAGATTCTATCTAATATCAAAACTAACACTGTATTCCAATTAAATATGTGATTTACACTCACTTTTACTGAAATACAGTGTCAGTTTTGACAGGGGTGCCCACCCCCCCTAAGCCTCATGACGCACCCCCCCCCCTAAAATTAGCACCAATCCCCCCTCCCCCCATAAATTAGGCCCTCCCCAAAAATGCGAAAAGAGCCCCCCGTATTCTTTCTAAAACTAAAAGAAGATTTATAAAACTATTGAAAAAATTCAAACCCAGTCGATAATATACAAAATGTATGTACCGTATATTTCTTGAGATTCTTTACATAGCTAACATTTTTTTGTAAAGGTAAAAAAGAAATATCAATGAAATGAATTTATGAACTTCTGCTCAATAAACTTAATTGCAAAATAGCTAAATAAGAATTTGAACCTAAATGGTTTATACACTATATGAATTGCATTGCTCGTATTGCATGAGTAATTCTCATGATGTTCCACCCCCACCCCCCACCCAGACGCCTATTCCTACAAGCAAAGGTTAGAGGAAGAATGATGGCAAAATGTTAAGCACTTCAACTTTTAAAAAATGTATAAGATCATATTCTACTCACTACTGTCATGAAGCAACACTGGCCATTGTTTTGTCTGGCAAAACAGATGCGTCAGGGGCAGGGAACTGATCGGGCAAGATGCTCAAGAGTATAAAAGATCATTCAATAGTACCAAAACGCATTTGATGTAATAATAGAGTTCTTGAATAACCAAGATGCCTTTCAAAAACGTTTTGTATTGCAGGTGAAAATATCAATTTCTTAGAAGGATTACTAAGAACTAAAAAAGTTAAAATTCTTGTGTTTGATTTTCAGATAGAGAAAAATGTGAATTTTGATATTATAAAATTCATTTTTGATTTCCACTCACAAACTGGTGATGCACTGATTACATCATTTTTGTGGCAGGTTGACTTGCTTGATGATTCACTGATGATGTTTTTTGTTTTTGAAAAATATAAGAAAAACCAATAGTTTACATTTGGTTTTAGTATAAAAAATAAATTCCGGTTTTATTTATATAGTTTTTTGATTTCCACTCCCAAAAATTCTCACTGATGTTTTTTGTTTTTAAAAAATATAAGAAAAACTAACACTTTACGTTTGGTTTTAGTATATATAAAAAAATTAATTCCAGTCTTATTTATATATTTTTTTGATTTCCACTCCCAAACATATTCACTGATGACGTAATTTGTTTTAAAAAATTAGAAAAACCAACGTCTCTCGGTAAACTCACATTTATCCTTCCGTGAATCTTCTTTCCTTCAGACTGACCTCTCTACATCTCTAAAAATTATTCTAGTCTCGTCGAAATCATGTGGACTACTAGGAATAAGGAAACTACTAGGAAAACTCCATAACAATTAATAAAATATACCAAATAATATATACGGTGTATTTTATAACAGAATAAAAAATTAGTTTTCGGTATGAAACTACATTTCAATAACCATGAAAACAATAATTGGAAGGCATAGTGAGGAAGTATGGGTAGATGCTAGTCGAAATAGAAGGGGCTTCCCCATTCCACGCTTTAGTCTTTAGCGTCGATGACACTGGGCAAGTTAGTAGCGAGTAGAAACGTTACAGACCGACCGTGCTACAGCCCAGTATCATCAATGCTTTTCTGATACGGTACTGCTGCCAGCGACTCTAGTAGCGGAGCACACAACTAGCTGTGAACGGATGGCAGCTTTCCCCCCCCCCCCCCCCAAGTCCATACTACATGTCACCAATTAGCCGCGCATGCGCAGAAAGGACCCAAAAGGAGCACATACCGATTGTGCACTTGTCCACAGAGAATGATTGCTTACGATACGAATAGATTAACAGTGAATTTAAAATGAGTCTAATATCAAAATGGACACTGTATTTCTATTTGATATAGTTAAATATGTTGGATCAGTAACGTTTTGTACTCTTTTGTGGTTAAATAGGTAATAAATAAGCTAATATTTTTTTGAATATTCAAATTTATGTTTATGCACTTGTGAACAAGCCGCCGCTGAGTGTCAGTTTTGATATTACACCATTACTGTATTTTAAATACTTGGATAGGAAAATGAATGAATAAAAACCAACTAATCTTAGATGTATTTATTATCCTCCAACATACTGCAGACACACAAAACAAAAAATGAAGAAACAAGAAGAAATTTTAAAATAACTTTTTTGATTGAAAAAATTCATGGTAAAAATTATCAATCTACGATAAAATGTCTTTAATAAATGGTATTGATACAAAACAAAGGAGACCGTGTAACACATTCATTCTATTTTATCTCCTTTCAAGGTCAGAAATAAATCGACACCAACAAACTTCAATTTGTTAAACTCAATTAAAATTTTTACTCCTTTTGAGTGATTTTCTACTATTAATCTTACCAAAAACAGCTTTGCTGTGTTATTTTTAATTTGTACTTGATACAAGAATAAAACATTGATTTCAATGTTATTAGAAGCAAATTGATGTTTTTTTCATTGCACTTAAGCCTACAACTAAAAACAGCAATTACCAAGCCATGGTTACAAAACCAATGTTTGGGGAACACAATAATTTTTAAAGCTACATGATGATCACAAATTTGTACAATTTTTTCCTCTAATCAATAACTTTACATTTTATTTCCGTTTGTTGTACTTTAGGAAAAAAATTAGGTGTGCAAATGAAATAATCATACGCATACACGAGTTCGGCTTACGTAAGCAGCTTACATGTGGATGTGTACAACTAAATAATTTTACAAAAAACAGTTTTTGTGATAGGTATTATTGTAAAGGTGGTTGACCCTTATTATTTCTATAATGTATTGCATTACGAATAATATTCATTCACTGTCCCAAACATAAAATTATCGATTAGCATTACTCCATGTTATTGCAAGACTGTGTTTATACATATAATTACATTGATTCTTCTGAATTAATTTATCATTTAATATTAATTCATAATCTATTACCCGTGAAGCTAAATTATTACATTGATGCCTCTTCTTATTTTTGGACATTATCTTCCAAAAAATAGAACATTCAAAATAAAATAAGAATTGATGAGTCAAGATGCAAATCACAACAAAAACAAAAAGTGAATGATAGTAAGTTGTTCTGTCAGCCAAGCTGTTCCTAATACAATATATTATGTATAATGCAAGTCATAATATGAACTAATGTATTGATTAGCTGTTGACATGAGTTTCAACAAATAATACATTATAATTGAAATTCATATTAATAAATGTTACATTTAATCAGACATTTCCAGTGAATACTGTTCTTCATAACATCTTCATTTTGATTATCTTTATATAAAATAGGCGAACATGTTTTTTTTGTGATGACAAATCCTCGGTGGTTTCTGCTTCCGATTTTGTTCGTTCACATCTCATTTGAAAGATCTCATCGAGTAGATGTTTGATAAGGTCTTGAAAGAAGTCATCAAAGTGGACATGAGCAATGAACGATCAAAGTTTCAATTTTTGCCATTGCTTTAACATAGGGATCGGTGAGCTGACAATTTTCACATTTCAACTTATGATGATTTGATGATCAGCTGTTTTGAAACAAAAAGTTTATTTTTCATTGTTCATTCAGAGAGAGAGAGAGAGGGTGAGAGGATAGGATAAAGAGGAAGAGAAAGAGAGAGAAAAGAAGAAGAAGAAGTGGAAGAAGAAAGAGGAGAAGATGAAGAAGACGAAGGAGAAGAAGAAAGAGGAGAAAAAGAAGAAGAAGAAGGAGAAGAAGTAGAGGAAGAGGAAGAAGAAGAAGAAGAAGAAGAAGAAGAAGAGGAAGAAGAAGAAGAAAAAGATGAGGAAGAAGAAAAAGAAGAAGAGGGAGAAAAGGAATAAGAAGAAAAAGAAGAGGAAGAAGAAGATGAAGAAGAGAAAGAAGAAAAATAAGAAGAAAAAGAAGAGGAAGAAAAAGAATAAGAATAAAAAGAAGAGGAAGAAGGAGAAGAAGTAGAGGAAGAGGAAGAAGAAGAAAAAGAAGAAGAGGAAGGAGAAAAAGAAGAAGAAGAAAAGAAGAGGAAAAGAGGAAGAAGAAGAAGAAGAAGAAAAAGATGAGGAAGAAGAAAAAGGAGAAAAAGATCAGGAAGAAGAAAAAGAAGAAAAGGAATAAGAAGAAAAAGAAGAGGAAGAAGAAGAAAAATAAGAAGAAAAAAAGAAGAGGAAGAAAAAGAAAAAGAAGAGGAAGAAAAAGAATAAGAATAAAAAGAAGAGGAAAAAGAAGAAGGAGAAGAAGAAAAAGAAGAGGAAGAAGAATAAAAAGAAGAAGAATTAAAGAAGAAGTGGAAGAAAAAGAAGAAGAAGTGGAAGATGAAGAAAAAGAAAAGGAAAAAGAAGATTAAGAAGTAGAAAAAGGTGAAGAAGAAAAAGAAGAAGTGGAAGAAAAAGAAGAGGAAGAAAAAGAAGAGGAAGAAAAAGAAGATGAAGAAAAAGAAGATGGAGAAGAAGAAAAAGAAGAAGTAGAAGTATTTTACAAAGTTTAATAAAGTCGCACATTCGTGCGACCTGGGATAACCTAGTTTGTTACATTATTCATTATTTATTTGATTAAACCATAGACTAAGGAAATCAAGGAAATTGATGGTTGGGCCATGATTAAACTTATTGGTTTTAAAAATCACAATGAATAAATGGTATGGAGTTGTGGAAGCTTGGTTCTGACAGAACAGCAGTATCATTTTTTTTAAAGTTAAAAAAAGTGAGAGGAATCTATGCACATGAAACAGTAATATCAGATTATAATTTAATGTGAAAGTACGGGAGATATTGAAAAATATTGAATAAAATGAAAATATAGAGAATATTATTCGACAGGTGATAATTTGAGAAAATTGAAGATAATAAGTGCAGTTTATAGAAAATAAAGGTGAATTCAAAGTAAGGACTTGAGAAGGGGATAAAGGCGCCTAGCGCAGAAAAGCGGCATCTTTTTTTAAGTAGGTGGAACTTTAAAAAATGCACATTAAACAGAAATTTCGTTTTAAAATATGGGAGAATATATAAAAAATATAATAATTAAATTAAAAAAACAATGAAGATTATTTCAGACAGGTAACAATTTTAGAAAATGAAAGAAGGTAAATGCGAAAGACAAGAAAGAAAACAAATCTAAGAAGATAGTTACAAAGAAATAAAATAAAGAAAGTATTTCTTCCAAAGCAAGAAAGACTTGAGAATATGTAAAAGGCACACAACATAAAAGTTAAAACTTTTTTAATTGCTTTCAACGCAGAGAAAAAAGAGTGTTTATGTCAAAAATATTTCATATTGGGAAAGGCTCAATTTTGTCATAAACAAAATTATTATGTTTCTTCCAAAAGCAATTATTTAAACAATAAATTAATGTGGTTGTAACATCGAGCTCGGTACCTACTACATCACTATCACCAATATAAAGGGAATATTTTATGGTTTTACAGTAGAAATAGTAAACAAGAATTAAAAACAGAAGAGTAGACTATACACTAATATATAAACTTTTAAAATATACTCTTGATAAATACATAAATATTGATTGATTAAAATAGTTTATGTATTTTTCCCCTATTCCATCAATCATTTAATACCTAAGTTATCATTCGAATAAAATAATAAATATGTAACTTTGTGCTTTTAGTGGAATATGATATTTATCATATTCTTGAGAATTATGATGAACAAGCCCTACACTGAGCCATGCCGAGAGATTTTTAAAGAGCTCAAATTATTGACTGTGTTCAATCTATATATACTGGAGGTGGCAACATACATAAGAAAGAACAACGAAAAATATAAAAGAAAAGAAGATTATTCATATGGAACCAGGAGGAAGGCACAGCTACAGATTTTGCACACTCGGTTGGAGAGGACAAGAAGCGACTGGTCTCATCAGGGTATAAGGATGCATAACAGGTTACAGACAGTTTCACGGTGCATGGCGTCTCGATGGAGCATGCGCGCTGAGCGCTTTCTCCCACTAGCGCTAGCGGTACAGTCAAGTTCAAATATTCTCCAAGTCCGCAACCGCTAAAAAGTCCAGCAGTGAGTGTATTGGACGCGACTGTACTTGACGGCAGGAGGGGAAACGTGGTGGGAAAGACTTTCTGTCTCTCTCGCACTGCCTCCCCTGCTACCAGCGAGACGCCAAGCACCGTGAAACGGTCAGTACCAGAGGAGCTGAAGTTAATGCCAGTGCTCAAATTTAGAGTAAAGTTGAAGGATTGGCTCACTATAAATCCTTTTTATTCATTGGAGGAGTTTCTCGGTGCAACTTTTGATTTTCACTTTTAGTTCAGTGATTGATGCACCAATTTATAGACTGTGATATTTTTTTTTTTATTATTGACTGTGAATTAAGTTTAATAATTGAATTTAAACTTTTTTGTATTTTATGTGTTGACGAATGTTAATAACTCAAATGAGTTCTCAAACAGATTTTATCTAAATAAATTACAAGACATGATTTAAATTATTAGTATGTTTTCTTCAGATATGAAGAACTCTCGATTATTTGATGAATGAAGCAAACTTTTTGGAAATCTATTGACCTTCATTTTGTTAACAATACTTGAGTTTCAATGCTCATAGCAGATCCTCACATCCTCAGTCTGTCAGTCATCAGTCAAATCAGAACTCTGCTATGAATATTTATTGTTAACACAAATAAAGTTCAAAAAAATTCAACATATTCTCGTATCATTCATAACATAGGTTTTAATACTCATTATTTCATATTACGAGTACATTTCCAGCAGCCTCTAGACCTTCAATATTATTATAGAGTAGTTCTATATTAGAGAGAATGAGTTGTATTCTGTGAAAGAAAAATAGCCGTGTTTAGATTTCACTTCGTTATCACATTTCATAATATGAATATTTAGTTCACAAAAAAATTTGTAATGGGTTGATTACATTGGGATAATTACTCGCTAAGCGAGTAGCGAGTAGGACGTTACTGACCGACCGTGCTACAGCAGCTCGACATACCAAACCAAATTATATTAAAAAAATTATTTCCAGAATCACCCCCATACTATGGAATTTCTAAGATAATAAATAATATTTCAACACAAAATTAAAATATGAAGTTTACCAACAATTATTCAATGAAATTTCATCAAAACAATATACAATATATCTCATCTGAAGTGAAATGCTGGCAGCCTGCGTGATCAAGTATCGGCTTTGGCCACAATAATATTGTATTTTGGTGTTGGCTACTCTGCCAGAGAGTACAAATGTGACCAAATTCAAAGTAGACAGGCTCTCAACTTTGAATTTGGTCACATTTATACACGCTGGCAGAGTAGCCAACACCAAAATACAATACTATTGTGGCCAAAGCCGATACTTAATCACGCAGGCTGCCAGCATAACACTTCAGATGAGATATATTGTATATTGTTTTGATGAAATTTTATTGAATAATTGTTGGTAAATTTCATCTTTTAATTTTGTGTTGCGATATTATTTATTGTCTTAGAAATTCCATAGTATGAGGGTGATTCTAGAAATATTTTTTTAAATATAATTTGGCTTGGTATGCTGAGCTGCTGTAGCACGATCGGTCAGTAACGTCCTACTCGCTACTCGCTTAGCGAGTAACTATCCCAATGTAATCAACCCTTAAACAGTTTTTAGATTTTATATTGTTGACACCTTTCTATTCCAAAAAATATTAAATTACATTTTAGCCGCAGTTGTGTAGCCAGTTAACACGCTTTTATTATTATTTTTTTTGAGGATGAAGCCCACATAGGTCTGAGACCTGTGCGTGGGAAATGAGTTGGATGATGGTGATTTATGAGTTGGACCTACAGTTTTAGGTGGGTTCCAAACCACCGGGAAGTGATTTTCAGGTTAGAATAGTGTCTTTTTTGCAGGCCAATCTAATCGGTCACCGCTACAAACAGGACCTACGAGAACGCAGCTTATCTATCTGATTGAACAGATACCTGCTACGGCTCGCGGCTATCACTTCCCATTTATTACAATACAAATCTATTCTGACTGAATTCTACTCCTGCGGTCGCGGTTTCGATCGCTGGCATCCTGAATTGTCACGTAAAATTATTCACCTGATTACCCACGCGCAGGTCTCAGACTCATGTAGGCATCATTAACAAGAAAGTTAATAAAATATTAACGATTTTAATCGATGAATAATTTATTGTTACTCCACTTATATTAATGAAACTCAAAATCATGTTCAATAATAATTTGTGATTAAGGTAAATTTCAATGGTTAAGTTCATGGGAGCCTTACTGTTTACCGGTAAATGGAATTTTACCAAAAATTGAGACGTCTATTAGAATGTGTAGACGATCAAAAATTTTTAGAACGGTGTTGATATTGTGAAATCTCTCCATAATTGAAATAAATTGATCTATTAAAATTTGTAGACGATTAAAAATTTGTAGAATTGCTGTTGATATTGTGAAATCTCTCTATAATTGAAGAAAAACAGAAGTTGTCAAATATCACTAAAAAAAAAACTAAGTTTAGTTTAGTGAAATTTTACAACTTCTGTTGTGTTTAAATTTTTTGTGGTTTTTTTTTTGCAAGGTCACAGGGTCATCAGAAGTTTTGAAATAATATATTTGATGTCCTATACAAATAAGTGAATTAAAGATATATGACTCAGTGCTAGCGCACAAGCTTATGCTTATGCTAGCTTTATCTCATTAAGATAGACTTAGATGTATGTTTTTGCTTTTTTGTATATTGTACTATTATCTCTTAAGTTTATTAAAAATTAGAAAGATATTTAATTTTGTAAAATTGCTGAAAAATGAGAATAAAATGAATTGAATTAAAAAAATTTGAATAAACCAATCAGGTTATTTACCGGTAATACTTCCATGAACTCAACTCTTTAAAACCAACCCATAAAGCTAAAGATGTAATTATTACGAGCAGAACTGCCTCCAATATCTCTAATATGACACGATAATATTGAGGATGTAAAGGCTAAGAAAGGCTCGAAATAGACGAACGCGATGACAAGCATTTTAGGGTCAGACTACACGGACGTGCGTAGACGTATGCGTAATGTATTTCATAGATAAAAACTACCAGATTATTAGAGTCAATATTATTATCAACGTAAAACCGTGTTTCGGAGGACACATTAAGCTGTCGGTCACGGTCAAGGTTAATAGAAACAGGGAAATAACCTTGGGTCACGGTTGCTTAAAAAAACAGTCGTTAAGTCACGTCAGATGCCCTGACCGTATTCAGGTGCGATCTGATAACTCTGACACCAGACCTGAGACCGCCAGGTCACACGATATTATTTATAATGTAAATCGAACTTGAAGAACAGGCATTTTAGGGTCCGACTACACGGACGTGCTTAGACGTATCCATAATGTATTTCATTGATAAAAATACCATTACAATAAAAATTGTGTAAAATACGCTGCATGATCGTTAGTGTAGCCCGGCCCTTGAATGCTCAACTTGCATGTGAGTGGTGAGTATTATTTTAAACGAGTATAAAACAGAATAAATATTGTTAATAATGTTATTTTAACAACACTGACGCGAAAATAATATATTCCTACATAAAAATGAAGACTGCCGTCTTCAGCGTAAAAACAATCCACCATGTATCAAGTACAACAAACAATTTAAATATTTGTTACAAACAACAAACTATTAGAATATCACCGAATCAATGTAATAATCATATTATTATTTACCTAAACAACAAATGGTGCTCATATTAGTTGACATTACATAAATATTGCTTATGAATCTTCATTCTCGTAAGAGTAGGGTAGGGCACAGAAAAGTGAATAAAATTTGTAGTTAACATCAGTAACAGGAAGTCGAATACAATAATAATAATAATAATTATCTCAATAATATTCATCAGTTCACATAAAAGATCACCTCTATGATCAATCATATCAGTTAATAGTGTTTCTGGTAAGTTAGTACAATATTAGAATATACATTAACAAAAATACAACATGAAAAATATTTTATAATATTCATAGACTGGTAGTAGATAATATATTATATACAATACACTCATACATAGTGATCAAGATAATATAGTTGATCAAATATTATTAGTGTTATATATACATATTCACATGTCTTAGATTGAAAAAATAATGCTATAATTACATAAATTATTAGTGATTACTTTAATAAACTATTTTTTAATACAGAACTAATAGACATTTGTTACTTCATGGCCACTTTCAACGATTTATGGTAAATTATTGAATGGAAACTATTTACAAGTACAGAACAAATTATGGATTACACCCACAACTTCCAAAACATGGCTGAGAACCATTTGTACTATGATTAGAATATTTTTTATCATATTTTCCAAGAAAAGTTATTCGGTTACAATGTTGACATACGGTACTTTTAAGCTCGTTTCACAAATAACTGGTGTCGTTTACCCGACCTTAGAGACATTGTATCATATGGAGCACTTCACACTTACCCGATTTTAGAAATCATCAAAGAAGATTGAATTACTAGAATTACATTCTCAAATGATTTGTCTATTATATTAGATGCCGGTTATGTGTGAAACAAACCAAATAGTGTTTATTTCAAAAGTAGATTTTAAGAGCAGGGCTTGAAACTTCTTACTGAATATTGTGGAAAGTAACTGATAATTTGTTGTACAACTTACTAAAATGTAACGTGATTATGCCGGGTAAACGACACCGTTTACCCAATGCCGGTTATGTGTCAAACAAGCCAAAGAATGTTAATCGCAAAAGTTAAATTTGAAAGCAGGGCTTGTAACTTCATACTTTATTCGGAAAAAAATAGGTGTACAATTCATTAAAAATTGCAAGTGTAAGTAGAGATCTCTACTTTTGTATCTCTAATTATAATCATAATTCTTTTAATATAGTTTTAAATGTGAAAAACACTCATTTCTCTCTTGACATTTTCATTCGATTCTAAAAAACTTCCACTTCATTCACAAACTTAACTCTCTTCACATTGATTTCATTTTCTCTCTTCACATTGATTTCTCTGTTTCCATTTTCTCTCTTCTTTTTTCACATTAATTGCATCTTCTCTGTTTTCTTTTCTCTCTTCACATTGATTTCATTTTCTTACTTATTTTTTCATTTCCTCTCTTCTTTTTATTTTCTTCATTTCCTCTTCTTTTTATTTTCTTCATTTCCTCTCTTCTTTTTTTCATTTTCTCTTCTTTTTTTTATTTTCTCTCTTCTTTTTTCACATTAATTGCATCTTCTCTGTTTTCTTTTCTCTCTTGACATGATTTCATTTTCTTTCTTATTTTTCATTTTCTCTATTCTTTTTATTTTCTTCATTTCCTCTTCTTTTTATTTTCTTCATTTCCTCTCTTCTTTTTTTCATTTTCTCTTCTTTTTTTTATTTTCTCTCTTCTTTTTTCACATTAATTGCATCTTCTCTGTTTTCTTTTCTCTCTTGACATGATTTCATTTTCTTTCTTATTTTTCATTTTCTCTATTCTTTTTATTTTCTTCATTTCCTCTTCTTTTTATTTTCTTCATTTCCTCTCTTCTTTTTTTCATTTTCTCTTCTTTTTTTTATTTTCTCTCTTCTTTTTTCACATTAATTGCATCTTCTCTGTTTTCTTTTCTCTCTTGACATGATTTCATTTTCTTTCTTATTTTTCATTTTCTCTATTCTTTTTATTTTCTTCATTTCCTCTTCTTTTTATTTTCTTCATTTCCTCTCTTCTTTTTTTCATTTTCTCTTCTTTTTTTTATTTTCTCTCTTCTTTTTTCACATTAATTGCATCTTCTCTGTTTTCTTTTCTCTCTTGACATGATTTCATTTTCTTTCTTATTTTTCATTTTCTCTATTCTTTTTATTTTCTTCATTTCCTCTCTTCTTTTTTCATTTTCTCTCTTCTTTTTCAAATTAATTTCGTCTTCTCTGTTTTCTTTTCTCTCTTCACATTGATTTCATTTTCTTTCTTATTTTTTCATTTCCTCTCTTCTATTTTTCATTTTCTCTTTTCTTTTTTCACATTAATTTCGTCTTCTCTGTTTTCTTTTCTCTTCACCTTTGTTTCATTTTCTCTATTATTTTTTTCTTTTCTCTCTTCAAATTGATTTCATTTTCTCTTCTTTTCTCTCTTCACATTTCCAATCACAACTTCCAATCCAACCTTGAAACAAGTAAGTTTAATTTTGAAGTACAGCAATGAAGCTAGGTCAACTGTTAGCTGCTAGAAAAGAAAATGCACCCTGATCTAAATGAGTAAAAGCAATATTATACTTCAGAAGAAATATAGTATCAGTTTTAAGAACGATGATTTTAAAAAATTTGGAAAAGAACTTTGATTAAAACTGAACAATAATCAACTAAATCAAACAAACTATTTCAAATTATTTTCTTCAATTACAATAAGTTACAAACATAAGGAACAGTTACATCATGGTCTAATAACTACTTTACCATGTTAAAAAAAATCTTGAATAATATTTCAAACCAGAAGTTTTCAAAAATACTTTAAATTAATATAAATTTGATATTTAAAAATGTTTCTTCGAATAACTTAAATTCATGGCGACCCGATTAAGGATAATCCTGATTCGCTGATTCGTACAGCCCTGCATTGGAAAACATGTTGGACCCACAGTAGAGTTAGCATTTTTTTAAATATGTGAAACGAAAACGTTCAAATTCTTTAGCCGTGGGGATAAATTTACATAGTTTATGACAATTATACGGAGGGGTTCAAAACAATGTATACATTGGTTAACATCAAATCAGTTACTAAATAAAATCTTAGTACCTTAGTTGTTTTCATTTATTTATTTTTCCCTCAAATTTCTTTGTATAATATATTCCAATATTCTATTTATTGTGTTATAAGGTACAAGATGGCATATTTTGTGTTACATCTGAAATGTTTTCAAGAAAATAAATTTCTTTCTTTGAACATATTCAGTTCAAACTGACATGAACAGCAATGAACTTTGCTTTTTATTGTAGTTCAATATTTAGTCAACTTTTTTTTTTTGAGGATGAAGCCCACATGGGTCTGAGACCTGTGCGTGGGTAATGAGTTGGACCTACAGTTTTAGGTGGGTTCCGAACCACCGGGAAGTGATTTTACAGCAGAGAACAGTGTCTTTTTTGCTGGCCAATCTAATCGGTCACCGTTACAAACAGGACCTACGAGAACGCAGCTTATCTCTCTGATTGAACAGATACCTGCTACGGCTCGCGGCTATCACTTCCCTGCAACTGATGTAAAATATGTCAGAAAGAGATATTCACTGTCAATAAGTGTTAACAATATTTTGGATCCCTCTGTATAAAAGAGAATACCCTGCATCTATGTCATCAATAATAGAGATTAGAGCACAATAGTTTTACAATGTCTCTGGTGAATTAATAAAAATGAACGTCTTTGTTAATAATAATAGAAGTTAAAACACAATACTTTTACAATATCTGTGATGAATCAATAAAAATTAATGAACCATCAACAGGAATATTTAAAATAAGGTAGAAGTATTCCGAATTATCATTCCATTGACTATGAAATATTCATAGTAGAATTAAAATCCTGAATATCTCCCTAGATCTATAATTAAAATAATAATAATTAATGTCTGTACAGTATGCAATATTCAAGTTAAACATATTACACAACAATATAGTTATTTTTAACATAATTTGTTATTAACTATAGATGACTGTTAAAAAAATATACTATAATATACAATAATGAGCAACGGCATAGAATTTGTAACTCTTACAACCAGAATAATCATTCATAATCTTTTCGAACTGTTAATCTAAATGAACAGATAACTGGCCAATGTATAGATGCAATCAAAATCAACCATTCAGTACAGCAATGGGGAAAAGAGGTAAACTGTTAAATTAAAATAGAAATAATTAAATGTCAGACAATTATTCCTGATTTTGAAAAATTATAAATTCAAAACAAAAAATTATTGAAGTTGCTGAACACAATAGTAACAATTTTGGAAAATTCAGGCTGAAATTACAAAATTAATAAAGAACTTGATTAAAATGTATTCAACATACAACCTAAAATTTGAATTTTTCAATAGAAAATTTGTAAAGAAAGCAGTAGAGGGCTGTGCCTGTTGTATCTTTACTTTTTTTGAGAGGATGAAGCCCACATAGGCCTGAGACCTGTGCTTGGGTAATGAATTGGATGATGGTGATTGATGAGTTGGACCTACAGTTTTAGGTGGGTTCCGAACCACTTGATTGTGTTTTTGCAATAAATAAATAATAGAGCACTTCAAAGTATATTGTAGTTCCATTATACTTCTTCACTTCATAAATGGGAAGTGATAGCCGTGAGCCGTAGCAGGTATCTTTTCAATCAGATAAGATAAGCAACGCTCTCCTAGGCCCTATCTGTAAGGGTGACCGATTGGATTGGCCAGCAAAAAATACTCTGTTCTTTACTGTAAAATCACTTCCCAGTGGTTCGGAACCTACCTAAAATTGTAAATTCACCATGTTTCCAATAAAATGGGTCAAGCGGCGAGGTGGAACTACCCGTGAGGGTCTCACCACCAATAAAAGCCATAAGCATTTACTTTACTTCATAAATACTGAAAATACTTTAAAGTTAGGTTAGGTTAGAAATTCTTTCTGTACAATTATTAAGTTCAAAGAATCTGTAGCTGGTTCAATCCAAGGTTAATAAAAACAGTTGGATAATTTATAAAAAAAAGATAGTTCCATCTTCTTTCTATAGGGGTCTTATGGTACAAACGTTTTTCAAAAGGTTGTACGTTTTTCAAGAAGGTTATTCTTAAACGTTTTTCAAGAAAGTAACATTATTGTATAACATAATCTTCGCATAACCTAACATAATCCTCATAATCCACGCACAAGTATCGGACTCATATGGGCTTCATAAGTAAAATAAGCTGTACACATTTCAAAAACAACACAGAAGAACTTTCAAGAAGGGCTTTAAAGTACAAAACGTGGCAGGTCCTAAAATGTGGCAATGACCAACCCTATATGAGTTAAATATCGATATTATTATTAACTCATTACGTCATTAATTCACCTCATTACCTAAGCAAAATCTATGAGCTTTTGTTTTCAAATAAAATGAAAATCATCATTAATCTGTTCCATACAAGAAACAAATAATAAACAAGGCCAAAGTTAGTAAAAGTATTAATTATTTTCAATTAAAATTGACTGCAAGTTGTTGAATTTACCCTAAAAAGATAATATTAACAACGCAGATCATTATGGAACAAGAAATCCAGGAACAAAATAATTTCATTCTTCAAATTATTACTTTTCCGAAACCTACATTGAATAACACATTGAATATTCGAATTTTTCAAATGTGTACAGCTATTTTTTCTTTTGAAGCCCATATGAGTCCGATACTTGTTCGTGGATTATGAGGTGAATGTAATGTAACTCATGAAGTAACTCTTGATTAAAATACAATGATGTGACGATGGAGGTGAAACATTAATGTTATTAATGGTAAACCTAGTTTTAGGTGGGTTCCTAACTACAAGGAAAAAAGAAGCTGACAATTCCTAGTGCCCCCGACTGAACATTACGATCGCTATGACACCACGCTCAGCGAGCGGCCAAGCACTCCTAATCTGCTCCCTCCCTCAGCATCTTATTGGAAAAATTGACTTATTTGTCATGAGTTACTTCACTTCCACCTGATACCTAATTTAAAACCCGCATTTTAACTAGGATTTCGAATTGATCCAAGAATTAGATGGTATCCCAGGAAATTAGGAGGTTCCAGGATCTTTGTTGATTTCAAAACCAAAAAGAAAGAAAATAATCTTTGAGAAATAAGCTAATTTTTCTTGATTACAAAACCAAAAAGAACGAAAAACATTTTTCAAACAGCATAGAAAACTTTTTAAATGTGTTCCCAACTTCAAATAATTTCCTATCTAACCGTACATGTCTTTTATTTTGAAAATGGTCAACTCAAGTTTATGGGAAGAAAGAATAATCTCCATTGAAGAACTGAAAGCATCTTAAAATATGAATAATTAGCCAGATAGATCGCATATATAATCTTTCTTACAGTACTATTAAAATGGACATATAACTACACAGCGCTACTTTTACCCAGTATTTCTCAAGTTTTCCATAGAAAAATAACATTATAACGTATAATAATAGTTATTACAATTAGAAAAGAGATTGTACTTTCTTATAATTTTATATTTTTATATGAAGGGATACCAACAGTCCTATATAAATAAATATATATATATTTATTTGAAATATGATTCGAGATTATTATTCTGTGTCTTTTCATCGCTCAATAAAGCAACGACATAATAGAACAATTACACGACTGCACATTCAACATTAAAAAGTTAATTAATTCATTCATTATTCAATAAATGCATTATTTAACCATGATAGCATCTATGCTCTCTTCAGCTGAAGCTGTCAATAAGCTATAGTACATGTATTTATACAGATTGTTTCAGGAAGAACAGATTATACAACTAAAAACAAGATAAAATTCCTTAAAAAGATTGGTTTTCATTATTGTTCAATAAACTGGTAAAATATTTAGACCAAATTTCTAAAGGAGTTAATTCTGAAGATGAAATGAGGAATACATAAAAAAGATTGGTTTTCATTATTGTTCAATAAACTGGTAAACGATTTGGACCAAATTTAAAAAAGATGAAATAAGGAATACATATAGCCTAGAAACTAGGACACACATTAAATTTATAAAGTTTTTTTTAAGGATGACCCCACATGGGTTAGAGACCAGTGCGTGGGTAATGAGTTGGATGATGGTGATTGATGAGTTGGTGGACAGTTTTAGGTGGGTTCCGAACCACCGGGAAGTGATTTTACAGCAGAGAATAGAGTCTTAATTTCATGAAATCGGAGTTTTAAATCAATTCTCAAAAGAACAGCCAACTGAAAGCAACAAAGCATAATCAGAAGAGTGTTTTGGTCATTGTGATTTTTCACATCATATCTTCAGAATTAAATCCGCATTTATGAATCTACCTTGAAATTTCCTTAACCCAAGGAAGCCTTGAAATTCCTTTGAAGTCTACCTTGAGTTAAGGAAGCCTCAAGGTAAGATCATAAATACAGGCCTAAGAGTCTCAAGTTTATTAGAAAAGTTCACCGGTTCATTAAACAACTAACAAGGAACATTAAGGTATAAAACTTAATATTTTATACTTAAGGTGACAAAATAAGGTTTCCTGACAAATAGTGCAATAAATTTATTAGGAATTTTGTTGACCACCTAAAATTTTACAGTAGTAACAAATTTAGAACATTTCTTATTCGATTTTTCACTTAATTTTGCATAAAATCTCCCGAATTAGCAACCTTAATCAACTGATTCTATTTTTGTATAAAACAAATAGTAGCACAAGTTCGATTACTTACAGGGATAGGTGAAAACTCATGATGTTTATTAGAACCTGTAATATGTAGAACAACCTGAATCAACTGATTTTATTTTTGTAGAAAACAATTAGTGGTATTACAAGTTTAATAACGTGTAAATTTATGGGGATAGCTAAAATCTTCCACCATTTTTATTTCTGTAATAAAGCGTTTTGTTTATTAGAACCTATATTTATTTAGAACAACCTGAATCAACGGATTCTATTTCTTGTAAAAAAAAAAAATAGTAACACAAGTCTAATAAAGTGTAAACATTTAGGAATAGCTAAAATCCACCGCCATTTTTATTTCTGTAATAAAGCGTTTGCAAACTCATGTTTATTAGAACCTATCATATTTAGAATAACCTGAATCAAATGATTCTATTTTTGTAGAAAACAATAGTAGTACTAGTTTAATAACGTGTTAACATATAGAAATAGCTAAAATCTTCCGCCACTTTTATTTCTGTAATAAACCGTTTGTAAACTCATGTTTATTAGAATTGTTTCTCTAAAGTATAATCCGTTCTTCCCGTAATATCATCTATATAATATAATAATATATATATATATATAATACACACGAATTTATTGTGCTTACTCTAGTCTTACATGTTCTTACATGGCTCATGAAAATCTTCACCAAGTTCCAAATAGAAAAATTTACACTCACATCTAAAAGTGACTGAAGTCGTTACACACATACACACACGCACACTCAAATTCATTAAGTTACAATAACAAACTTATATATTGAATTATTATTTATTAATAGGTGGATGAACAATATTTTTGCTTAAGCGTTTACGATCAAGATAAAAAAACTACTTCAAGAGTGGCAGTTATAAAATGCATGAAAATTGAACAGATTGTACGAATTGTTTGTTTGAAGAAGTATTTTATAGTACAACATTACCTACTTCGATGATGGGACTTGATTTCATTTTTGTAGGCTATCATGCAAATTTGAAACAAAAATTAAATTCTATTAATGTCAAAATTAGTAATCTTGCGAACATTAAGCAACATCATAAAATTGTAATACTTCTCAAAATAACTCAGTTGATACAATTTTATAATAATTTTTCGATTGTACTCTACATTGAAAATGAATATAACAAAAATTTGGAATTTATATTGAATAAATTATGAAAATAAATTTATTTCCAGATAGAATGACAAACTTAATAAAAAATCGATTATTCTGAAGTCACGTGTACAATGTTTTTATTGGTTTAATTTATAATTTATTGCTCGCAAAATATTTTATTTGCCTGCAGTGCATGATAAAATTCAGATCACACAATCTCATGAAATATGAAAAACGCTAAAATATATAATTTTCCTACTGTGTAAATAAATACAAATAACCTGTCAAATCTAGTAATATTCTTATCACTTTTACTTGTATCAATATTTAGATTTTATCCTAATTTTGTTTTTCACATTTTTGTGTTAAAGCCTAGATATTGTTTATGCCAATGGTAAGTGCATTAGTCCCATTTTGGCCGATAAGCTGATCTATACAAATTGAAAAATATTATAGTTTGCCTGATAGGGGGCGTAGCAGCAATCGCTGATCCGAGAGAATATTATCATATGGCAATTATGAATTAAAGAGTAAGAAGAAAATAATATTTTCCTACAATTGCTCGTAAAGTAGTTCTTTACGTACTGAAAACTAATTGTAAAATACCTATTTACTGCTCCGCAAGCGGTAAAGTACTTTACGCTCACCAGCTGTTTTCTTTACGCTTTTGTTTTGATTTTTATGTCTTCTCATTGGTGGATCATGGAATCCATGAATTCTCATAACCTCAAAACCGCGCGCTACCAAATCCGCGAACGGTCTGTGATGTTACAAACTACAAGCTTTTATTGTGTTGGAATCCAGAACTGCAGTTGTAGGAAAAATATTGTATGTAATTCGCGAGTGAAGCTTATTTATCGCTCTCGCAAAATTACTGTAAATTACTAGTAAATGTTTTGGCTCGAGCGATAAAGTCGCGCTTCACGCTTATTTATCGCTCTCGCAAAATTACTGTAAATTACTAGTAAATGTTTTGGCTCGAGCGATAAAGTCGCGCTTCACGCTTATTTATCGCTCTCGCAAAATTACTGTAAATTACTAGTAAATGTTTTGGCTCGAGCAATAAAGTCGCGCTTCACGCTCTTAATACATAAATAACTATTCTGTTCATAGCAACGAACATTGTTAAAAAGTCAGTTTCCATCGAGGTAATAGAAGACAAATTACCTTCTACGAGGTTTCCATTACCTTGGTTTCCATTATAAAGTCATAGTGTAAGATTGAATCATGTCATAGAAAAAGTGAATAATCTTGTGTATCTAGGTGGAAATAAAAGTAATTTCAAGAAGCATAATAATTTACTTTCATTGCGGTCATAAATTATTCAATTTGTAATTCTTCCAGAATAATAATAATAATAATAATATCATCCTTGAAAATGGAATAAACTTTGCAATAAAAATAATATTAATAATTATTATTATTGTAAATTATTTACTTCAGATAGTTCAGGTTTGATAGTAGTAGAGATCTGATCTAGACACGTTTGAATAGCAAGAGTTAGAGCAATACCAATTATTGCATAAGCCTGAAGTTTTCAGAAAATCTACTAGTGTAAATTCTATCTAGACAATCTAGCGTTTCTCTAGCATTTAGTCTCGCTAGAATCTACACTGGTCGATCTGCTCTAACCTCTAGCTCTAAATCAATTAGTATCACTCTACCTCTCGCCGTTTAAATAGCCTTGCAACTCATTTTACTTCTATCTTTTTAATACTTCTTTAAAGTTATAACTTAAATAAATGATTTCACTGATACTTCTCAATATTTCAACTAGAAATTAAATACTAATAGTTATTTTTTAGTTTTTTTTTTATTGCCTTAACTGAATTTTATTTCACACGAATGCGTTACTGTATGATTTTTTTTAGTTAAGTTTTAAAACAATTCAAAGCTCTTTGATAATGTAAGTTTATTTCAAACCCAATAATTTATGACAACTATAAAGAGTGGTTAGTGACTAGCAGTGATATTTTATTTACATATATTATTTTATTTTTTAGTTCAGTTTTGAAATAATTTCATGCGCTTTGATAAAGTAAGTTTATTTCAAACTCAATTTATAAGAACTATAAAGAGTGGTTAGTGACTAGCAGTTATATTTATTAACAGTGAGTATGAATTTATTAAAAGAATGTATTAAGTTTTCAATCCCATGAAATAAAATATTGAACATTTATTTATATTCAACCCAATTATATTTATAATAATAAAATAACTAACATGATTATTTTATGGTACAACATAAAAACCCTCAAACTCGTTAATATAAAAAACTCTTTATTATTTGAAAAATCAACAAGGAATTTATTGCTGGAAAATTGGAAAAATGAATCTTTTATTTAAAAATTGAAATCTACAAATCAACAAAAACGGCAGCATCAAATTAGAGTATCTTTTCAATTTTCATTTCATCAAAGAAGTTCAACTTAAAAAACTATCAATTTTTGGGTGAAATTCAAAATTATATTAATCTTTTTTAGACTGTGATGGTCTTTTGTTAAAAGTAAAATCAAAATTAATATTCTTTTTCTAAAAATACTCGTGAATTATTGTGCTTCAAGGTGAATTTTCTAGTGAAACAGACCTAACCTAAGATTTAAATTCTAATTTGAAATTTTATGAAAAGCAGTTTTGGGCAATAGCCTGTTGTATTCACATTGATTGTATGCTGGTTAAATGAATAAATAAATGAATTCTTAACCTATCTGAACTTGACTTTTAATTATCCTTCAAATTATGCTTAATCCTATACTAATAACCAATTCTTTACATACTTGAATGCTTCAGCAAACTTGCTTCAAGTAGGGGCGTACTTCAGAGTTAAATTCAACAACCAATTTTAAAAAAAATCAATTCATACTTGAAATAAATATTTTCAAGTAAAAATATCCGACTGTAAAAGAACAATTGTACCTATTATATATTTAATAACAGAAAGAACTATTATAATATTGGGAGGAAATAATAGAGTTGTCGCAAATCGTCACAATGTCATACCGAAACATTATAGTTCTGCTCTTGCGCAGTGAGTTCATTTCGCTCATGTGCTTCTAGGCATGCAAAGAGCACATAGCGTACCGGTATTATAACGGTACCCTATAACGGGACCGTTATTACAACGATATTATAATGGGAAATTATCGGCTATGTTTATAAAACTCTTATAAGGTGTTTCTTGAACTAGTTATGCAGTGCCTAACACACAATCCTAAAAATACAATATCGGGATGAGTTAGTTATATGAGTCGAGACCTCAGCTTTCAGTTATATCGTCCAGTTTTAATAAAGATAAAACGCTACGCTATAACGATAACGTTATTACAACCATATTAAAACAGGAAGCTATACTCATAACTAACTCATCCCGTTTACATTTGTTTCTAGGAATGACCTAGTTATATAAGGTAAAACCATAGCTTTCTGCTATGTTACGTCACGTTATTATACATAGCTTTCCGTCACGTTATTATAAAGATAATACGTACTATATAACAATATCGTTACTATAACGATATTATAATAGGAAGCTTTGGTCTCTGCTCATACAACTAATTCATTCCGCTTATATAAGCACATTAATTCCCCGGTCTACTGACCGTCTGGAGAAGACTTCAAAAGTAAATAAGTTAACTTCCCGTACTCGTTGTAGTAAGAGTACAATCTGTATGACGAAGTTTATATGGTGAACATTGTGTATTTTTAAAAGGAATAAATTATATTAACTTTTCAAGTGAATTAAACGACTTGCAGTCAAATTTTTATCAAAATAAGTAGTATTTCACTTACTTCTGTAGGCCGAACGTTTTCGAGTTGTTAAAACACATCTTCAAGGCTTCCTAAATATCGATGTTGGTTTGTTGGTTAGAAGAGCTGTGGTTTCTGTATAATGTGGTCAAAAAGTTTGTGTGATTTAAAATTTAACTGATCGTTGAGGATGTTTTGTTTATTGTGTGTGGTGTGTTTGTAAATTTCAAATTGTTCCAAGGTGTTGAGTTCGTGTCCTTTAGATTTTATATATAGAATGTGTAAGTTGGTAGTGATGTCAGTGAAAGTGTGTCCAGTTTAAATGATATGGTCTGCAAAAGTCGATTCTGTTTTTGTATGTAAAGCTTGTAAATGTTCCTTGTAGCGTTGTTTGAATGTGCGGCCTGTTTGTCCTATGTAAAATTTGTTACAGTCAGAGCAGTTCAGTTTGAACAAAAAACAAACTGAACTGCTCTGACTGTAACAAATTTTACATAGGACAAACAGGCCGCACATTCAAACAACGCTACAAGGAGCATTTACAAGCTTTACATACAAAAACAGAATCGACTTTTGCAGACCATATCGTTCAAACTGGACACACTTTTACTGACATCACTACCAACTTACACATTCTATATATAAAATCTAAAGGACACGAACTCAACACCTTGGAACAATTTGAAATTTACAAACACACCACACACAATAAACAAAACATCCTTAACGAACAGTTAAATTTTAAATCACACAAACTCTTTGACCACATTATACAGAAACCACAGCTCTTCTAACCAACAAACCAACATTGATATTTAGGATGCCTTGAAGATGGGTTTTAACAACTCGAAAACGTTCGGCCTACAGAAGTAAGTGAAATACTACTTATTTTGATAAAAATTTGACTGCAAGTCGTTTAATTCACTTGAAAAGTTAATATTAACAACGCAGTTCGTCATGGAACAAGAAATCCAAGAAATAAATTATATTTTAGTTCAATATTATATTTCTCGGCATGTGTGTTTCTATGTAAGCACTGAAAGCCCACAGCGTCTCGCTATGATACCGTCACGATGTTAACTCTCTATTACAGTACTGCTCATAATGTTGATGGGTTTTAGCCAAGCTATAGTCTCTACTCATATAACTAACTCATAGCGCTTATATTGTATTTTAGGCTTGTGTGATTTTAAGCATACGTCCTGCTATGATACAGTGACGATGTTCTCTCTAAAAACTATTGCACAATACATTGTTGATGTGTTTTTAGCATTGTCAGTCGCAAATAGATAAGTCTAGCGCCTGAACTTGTTTTCCATTCAAATTACAAGGCTTGTCGACAAAGCTTACATTAAAAAGCTTATTTAAAATCAAATCCCATCATCTGAAAAAGTTATCATCAAATGACTGGTAACCAAACCGCCAAGTCATACTTCAGTTTAATAAATTATTCACCCTTCTGAACCGTTTGTTTTCCAGTATACATCATTAGCTATACGGTAATAAATTTACTTGTCATCCTTTCTGTTATCGTTGAGCCGCCCTCAAAGCACCACGCCGACGTCCTGCTGCGGTGGCTGTGATTGGGAAGGGGGCGGGGCAGTCTGTTGTTGCTGTGCCGAGTCAAGCGAGTCTGCACTTTCAGTTGGAGACATTTTCTTTAGCTCAGCTGAAAAATGCGAACGTTAAAATGACATATTTTTACTCCGATAAAACAATTATTTTTTGAAATATTTTTTTTAATCTGTAAAAATTTTAGTTATTCAAAAAATTATGTTAAAAAACTATTTGTTAATATTAGAAATAACTTGAATATTATAAAAACCGTATTCAAGAGCATTCCTGGACTTCAGTCAAGAATTCCTCATTTCAAATTGAATTTAAACTCTATAATTTAAAGTCAATTGAAAGATGGCTTCACGAGCAGCAACCAATAGCAAGAGAGATCTATAGAGTCCTAGCCAATAGGATCACTTGAAATTAAGGCTGTCTACTTCGACAGTCATAATTTCTTTAAATTTTAAAACTGTATTTCCAATTTTAAAACTGGAAAGATTAACTGGAATTTTAAAACTCACAGCTAACGTTGATATTAGAAATACTCTAAAATTCATCACCGGCAAGATTAGATGAAACAACAAACCTAACATTTTAGGACTACACTAATTTCAAATACCAACCCACATAAATTGTCATAGATGAAGATAATGTATAGAATGTAAATTTACATTATTTTTTATATAATTATCAATACACCAATATTTTCTATTGATATTTTCGATTCTTTGAATTAGGGAGAATGAAGGATAAATGGCCAACTTATCAAGTTTAGCGGTTAAGATAGAAATAGTCTTATTTATAAAGTGAAGGTAGTAGTATCAATCGGTCAAATTCACAGCGAATTACATTACAAAGGTGGACAGTAATGAAGTGGAATGAATGTTTTGTTGGATTTTACTGAAGCGATGCAGCCACAATATAATAAAAAATAATTCCAAGGAAGTCTCAAGGTAGCTTGAGACCTATTTTGCCTAAAGGACGGATCCCAGATCCATCCAGAAAGCCATGAAGGCTGTGCGCAGGGTTTTTGGACATAATGTTTTCGAAGCTTCTTGTATTGGATATTATTAGGGCTTTGAAATGCTATCTATTGCTGTAAGGAAACATTTTTTTTTTTAAGTTCGAATTACTTTTGCTCGAATTGCTGTGTTCGTGCTCATAATTTTTTTCAAAGTTTATTGTATTGGATGTTATTAGGGCTTTGAAATATTATATATTGCCGTGAGAAAAAGTTTTTTTCATCAATTATGTTGTACAATATGGGGGTTCAAAGCTAACATTTTTCTGTTTTTGGTTAGTATTATAATATTGATCTCTCCTAAGAGTGGTTTTGAACTTTTAATAAATTTTTTATAGCTAAAAGACACCTTAAAGAAGCCAAATTAAGGAACATGGACGTGCAGCCATCATTCATAGACATACAACGAGATGTATGATTTGATTTACGCTAAATGATAAATGAAATATATAAACATATTGTAGCTGTTCTTTGCGTACGTAACTCCGTCGCTGAAAAATAAGGAATTGAAGGAGGAAGAGAGTAAGAGAAGAATAAGGAGCAAAAACAAGAAAAAGGATAAGAAAAATAACTATTGAATTGAACTTGTAAATTATAAGTTATTTAACGTTCTAGAACCTTAGTTTCATTTGAATCAAATAACCTATAAGTTACAAAATGATGATATGATAAAAATAAGTTTTAACTAGACTCACCGGCAAGATTGGTTGAAACATTTCCTTGAAGGAAGACAAGCGCTGTTAGACAAGGAGCGCTGCTGCTGTGAAGATCGACAGCTGGTGACCCAAATCTATTCAAACACTTGTTAGCCTGAGGCCACGTCTCGCACAATATATCTTCATCCTCACTCCTTCTCCTCCTCTTTACCACTTCCTTCTCGTCACATGGATCTTTATCAACCATTGCTGCTGCCTCTTTTTGTTCACCACCCATTTCAACACTATTATCAACCGTAGAAGAAATTTCAACAAGATTATTATCAATGGAAGAAATTTCAACAAGATTCCCAACATTAATGGGAGAAACTTCAACCAGCCTCTCAACGTTATTATCAAGGGGAGAAACTTCATTTCCAACATTATTATCAACAGTAGAACCAATTTCACTAAGATTATCAGCGTTATTACCAACTTCATCCAGATTTTTCGGCGTAAAAACTTCATCACCCTGTGTAGAAACTTCTGCAATTGTGGGGGTGCCATCTAGATTCACCGAGGCAAGATTATTGTTGCTGTTGTCAATCGAATTATTATCGTTATTATTGTTCAGTAGATCAGATTCAACGAGACCATCTTCCCCAGAAGGTTCGCAACTTTTTGTTCGCATTTCGTTAGAATTGTCATCATCGCCTCCATCCCCACAGCACTCGACTATGAAGACGGGTTCGGTAATTGTCAAATTATCACAGCTATTACCAGCTCCTTGCGGTGATTTAGAAGCTACTTCTGCTGGTTCTGTCAGGTTACTACTATCACTGCTACTAGTACTTCCCGCCCTATTATCGTTACTACTATTACTACTGCTACTATTACTAATACTACAATTATTGCTATCTCTAGCTGCTTCCATTAGTTCTTGATCAGTTTCTTCGATTATCACTTTATTGGGGTCAACACGCCTCTCACTAACACGTGGAGATCCACCACAACTATCACTAGAATCCACCACAGATTGTTGTTGTTGCTGTTGTTCACTCCCCACTTTACTAGTCCCCGATTTATCGTAGAACAAATTAAGCGTTTGTTCCAGAAACTCGCCAGCAGTTTTTTTCACAATATCAGCGTTTTTATTATCACAGTTCGGTTGTGGCTTATCGCTATAACTATTACTACTACAACTACGATCAGGTACATTTGCGGCCGACGACAAAGTGGGCTGAAGACGCTGTTGTTGATCGTCTTCCGCCTTTGACCTTGAAAACGGATTGCTGAAAAGTCCCAACAGCTTTTCCAAACCTGACGGTTTTCCCGCCAGGGGCGCCGGTCCTACATCTTCCTGGGTTGTGGTGGAAAACATGGAGCTCGGCTGTACCCAAGAGATTTTCCTAGTGCGTGGTTTTTCCGAGACGGACACCTGTTTAGTTATTCTCAATGCTGACAAATCAATACTGTCCATCGCTTTGGGGAGTTTCGATTTAGGGGAATCAACACTCTCCTCAGTGTCTGATCTGCTTCTGAGAGGGGAAGTCCTCGGTGAAGGATTACTCCCCACTTTAACTGTTCCCGACTCAGTGACGGGTTCCTGAGGTTTAGTAACAGGTATTTCGAAACCTTTTGTCACATTATTGCTTGCTACAACTGTACATGGAGCTGGTATTGGAGCCGGCGCCGCGTCGACAACTGTTACTTTAAACCGGGAACTGGCTCCTGATGACGATGACGAGGAACTGTTCGAAGATGCGAAGAAAATAGTGGGTGGGGAGGGGGAAGTGGAAGGGGGAGTGGTGGGGGAATCACTTTCCGATACCCGAGACACCTGAAACCGACTACGAGTGGGGGAAGGACTTGCAACGGGGGATGGAATCGGAGACGGTGCGGGACTTCTTAGTCGACCTCCGCTGCGACGTGGCTCTACCAGAAGATTCGTGGACGATGTGTCAACAGGTGGCAGAGACGTGGTTTTCATCAGTGTTTCACACGTGAGGGAGATTTTGCGCAGTGCAAAACTGTTCTGTCTGCTGCTGACACTGTCGTCGGCACT
This sequence comes from Conomelus anceps, assembly GCA_948455865.1. Lineage (NCBI taxonomy): Eukaryota > Metazoa > Arthropoda > Insecta > Hemiptera > Delphacidae > Conomelus > Conomelus anceps. The sequence goes on along the minus strand of OX418223.1, from coordinate 6,747,098 downwards.
GTCATCCTGTCCTGGTTCAGAAACGTCTTCCGAAGTAGTGTCAGGACTCTTGGCCTCTTCGTTTCTATGACACACGCTTCTGATCTCTTTCACAAGCCGACTGTATTCTTCCAGAGCGCTGCCCTAAAATTAGAAGAAGATACAAATTAATATATACACTTTGCATAAGAATTGTAAAATAAATTAATAGCTTTTCATTTCTAAAATTTTGGTGCGTCAAACTGAAAACCCCCCCAAAAAAATGAAAACATTCAGGAATGCTATATATAAGATCTGTGAATCAAGAAAAACAAGAATTACAATATTGTAATTACTGCTGATATTCATTTTTTGAGAATCGGGAAGCATACAATGATGATTACAAAAAATCATAGAAACACTACTACTAATAAAAATAGTTTCAAGTTAATTCGTCGGGTAGTTGAATAATCCGTTTTATCGGTTTATTATTATCAGAACTCAATCCAAAATTTATTATCGCCTATTAAAATGCCATGTATGTTTAAGCAGCGCCATTGTCATTTCGCGAATAAGAAAATTGAATATTAATGTGTGATCTGTAGAGTTTTAGAAAAATGTTAGACATTAATTTTCCAGCTAGTCATTCACCTGATCCATTCAGATCTGTAGAGCAAGCATAGGTATAGTGGTCAATATTGATCAATAATAACAAGCTTGGAGAATAGCACACAAATAACTTTTACTCACATTTTGGATTGAAAATTAAATGGATATTATTTTATTAGAATCTAGCGTTTGACGACGTTTGTGCTCATTGAAAAGAAGTGTCCTGTTTGAACATTATTTAATTTCGAAGTTTACCAATGGACGAATTATTAGTTTTTAACAATGAAATAACCTACATTGGGAAATCATCTGCTGAAACGGTTAGGTCATTCTCAACGGAAGTGATAACATTTTTGTTGAGATGATTTACCTTACCTTATACCTTATACGCGGGTTTCTACAGCTGTTCCGGCCGTTTCCCGCACTCAACCCGCCATCTCTCTCTATCTCTCCACATCTCGCGTTGGATGCCTCTCCTGTCCATGGCCTCCTCCACGTTCTGTAGCCATGCGGTTCGTGGGCGACCTCTTTTTCTTCTTTCGGCAGGAATCCAATTGAAGATTTTCTGCGGAATTCTGCTTGGGGACATTCTCCTCAGGTGCCCATACCATTGCAGCTGCTTTTCCTCAATACTGTCTACTATTGATCTTTCTAATTTCATCCGCCCTCTGATCACCTCATTTCTCACACGGTCCATCAGGGTCAGTCGACAGCATCTTCTCCAGTAGTTCATTTCCATGGCCATTAACTTTTGTTTTAATCTATACTTCCGCTCCATAAGTCACACAGCTTGCCACCATTGTTTTGAATATCTGCTTTTTAACTTGTTCAGATATATCCTCAGTCCACAGGATTGAGTGCAGCTTCCTTGTTAAAACTCTCCCTTTGCCAATCCTGCTATGAATTTCACTCTCATCTCGTCCATCAGACTTGAGCATCACACCCAAATACCGGCTCTCATTTACACTTGCAATTTCATAGTTGGTAATGTCCAGCGGGCATCCTATCCCTCCAACTACCATATATTGGGACTTCTCCTCACTGATCTCCAGTCCCCATTTGTTATACTCTTGTATGAGCTGCTTTGTCATGTACGCCATGTCATTTTCATCTTCAGCTAGAAGAACCTGGTCATCTGCGAACAGCAGTGTGTGAATATTCTCTTCATTTAGCAGCACCCCCATACTTTTACACTTCAAAGACCAATTCTTCAACGCTTGGCCAATGAAGATCTTGAAGAGTGCAGGCGAAATAGGGCACCCTTGTCTCAAGCCTTTACATACAATGAAATCATCCGATAACTTGCTACCAATTTTAATTCTGCTGAAGCTGTCCCGGTAAAGTGATTTTATGGAGTAATGATATTGGCATTCTTAAGGGCTTCCCATATCTTATTCACTGGAACACTATCATAGGCTTTTTTCAAATCCAGAAACAGCAAGTGAAGTTCCCTTCCTCTTTGCAACTTTTTCTCCATTATATGCTTGATACAGAAGAGATTATCAACGCATGATCTACCTGACCGAAACCCACTTTGCTCTTCCAACTCAATCATCTCTTGCTCCAGCCTCTGTTTTAAAATCCGTCCATACAGTCTGCCCATAGTTGCTGTAATACTTATTCCTCTATAGTTTGAACATAGAGCTCTGTTTCCTTTTTTGTATATAGACGTGATCCATGCTTCTTTCCACTCTCTAGGCACTGCTGCCATGGACACACATCTATTAAACAACTTCCTCACGTATTCCAAAGTATCACTTGGAGCAAATTTCAACAATTCTATGGGTAAACCTCCAGGACCTGCTGCTCTGTTTCTCTTCATCCCATTCAAGGCTTTCTCCATTTCCTCTAATAATATTTCTGGGAAAGGTTGATCTTCCTCTTCATTATTATTATTATTATGTTATGAAGGGACGGATTCAAAGATCCAAAGATTCAAAGATCCTCACACGTCAACCGAAGCTTATTGTGTGTCCCTAGTACGTTAGTTGGGCAAACCAATACCTGTGCCCTTTACAAGATCCAGGAGTTTTTTTCCCTATGCTAACGTCCCATTCATCACCTGGTTGTTTGCAGCCAAACAGAGCCCTTCTCCTTGCCCCGAGTCTCTCGCAATCCAGTATGATGTGCTTGGCAGTCTCTTCAGACTGATTGCAAAGCCTACACATCTGACTTTCATTTCTGAGTCCAATTGTGTGGAGATGTTTCCTGAAGTGGCCATGTCCAGTTATCAGAGCAATCAACTGCTTGACCTGACCTCTACCCAGCCTCACCAGCCAGTTGGTGAAGTAGGAGCTTGTGTCTGCTAGCAGCCTTTTGCTAGGTCAAATCCCTCTCTGAGGAAGAACTGGCAGAAAGCAGCCGAGGCTGCTTTACTGTGATGTAAATTGATCTGAAGGACCCTGGGCATTGTCCTTGACTGTTGATTCAAATCGAGGAACCTGCCCTGATGGGGTGGAACCTGATAGGTTTGAGGGCAAGGCAACTTCTGGAGTTACCTTGAGGTTTGGTTCTGGTTCGTATTTGGAAATTCATGTGGTTCCCACGAGCAGTTAGGGAAGTGGAGTCAACCCGGACAGAGCCCCGCATGCCCGGGCAAGGCTACATACTGCAGGAGGTCGCCTGGTGTCCTGCAGGCACCGTTAGATAGAGGAAACGGTGGAGGGAGGGGCTGGGATGAAGAGCAGGATAAAGGATAGGTTTCTAGGATAATGAGGTCAACGGACAGTTGCCCTTTTAGTCGCCTCTTACGACAAGCAGGGATACTGTGGGTGCAATTCTACTACCCCCACCCACTGGGGTTTCCTCTTCATGATCATATTGAACTTCTTGAAATTCTTGCCTATTTTCAGTCAGAAGATGCTGATAATAATCCTTCCACGTTTTCAAATCAATTACTAGAATTCTTTTTCTCTCTTCTCTATTTTCCTTCAGCCTATTAATAGTCTTCCATCTTAGTCTTTCTTTAGATTTCGAGCTTCCAAGCATATTTTCTATTTCATAGCACTTTTGTTCCCAAAATCTATTTTTTGCCTTTTTCACTTCTTTCTTCACTAGATAGTTCTGCCTTATATATGCCTTTCTGTCTTCTGCATCCTGCGTAGAAAGCCACCTCTTGTACAAACCGTCCTTCTCGTTGATGAGTATTCTCAGATTTTCATCCCACCAATAAGATTTTTTATTTAGTCTGTCTCTTCCCATTTTTCCAACTGCTTCTGATGCTGCTTGGTGCAAACTTCTCTTAATCACTTCATGCATTTCATCTAATTCCATTTCTCTCCTACTGCTATCTTGATTCATACCTGCTAATCTCAATTTGTAGAGAAATCTAGTTGAGCCATTATTAAAACTCTCCAGTTATATTTTGGATCGTCAGCTGTATTTCCACCATCATCACTGATACTCTCTCTTTGAGAAGCAGGTATTATGAGGAACTCAACAGTAAATAGTATGATTTTGTATTCTTTATTTAGATTCTATATAGCTTATATTTAATTTGTTTCCAACTACTAATAGCAGTAAGACATTGAAATGTACTTTTGTTGTAATTTATTTATTTGAGAACAAACTATCTATCTATCATAAATATTTTTAAATTTGACCCAAGTCCAAAGTCAATAGGGACCTCACTTGGACTACGAGGAGGCTATATAACAGGTTTCAAGAGTCTAGAATCTTACTTTCAAGAGCTAGAGCATGGACGGACAACAGCACGGTGTCAATAAGGCCCTTAATGACGGGTTCTTAATAGTTTGATATTTATGGTTAGGTGATGATTGATAATGGATAGTTCCAATCTAACTTCGTTTGTAGCATCATGACAAAATTGAGAAATTAATGATTTTATAAACATTACTGATTATACTTACAGAATATTTGCGACGAGGTGAGTCGTCCAGATCAAGTTGTGTTACACTTGAATTCACTTTCATTGAATGAACGAGTGCCATCAAGCCAGCCACTTGTAGATTATTGTCTCTCAAATCAATTCTCTGGAGAGAAAAAAAAAACAATTTAAAATTATTCTGATAAAAATAAAAGGTATTGAATTCATTTCATATTAGTAGTAAGTACTAATTTCATTTCAAATAAGCTTGATAAGAAACAATGGGAATTCAAAATTTATTTTATATTAGTAAAATAATCATTCAATGATTCTTTTACAACTGCATTCGAGCCACAAAAGAGATGTAAGTTGGGACACGAGCGATGCGAATGTTTCATCAGTGGCTTAAAGGCTTAGTGCAATCGTTGCATACACTCTTTAATTTTATCTATAAACCAAAAAATTGCACTTACTTTTACCAATCAAGTACCTAAAAAACTTACTCAAATTAACATAGCCTAGAAGACTGATTAAATGACGATCAGTAGTGGGTATGAATTCAAATATCAGGGTACCGAGCTCCACTCTGGGGTTAATGTTTCATGTGCCTGAAAGTTTTATGATTTCTATTTCTTTTTTAATACAATCCATCACTGTTTCTACAAAAACCTGCATAGCAAAAACTTCCAGAAATTCAGTAAAATAAAGACACATTCACACTGTGTCAATTCACTGTCTACCGTAGTTTGCAGAAAGGAGCGCATATTGAAGCGTGGCTGTAACATACTGTTGCTTCTTATCCAAGCAGAAAATAATAAAATAAAATTCATTGCAAGTCCTTGATAAATTATAGAGAAAAACGGCCGGGAGTGCCTTTTCACATGATGAACCAAAGTAATTAGAAAGGTTTAGTTTTGTAATTACCAAAGAAATGGAAAATCATTTGCTGAGCTTTGATTCTCCAGTCATATGATTTCCTACACAACTGCAAGGCTCCGACTACATGGTACGCGCTAAAGTTTCGCGTTCCGGGCAGCGTAAATAACACCACTAAGGTGCCTACCATACGATTGAAATTAATTTTTTCATCAGCTGTTCCTTCAAAGATAGATTTCTCCTTTTTGTGTCCTTCAACGATTTTTTATAGGAATGATGATTAGCGCAATCGTATTTTTGCACCAAGAAGCCCCTAAATACCAATTTTCATGAAAATTAATTTCCGAGAAAAAATTTACAAAAATACAATATTGCTTTATAAGGGTGACCGATTAGATTGGCCAGCAAAAAAGACACTGTTCTCTGCTGTAAAATCACTTCCCGTTGGTTCGGAACCAACCTAAAACTGTAGGTCCAGCTCATCAATCACCATCATCCAACTCATTACCCACGCACAGGTCTCAGACCTATGTGGGCTTCATCCTTCAAAAAAATATATATATTGCTCGTTTAAAAGAATAAGATACAAACCATAGATATATAAAAATCAAATAACATAGATAACGAGCTCTAATCAAAGCATAATGTCTTAATAAAAAAGGTTAACATAAGTTGTGTACATAAACTGTTGTTAGATACATATAAAGCGGCCTTTAATAGCAGCCATTTTTTTCTCACCATAATATCGAGATCATGATATCGATATTCTGGTAATGAAATGGCTGCTAATACAAGCCGCTATATATGTATCTCACAAAATGTGATATACATAACTTTTGTTACACTATTCGTCAACTGAGCGGGATCCATGTTATTAAAATATCGATGGTTGAGTTCCTAAAGCTGTGCATCCACGTTCCGATTTGCAGTACGACTTAGTAGGACTGCTAGTTGGATAGTCGACTCCACTCACGCTCCGACTCGCTATCCAACTAGCGATTCAGCTCTAGTCCTAGTCTGTTTCAACAGCTGTGAACATCGCTCTCGAGCTGAAAAATGAAACCGAACTTGCCCGAAGGTCAAGCACTGAGGTAAGTTAAACGACTTTGATCCGACTCCCCCACTCACGCTCGGAAGTCGGACCTTCCAGACGTCCCTCTAGATGTTCCGACTCGTCCATCTACACTTCCAACTATCCAACAAGCCCATTTACGTTCCGATATCGGATCCAACTTCTGGACCACAAGTTGTACTGCAAATCGGAACGTGAATTCCCAGCTTAAGCGCTTTACCGATAAGTGGTAAACGTTTCCGGTGGCGTGTGATTGGTATATACAACTTTTTTTACGCCTATAAATTTTAGTAGACCAGTAAGATGTCATAGGTAACATTTACAAGTTAGCGGTCAATCTCCCAGGAACTCGACCAATGATTGAAACTGACTGATTTATAAATGTTAAAATCAGCTGATATAAGAGTTTATCAGTGTTTATTCCAACACTGAATGACAGAAAAGCTGAGTTCTGATTGATCGAGAGTCTATGTTTAAAAGTGACTCCATTAGTATAATAACTTTATTACGTAACGGTTTTGATTAGGCATGAATAAAGTAGGTTGTTATGAGTTTATTTTAAAATTCGATCAACTACTTTATAAAGCAGTAGTAGATAATGGGTGTTGTGAATAAGTTGGGTAAGTAGACTCTGTTGAGTGACTGGAGTCGATTGTTGATCTGTTGAGTCAACGGGAGTCCGATAGGAAGGCGTGAGAAACAGCTATAATTTATTGACTCTACTTTCATTAACATCAGAAAACAAAAATCCCAAGCTCCGAGTCAAATTAGTACTTTACGTTTCAAGTGCGGGAAATGGTGATTACCGTACGAGTATGATAAGTTAACGCAGTGCGGTATTATCATACGAGTACGGTAAACATCTTCCCGGACGAGTTATGTACGATATTTTTTGTCATACTAGTCCAAAATATGAAAAAAATAAACTTTGAGCAAGTGCAACAAGCATCATCAAACATAACCCCAAAATCCACCACAGTAGTAAAATACTAGCAATTCTTCTGAGATCAACTGTTTTTTCAAATTCTGAATCAGCTGGAATACGGTAATATCCATTACCGCACTGAAAAAGGATGCAGTAATGAAAACAAGCTGTTCTTTCTGTAAATAATAATAATATCGTGTGACCTGGCTGGCTCAGGTCTGGTGTCAGAGTTATCAGGTCGCACCTGAATAAGTTCAGGGCCTCTGACGTGACTTAACGACTGTTTTTTAGGCAGCCGGGACCGACAGCTTAACGTGTCCTCCGAAACACGGGAGTAGCCCGAGGTAAAAACTTTCGGTCAGAACTGGGATCGAACCCGGGACCTTTGGGCTAGCAAACCAGCACTTAACCCACTCGGCTACGGCCACTCCTGTTCTTTCTGTAAACAGGCGTTTACCGGCACGATTCAATGCTCGGTAAAGTCAAGTTTAATAGAAACAAGGTTGTTCCATAACTCGCTCAAATGAGCAAAATAGAAAAGTCATGACGTCACTCTGTTCAAAATCATCCATAACTTGCAAATTTTAGCTGATTTGAACACTTTACAAGTACAATAATGAAGTTTTTTGCTTGTCACAGATTTGAATCTATACCTTGATCAGCTGTTATGGTTACTCAATTATTAGTTACTCAGCTGTAATATGATATGGTTACTCAGCTGTTATGGTTACTTGATCTGATATGGGTTACTCAACGCTACTGAACTGAATTACGTCATATCCCCACCATTTTTCTAGATCGTAACAACCTTGTTTTAAATAACTTTGGGTAAAGTGGTGAATATGTACGAGTATGGCGAAAATATAAGTTACAGTCATATTCATCACACCACACATTATCTTATATAAATGAAAAACTTCCATAAATGAGAAACTTCAAATATTTCTGTTTAAATTTCTGTAAATAATGTTTAAAACTAATGTCTAACCTCAATTGTTGAGTTGTCAGCGATTATTTCGGCTAGCGCGACGGCACCTTCACATGTCAGATGCGTTGACTGCATTCCCAGTCTCAGCAGAGTTTTGTTCTGCTGCAGGACATGCTTGGTGGCAAACAGCACTTCATTGCTCAGTATGTTTTGACCAACATTCAGCGTCTCCAGAGTTTTGCTGTATGCCTGCAAATTACAAAAACAAACATCTTGAAACCTACGAATATCTTCTTTGATTAAAATTAATTAAATGACGTTTATTTTCTATCAGAGCCATGCCCTATACAAAATAGTAGCGAATATTACATGAAAATCATCAAATAATATAATAATAATGTTGTATGAATATTATAAAAATAACACGAACAATACATGAAGCAGAGAAGTTAATACAAAATAAATCATACTCAATGCATCATAGCAACTAACTATCGAGAAGTTCATTTGAAGTAACCGATAATTCAACAAACTGACAAATATACATAAACAGAAATTATTAACTCTGAAAACTTCCGCAATGGCGGATATTGACAACAGTATTGAATAGCTGATGGAAATCGATGAATGCTACTGTACAAAAATATCAGTCACCACCGGGAATCGAACCACGGACCCCCCAATTGGCGGTCGGGCGCCTTAATAACTAGACTATAGTGACCTTTCTGCACAGCAGCAACAGTGGGCTAGAAATAAAAAACAGAATTTATTAATTTTGAATTCCTTCAAGTGTTATTAATTTATCGTTGGTGAATGATATTTTTGTACAGTAGCATTCATCGATTTCCATCAGCTAGCCAATGCTGTTGTCAAGTCTTCCCTATAAATAATTAGCACTTTGAGGAAGTCGAAATTAATAAATTTTGTTTATGTAAATGGGCTTTCGTTCAGATGAAATAATAGAATAGAATATTGAATTGAGATGTTCCACCCTGAACAGATTTAGATTAAGCTTTTCTCATCTAAATTCTGAATCGTTCATAATCATATTTTAAAACTCTTTTATTATCAAATTTATTAAAAATTAATGAATTCTTCAACTATCAAGAATACAAAAGATGAAATAATAGAATAGAATATTGACTTGAGATGTTCCACCCTGAACAGATTTAGATTAAGCTTTTCTCATCTAAATTATGAATAGTTCATAATCAAATTGTGAAACTCTTCTATTATTGAATTTATTAAAAATTAATGAATTCTTTAACTATCAAGAAGGTAATACTGTACCAGAATCTTAGCGATATGGCGTGACGAATTCAAAGACAGATGATTGTTCCACAGAATGAGGACACTGAGACCCGCAGTTGAGTCACTCTGTCCGCTCTGCTCACACAGTCCATCGGCTATATGCTTCATACCTCCATCTTGAATGTTGTTGTTGCTAGAAAAAATAGTTGGAAATATTAAACTTATTAGAGAACAATAAACTAGTAGTTCCGTGAACAGTAGACTTTACGCCCAAGAATAAGGGTGCTTGCATAGAGGAACATACTCAATTTACTCAATCACAATCGCAAAATTGGAATCAGTCATCAGACCTAACCCTTGATTGAATTCGCGTATTCTATTTCATGTCTGTTTTTCACAAAAGGTCACTCTGTATCACATCAACAAGGCTGTGTTTTCTATTTGCGAGACAGCTGATAGCTCAAATTAGATTTTAGATGTCTGATGAATGATGAATGAGCTTATAAAACAATATTAATTAAATTTGCATATCATTTACTTAGTGATCACTTGTTATTTTACTTAATTGAAATATTACAAATGAAACAAACAAATATGAATGACAACTTTATTCATATCAGAAAGGCTCAACCAGACGTTACGGCCCGACGGCTAATTGAAGTGCAAATGTACATTGAATAATTCATCTTTAATTGAATTTAAGGTATTTTTTTCACTGAAAAAACCTCATGAAATTTTTTACCAAGTAATAGTATATTTTTGTTTAAATAGTTGCTTAAACAATAAGAGTTGATTCAACAAAAATAACAGAATCCTAATATGTTATCTTATAAACCTCACCTATGTTATCTTATAAACCTCACCTATGTTATACTATTGGTTTTCCGGCACTTCAAGTAATATTGATGGTTGTTTTCGTATAGTAACCTAGTAACTATTTTTCATTGTACACTTTCAAAGTTTAACTTTAACCTAATCAAGGTCCTTCTAACAAGTTAATTATCATTTTCTACTTTTCCTATATATTTGATTATTTCTTATTTTCTTTCTTATAATGACTTAACCTTTGAATAGAAAATGTATTAATCTTTCTTTTCAACAGCTTTAAAATTGTTTTTCAATGTACGTCATTGAGGCTCTTGATTGGTTGTCCAGAGAGTTTTTGTATGCAAATAAATGGTGGCAGTTCGATATCCCATCCAGTGAAATAGTCGCAGGAGTTTCGATACCGGATGGAAGTATCGATACTGTATCGACACTTAGATACACGAACCATTTGATACACAATTGCAATCGATGGTATTGTCAAGTATCGAAGCTCCTGTGACTATTTCACTGGATGGGATATCGAACTGAAGCCAAATAGATAAATGAATAGACTAGTTCCTTAAACAATAGGAGTTGGTTAAACAAAAAGACAAATACATTAGCATATTATAATATGTTACTGGTTTTCAGGTGTAGATATCAATTGGTTGTTCTTCATTAATTTACCTGATATCAAGTAACTGCATTGTAACATTGCACTTGAGCATTGCTCCCAGTTGACTGGCATCCGTCGTGCCAAGATAGTTTTCGCCCACATAAAGCTCTTTCAAACAGGTATTCAGTCTTAGTGCAGCAGCTGAAAACAGAAATACAAACATTGGATATGAAAAAACGCAAATAAACAGAAATACTGTAGTATTCATATAACTTGGCAGCGTGTAGAAGATGGGAAGACTGGCTACATCTGAACTCAACTGCTGCCAAGTTATATGAAAACTACAGTACAAGCATTGAGCATGAAATAAAGTTGTACACTAAGCTCAGCATCAGCAGGATACTTTATTGAAGCATTGGACAAAGCAGTAATGAAAAGTAGTCTGGAAGTCCCAGAAATATTAGTCGACATGTATGTATATTTTTCGGCTGTTTACGAAAACCTGTCCAAAGATTTTTCTTGGGTTCAAAGGTTCATTCGAATTTGTGTATGAGGTTTGGTATTATGATAAACTTAGTATTATGATAAATCTAGTATACTAGAGAATTCTCTCTAGGTAACCTCTAGACGCATCTACTAATTTTTTGTCATGATTATATTACTAGTGAGCCCAACGGGCTGGAGAACTCGCTTGCAAATAATTAATTTTGGAAAGGGAAACTCATTTGGGAAGCTTTTCGTAGGGGAAGGTGATAACGAAAAACGGCTGTTTTGAAAATAATGATTTAGATAAAATTCACAAGACATCTATCACTTGAAGTTCAATTTCATTGTTGCTCTGATACACACATTTATTTTCCACAAAAAGACCTACTGTACTCATATACCTATAAATCAGGGCAATGGAATTAGTGTCTCAATCTATAGAGAAGATATATTTACCACATGATTTACCATATATATTTACCATATATAAACAGCTGTTTATATATCCATATATCAGGGCAATGAAATTAGTATATCAGCTTATAGAGATCCAATAAAAAGCCTGATCGCATTTATTCACCTACAGCTGAACTATTTTCTACAAATATAGTAATACATAGATATATTAATGAAGGGCTGAGAACCTATCCTTTTGTTTCGCCTCAAAAAGGATGAAAGAGTGGGTCAATTTCATTGACAAACGAACTTGAACTGTAGGTTCCAAGAATGTGTTTAAAATTTGATGTTGATTGGTCAAAGCGTTCGAAAGTTATCGTCACACCCACAAATATACAGAAAAAGCCGCGAGCCTCCAGTCACAAGTCAAAACTAAGAACTCGCTACGCTCGTTCAAAAAAAGAATGGATACGATAAAAAGTCATTTCAAGTTCAATATTTTGAGTAAAAAGTCTATTATACAGTTTAAACTTGTTTGACCGATTTAAACATGTTAAAACTTAAACTAGATGGGTAGATTATCGATTTATCCACATTTCCCTTCTTAGTTTGTTTGATGAATATGAATGAAGTCTTTTGCATACCACAGATTTGACTATATCTTGATTACCGTACTGATGCATTCATGCACATTTTATTAACCTTGCATTTTATGTATGTTTTGAATAAAGAAATTGATTGATTGATCAGCTGGTAGTGATGAGGGTTATTCAATGCTACTGAACTGAAATACAAAAATATGAGAAACACAGCTGACTCAACTTTATTCACACTACCCATTATCTCATCATCATTGATTCTCTTTTTCCTGTTAGATATACTGTGTCGGACTAACGAGTTGATCCCTAGTTTTTCGGTGCGGGAGCAGGCGGCGGTAGTAGCAAGTCAACTGCGCATGCCCTATAGATGATGTATACCAAATCTTGAAACTACAGCCACAGACAAACAGATTTTCTGCGCTTCAGCCAGCTTCAACTAGCCTAGTTGTGTCTAGGGCTAATGTTATTGCAACACACAGTAGCAGAGAGTAGGAGGAGAAGGGGAAGAATCGGCCAGGGATCAACTCGTGAGACTGATACAGTGGATTGCCATAAGAATGGCATCAGCTGACATACATTCTTATGGGGGCTAATGCCATTCTCGTTGCAATTCACCTATATGACAAACTTTTTTTTTAATTAAAGATAACCTAGCATATTTTTTAAATTATTGTAAATCTGGCCAACAAAGTTTGTTTATTTTATTTTGCAATGAAAAAAAAATATTTGCATTTAGAATCGCCTTACCAAGAATAACAATTGGTCGCCCACTGAGATTGCAATTTTCGAGTTTCAGAATGACCAGTTGCGATGAAAGTCGTAGAGCCCGACTTAATATCGGCATGTACTGCTCGTTCAGTGTCGTATTTCTGGCCTCCAATTCTTCCAAGCATCTCGTCTAAAAAAGAAATATTCAAATTAGCTACTTTTTTATAATTCGGAACGCAAACTAACAAAAAACTGCAACAAAACTGGAATTTAGTGAAACAGTTTCAAAAACAACCCTATTGTCAAATTATAATGTGAAAGTTCTACTATAAATACATTAATTATGAAACAAAATAGAAATATTATCTAAATATTATTATATTCTTAAAAGATTTTATTCATTATCTAAATATTATTATATTCTTAAAAGATTTTATTCATTTTGAAAGGTTTTAACCCCTACGATCTAATTTGCAGTTCCGTGTTCTGTAACAATTAACATACCGGTAACCTATAAAATATTCTTGAAGGTCATTAGTGAGATTCAATCCTCGGTGATCGGGCGGTTAAATTTATTTTACGCCGGTTAACCTAATCGGCGTTATCGCTTGTAATTATCCTTTGTGCAACTAGATTCTCTCCATTAAGTTTAATTTCCGTAGAATGACGTCATTCTACAGGGATTAAATTTAATTGGCTTTCGTGCACCCGGCCGTAAATGTTACATTTGAAGTTAGAATAAGTTATTTGAAATCAGTCTACTTATTACTCTACTGCTGCTACTGATATGCTATGCTAATAATTATAGGCTAATATCAAAACTGACACCGTATTTCTATTTAGTATATAATTTTCAACTACTTATACTAGAGATACTGAAAGGATGCATTTCACTTCTAAAGAGAAGCTTCTACTATAAGCGGTTGATGAAGCTTCTCTTTAGAAGTGAAATGCATCCCTCCAGTATCTCCAGTATAAGTGAGTAAAAATCATATATTAAATAGAATATAGTGTCAGTTTTGATATTAGATTGTTTCTTCATGGAAAACATCACAGCTAACAATAATTACACCTACATACAGCGAATTGGTTTTTCCAGCTTTTTAAAGAATTTAGAATATTATACAATTAAATTTAATTGATTATTCAACCTCATGGTTTGTATTTTCCGTATTCTTTTATTTTTTCTTAAAACTATTTGTAATAGCAATTATATTTGCAGGCGAAGTTGTAATTTTTCTTAACTTTTTTGTGGATTTGAATTGTTATTGTTCTGTACAACTACGGGTCGCATCAGACCCAGTGGAAATTGTGAAAATGTAATAAATAAATAGCAATAATTTGCTTCATACCGTATGAAAATAAATATCAAAATAAAAAATAAACTAAAGCTATAATTATTGATCACTTACCCTCTTGATCATACGAGAGCACGCTTGCCATCCCTGGGCTCCAATACTATGATTTCCAGATATATTCAAACTGATTGCTGCTTCATAATACTCCACCATATCAAACAGGGCAACTGATGACTGAAAAAAAAAACACTAAATTAGCTCTATTAGATAGATAGATAAAGAATTTATTGCTCTCTTCATACAACAATTACAAAAACAATACAAAACAATTCATTCAATGCACTTAAATAGTTTGAAACTATATATAAAATCAAAAAATTCCTTAGGCATAGCCGAAGCCGACAGCCAGAGTTGGTAGCTCCTAAACAATTCAACCAGATAATCTTATTTCACAAACAGTAGTAGTGTACTTTCCTCTCCTTCTTTCCGTTCCCACGATAATCATTTGGAAAAATGGTTGATGAATGGATCATTTCTGATAATATAATTGAAAAAATCTTCTAATTCTTAAAAAATCTTATTCTGTGTTGTTTCTATATTTTCTTCTTTACTTTTCATTCTGTTTCTTTAAATCGTAAAAAAATCTTATCTTCATCTTTGTTTCATTTGATTAAATCTATGTTATTCTTACGGACTCATACCTGCGCTCAGGGAAACCTTTGCAGGTATTATAATTTTCCTGTGAAGTACTTTTTCCTTGTTTTCCCTATATAAATATTGCTATTGAAATTGTAATTGTGATTTTGTTCAATGTGAATTTGTATTATTTTGAGGATAATAAATTGAATTGAAAAAATTGAAAAAAATTGAAAAAAAAAGAATAGCGATAAACCAAAGTATCAAAAGTAATAAGCTCAAATATTAGGCTACCGGTACCGTACCGAAAATATCACCCTCACTAATCAGTCAGCTGCTAGTTATCTTTCTTACTATAACATCAAGAATCAGGACGAGAGCATTCTCGGATCATTCGCCAAACAAAAATATTATTATTATATACACGTTGCACTATTTAACATTATTAAATTCACCCATACAGTAGCTATACTAACTATCTAACCAAACAAAGTTGACTGACACTCTTACTTCATATTATTGGAAATTAAAAAATATTAACAGGAGTGACATGTGATTAAAAAAATTAGAAAATTTAAAAACACATGATTAAAAAATTAGATACAATACTAATATCGATGACACCTTCAGAAATTGAATTCTTTCACAAGAAAGTCTCTATATTTTAATGCTGCATTAACATATCCCACTAAACATCCCCAGCTTTTCCCATTCAAATAGTCGCGCACCATTTCATTAGTTATTACCGAGCACCCAAACCATTTCACTCGAAATTCAGCTAAAACCTTACACCTCCCTATAAAATGATAGGTGTCCTCAACCTCTCGACTATTGCATAGAGAGCAAATGTAGGTATCCTCACCACGGTCTACTCTGAAATTTAGTGGTAATAACGCGCCTCTTGCTCTAAAAATTGCGCCAATAAATCTTCTTTTGTTCTTATCATTATTAATATACTCTCGTTTTACATTACCATCTGTTCTTAAATCACAATAGATGTGGTGAAACTGCGAATTTGTTGCCCTTCCCCACCAAATTCCCTGAAACTTATGACGTATCTTATCTACGATTTCACCACACTTCTCCCCCCCAAAGATCTGGTCGGGATATTGGATCTACCCACTGTTCATCATACTGATTAAATAATTTCCTCCACCCACTATACCAACCACACTTTCTCTGCGCAAGTAACATCGTTAGTCTCTTAGGAAATCTAAAATCGGGTTGAGCAAGAGTTTTCAATATGTATTTATAATTCATTTTAAGATTCTGTAACCACATAACATCCCTACCACTTTCTAAATATAGAATGTAATTTGGAGTATTCTGCGGTAGACCATACATTCGTTTAATAAAAAACCGGCTGAATAGTTCTACATCATCCCTCTCTTGATACCCCCCCCCCCCCATACCTGGCCGGCATATGTGATTGTCGCCCTGCTAACTGCGTCAAATACCTGCCTTTTAGTTGATACTGGGACATCTTAATTACTAATTAACTTACGCCATAAACTATTGATACCATATCACCATATCTTGCCGCGGTCAGTTTACTTTTAAAATGTTTGGTTAAAGACAAAGTGGGAGTGAAAGTAACCCCTAAATATTTATATTCATTTACTACCTCAATAGCCTCCCCACCGTAGTTCCACCTTTCATTCCTACGCAATCTACCCCCCCCCCCTCATGAACACCATCATTTTAGACTTTTCCCTGTTCAAAACTAAGTTCCATCGGTTACAGTAATGCTCCAACCTATTGATCATACTCTGCATTTCGTTGATATTATCAGTAAACATCACCAAATCATCTGCATATAAAAGGGAATTGATTTTGGAGTCTCCCACCATCAATCCTCCACCTAAAGTTTCACATATATCGTAAGTAAAGATATTGAACAAGATCGGGGATAGCAAGCATCCCTGTTTCAATCCGCTTTCGAACTTTATATTTTTTGTTACGCCTTTATCACACCATATAGCCGACGAAGTATCTCTATATAAGGCTCTGATCATTCGGACGAATTTATTTGAGACACCTATTTCTAACAATCTATACAACAGAGCATCCCTATCTATAAAATCATAAGCGGCCTTAAAATCAACAAAGAAACAGTAAACCTTTTTATGTTGCACGGCAGTACAAAACTTAATTAAACTATGTAAAACAAAAATGTTATCTATGGATGAGTACCCCGCCCTGAAACCTGCTTGGTTCTCCGCAATAATGTTCCTGCTTTTAACCCATTCTTCAAGTCTACTCAAAAGAATGCCCACGTAAGCTTTATACCTAATTAGCTCTATTAATTGATGTTGAAGCTACATGCTCAAGTGTAGAGTGTGGTAGAGAAATTTATGCTAAGACAAAAATTGAAATTCTTTGCAGTAAAATCACTTTCCGGTAGTTCGGAGCCCACCTATTAATAATAATCAATAGTTAATCAAAATAATTAATAATAGATATCTTTTTTGGATTTGCTAACAAAAAAGACTGTTCTCTGCTGTAAAATAGTAAGTAGAGTAAATTTTATTTCCATTAAATGTTTACAAATAATAAGATATAACGAATATTATGGAACTTCAAGCCATGTGAACCAGTAGTGATGGGTAGCACAATTTTAAAAACAAACAAAAACATAAAACAGTCAAAATAAACTCATGAATTCAGCGATTTACTGCAGCGCCTGCTATAAATATTTAGGACAAAATAAAGTAAAAGTAAAAATTACAACTACTGCACATTATTGAGAAGTTCAACAATAAATTCCAATGGACATAAGTATAATAATAATAACAATGATAATATAATAAGAGAATACAAAATATATCAACAGAGTAACATCCCGGTGGTTCGGAGCCCACCTAAAGATGTAGGTCCAACTCATAAATCACCATCATCAAACTCATAACTCAAGCATGGGTCTCAGACCTATATGAGCTTCATCCTCCAAAAAATTAATGGCTGAAGTATAATGGGGTGTATTGTAGATGTAGGAAAAGCAAGATCTCATTAGATTTGAATAGGGAACTTGAGAAGCTATGCTATAGCTATGATACAGCTTATTTTAATTAATAAAATAATTAATAATTAAATAAAAATCTTTTATTTTTCATTTATTGTGACAAAATTACAATGAATGTGAAGGCGCAACAGACTCAAGTCCAAAACTACACTCTTCACAAATTTTGAATAGCGTTATATTGTCCAAAACATTGAGGTTAATTTTAATACTGAAAATTTGGATTTACCAAAATACTCCACTCAAAAAATAATTTCTTCTCACTTGAAAGCAATTAATTTGAAAGTTCACTCAAAACGAAACACTGAAAACCGTGAACAATATCAAATTTTGATGGAAACTTTCAAGCCGAGAAATGCTATCTTGTTGCTATGGTAAACAACTTCATTGCCCTATAAAACAGAACTAATTGAGCACATTCTTCTTAAAAAGCATTTTTCTTTGAAATTTACAGAAGATGAATGGGTCGGATTGATTTGAAATAACTGGAAATTTGTGAAGCTGATACTGGAAGAAGTATTTTAATCCACCGCCAGCTAGATTACTATTTGCATCTACAACCCTTGGAGAATCAATGAGGAGCCAGCCAGCGATCAATGCACAAGTAGTGGATATGTAAAATAATTAATGACAGATCATTTCTTATAACATATATAAGAAATAATACTTTAGCACTGCATTTGAAACATAAACATTATCAATTTCGATAAAAGAATACTGCACTGTACTTGCAGATGTCTTGTAATTAATAAACATGACATAAATTAAAGACGGCTGATAGTTTTCGAAGATATAGTCTTTGACTGTTATTGTTTGTGTAAACTAGCTATTTAAAGAATTATCTTCTTAACTCTCTGTGCAATTTTCCTGTACGAATATTAGTCGATAGTGTAAGCACGTGCATCAAAAAAGGAAATGTCTTGAAATATTTAAAAAATCTATATTTAAAAGTTTACAAATGCGATAAAGAACTACAACATACTACAACATGTACGAATATTAGTCGACAGCGTAAGCACGTGCATCAAAAAAGGAAATGTCTTGAAATATTAAAAAATCTATATTTAAAAGTTTACAAATGCGATAAAGAACTACAACATAACTCTTCGTTGATAATCATACATATTATTAATATTTTTAATAATTCATATAAGTAATTTTAATAATTCATAATACATTTATTGTCTTAAGCACATGCATCAAAAAAGGAAATGTCATGAAATATTTTAAAAATCTAAATTGAAAAGATTACAAAGGTGATAAAGAACTATAATTATGAATTATTCATCGTTGATAATCATACATATTATTAATATTTTTAATAATTCATATAAGTAATTGCAATAAATATATTATTACCCATATTTTTAAACCAGTCTTCCTTAGCTCAAGTGAGACTTGAAAGTCTTTTGAGTGAATGCTTTTCAAGTACTACTTGAGTAAAGGAAGCTTCAAGGTAGGTAAGTAAATATGGGCCCAAGTCTTATTTATGTTATTGTCTTGAGTATTAATCATTTTATTGATTCGGTCAAACTTACTTCATCATCAATTGATGTCTGCTCAAGATTGATTGAAATGAACTGAACACGTTTTAGGATCTCTTCAAGTGTTTCACAATCGATTGAAGTCAACGTCCTGCCCTTCAGGTCCAAGCAGACGTTCCTCTCCAATGTGAAATCCAAATCCTGAAACACAAATTATTATTGTTGTTGATCATAAAAAACAATTTATCCAAAATTTGATTTGAGGCTTCCTCAGGAATGACTTGGAAAAGGGCGGTATTATGAAGATTGGTTACCAGTTGCCCACCCTACTCGGCAGTTGCCTGACCCTACCAGTAGACCGACTAAAACAAACTTTACGATTTAACCAAACCTAACCTAACCTAGCCTGACAATGTTACAAACTATACGCTTTAACCTAACCTAAAATCCAAATCCAGAAACACAAATTATTGTTGCTGATCATCAAAAAAAAACTCCTAATTTAACCAAAATTTGATTTGAGGAAGCCTTCAAGAATGACTTGAAAAATCATTTTGAGGGATGTACTTATGAAGATTGGTTACCAGTTGCCCTACTCAGCAGTTACCCGGCCCTACCAGTTGACCGACCAAAACAAACTTTACGATTTAACCTAACCTAACCTAGCCTGACAATGTTACAAAATATACGCTTCAACCTAACCTAATCTAGCCTGACAATGAAATATACGCTTTACTTAGGGTAGGGTACTTAGGTAGGGTCTGGCAACTGCTGAGTAGCGCAACTGGTAACCCGCCATTTATGAAAGTTCCTTCTGTATCTCTTAACTTGAGGGGCATTTGAACTGCATTTAGAATAGAACTGCCTTTAGAGGCATTTCAAGAGTTCCTCAAGTCAAGAGCCACTGAAGGAACGTTCATAAATAAATATGGCCCTTTAGAATGAATGCTTTTCAAGAAGCCCTAGAGGTAAGGAAGTCTCAAGGTACTTTGATAGATAGAAAACAGTTTTATAATCATAGATATAAGAACTCATAAATTTTCTGACAGCAGCAGTATAATAAAGCTCAAGCTGTTGTATTTGCACGCAATGATTTAAAATAAATAATTACAGCGGTTTTACTTTCACAAATTAACAGTTAAAATATTTTTGTATTATCACACAATGCATTAAAATAAATAATTACAGCGGTTTTACTTCCATAAATTAACAGTTAAAATATTTTTGTATTAGCACGCAATGCATTAAAGTAAATAAATAATTACAGCGTTCTTACTTCCATAAACAATTAAAATATTTTCAAGTCGAATAGAAAATGGGGTTTTTGAGAACGACATATTAGTTTTGCTTTGGGTGCTTACTTCCGGTAGAGTTTTCTATTTCAATATTTCTACTTCTTTTATAAAACAATCGTAGCTTCAAAAAATAAGTGAATTAAAATAGACAACAATGAATCAGTGAAAAGTTAACAATTTGTAAAGAATGTCTAGAAAAAAAAACAACGCACATATGTAAAAAGAAGACATAAAAAAGTATGAATATAAAAAACTTACCTGCAGTTGTTCCACAACACTGGTAATAGGTCGCGACCCATGTTTCTCGCATGATTCCAAATAGCTTGATATCACATCTTCTTTGTTCACGTTTTCGCCTGAAATAAAATTGGAAAAAACATAAAAAACAACCAAAAAAAAGTTCGGCATGCCAAGCAGAATTAAAGAAAAAAATGAGACTTCCAGAAATAATAGAATGGAATAATAATTTATTTCTGCAACACAACATCATACAATAAATAATACACACGGTAACCTTAATTATTACATCATATAAATGAAAAAATAAACTTGATTCAATAAAATTTCAATTGAAAAAATTGATAAAACAAATACAATTGACGAAAACAGATTTGATAAGGATAAGATTTTAGTGTACTGTGGTGGAGAAATATAAGGCACTCCTGTAAAAAAATTGTGTTCGGGTTACCTAATTATACATTTAAAAAAGCGAGTTTAGCCCGGTACTCCACCTAAGCATAAAAAAATTTAATATTAAAGTTTGACAAAAAACAGTACAAGAAAAATACATTTTGAAAAAGTGCCTTTAACACAATGAACTCAGCCAATTTTCTATATCATTTATGTTTATAAGAAATTGTTTGACAAACCTTTCAAATATATTTTTGGACCTAAATATCCCCATAGGCCTACTATGGAATTTCAAAGACAATAAATAATATTGTAACACAAAATTAAAAAATGAAGTTTACCAACAATTATTCAACAAAATTTCATCAACTACTTTGAGAATGATTCAATTATTGATGGAAGAAATATAGCTGATATCCCAATATCAAACTTCTTTCAAGTTAATTATATACCGTATGAAGTAGAGCTATAAAATTAGCTTGAAAATAATGAAGTGTTAACTTTTTATTGTAAATTCAACGACTTGCAGTCAATTTAGTAAGTCAAGTTATGGAACAAGAAATCCAAGAATAATGAAGTGATTAATTCTATTGATACGGTACCTCCACTGCTTGTGTAATCTTTATGAATCGAACTAAGAATTCAATGATTGAAAATAAATCTTGTAAAGTTACTAGCAGGTTTCCAAAGTCAATTTAATCCGGATTTCTAGAATTTATAACCTATCTTGAAATTTAATTTAATAGTATATTTTTTCTTATCCCTCTTTTTCTTCTCCTCCTTCGCCTTCTTCTTCTTATTCACTTCCATCTTCTTCTTTTTCTTCATCTTCCACCTACTCCTCCTCCTCCTCCTCCTACCCCTTCTTCTTCTCTTTCTCCTCTTCATCTTCATCTTCCATCTTCCACCTTCTCCTACTCTTCCACCTTCTCCTACTCTTCCACCTCCACCTCCACCTCCTCCTCCTCCTCCTCTTTCGTATTGTCTTTCTTTCTCTCTTTTCCATCTTTTTTCCTCTCCTTATTCTTTCATTTCCCCTTCTTCTTTTCTGAAGTATAAATTATATATTTATTATTTCGATAAAAATAATATTGACACCGACTCTGCTTGTGTAATCAACATTTTAGGAATTGAACTATGAATTTAGTTGGAAAATAAATCTTATAAGATTACTAGCAGGTTACCCGATTCAATTGAATCTGGATTTCAAGAATGTAAGCCTGTCTACAAATTTAATTCAATAGTGAAGTGATAGACGTGAGCCGTAGCAGGTATCTGTTCAATCAAATAGAGATAAGCTACGAACTCCTGGGTCTCTCTTTGTAAGGGTGACCGATTGGATTGGCCAGCAAAAAAGACGCTGTTCTCTGCTGTAAAGTCACTACCCGGTGGTTCGGAATCCATCTAAAACTGTAGGTCCAACTCATCAATCACCACCATCTCTACGCACGCACAGGTCTCAGACCTATGTAGGCTTCATCCTCAAAAAAATAAATAATAATATCTTCTTTCTTGTCCCTCTTCTTCTTCTTCATCGCCTTCTCCTTCATCTTATTCTCCTCTATCTTCTTCTCTTTCTTTCTCCTATTTTTTCCTCTCCTCCTTATCTTTCCCCTTCTTCTTCGTTCCTCTCCTCATTCTTCCTCCTCTCCTTCTTCAACCTCTTACTCTCCAGCTTTAGAGTTTCGCCGACAGATAACAGCAAGTAGCTAGCTGTTTCTTATATAGACTTTTTTTAAATAAAAATCAACATATTTTCCTAATATATTCCTGAAACCAACTTCTTCGGAAGTACATACATTTAATCATGCTGTTACAAAACAAATATCTTAAATCCAATGTAAACATCTGCAAAAGTAATGAATAATAAGACTTGAGGTTGTCACAACCACATTTATTGAAAACAGTAAAATACTAGTTTCGGTTGTTACGCCATTATCAATCTCAATCAAACTAAGTTTAGTTTTAGTTTCAAGTATCTCACTGTTTTCAATAAATAATGTGGTTGTGACAACTTCAAGCCTTATTTTTCATTGTGGATATCTTCCACAATATCACCTTCACCACTACAAAGAAAATCTGCAAAAATACTTTATCATCACAACCATCTGTAACTGTACAAAATAATTACAGTGGCTTATATTAAGTCGAACTTTATCATAGCAATCATCTGTAATTGTACAAAATAATTAAAATGACATAATAAAAAATACTATAAAAATAATAAGTCCGGCTATCACGCCATCTAAAATAACGGCTTATCATATCCAGCACTAACTTTGCTGATTAAACAGCATTTTTTATTCAATGCTTAAAACACGCCGCTAATATTTGATTGAAGCTGAATGGTGCTCTGTAGACTAATAAGGACAAAGTTCTGTTTCATTAAATGGGAGTGCAATACGCGGAATAGCACTATTATTCAATTTGAAATGAATGTACATGGTACGCAGAGTATTTCTTCTCATTTCATCTCTACTCATTAGATTCAATCACGAAGTCGTCATTAGAAACTCACTAGTCACTGAAGTTCGAAAAACTTATTTTATTAAATAGTAAACTGTGGAAAAAAATTGTGATGAAATTATGATCTGGAATTTTCAAACATTACACTTGATAAAACACATTTTAAAACAAAGATCCGACTTCAATGAAATGATACTCAAAAATGAACTTTTCGGAGGATGAAGCTCACACAGGTCTGAGACCTGTGCGTGGGTAATGAATTGGATGATGGTCATTGATGAGTTGGACCTACAGTTTTAGGTGGGTTCCGAACCACCGGGAAGTGATTTTACAGCAGAGAACAGAGTCTTTTTGCTGGCCAATCCAATCGGTTACCCTTACAAAGGTAGCCCAGGAGTTCGTAAATTATCTTTATCTGACTGAACAGATACTTGTTACGGCTCACGGCTCCCAATTCCCATTTTTCACTGGGTTGCTCATTACAATTTTTCAAGAGGACAATTTTACAAGTTAGTTTGAAGTAACTAACAATTTTACAAGTTAGTTTGAGGTAACTGACAATTTTACAAGTTAGTTTGAAGTAACTGACAATTTTACAAGTTAGTTTGAGGTAACTGACAATTTTACAAGTTAGTTTGAAGTAACTGACAATTTAATTAAACTGAGAAATATACATAACCAGAATTTCAAATTACCTCTGAACAGATACCTGCTACGGCACTCGGCTATCACTTCCCGCAATTATCTAATACACTATCATCACATAATACAAATAGAATTGAATAATTCAGCTTCTTTATAGCATAAATAATCATTGTCAATGATTTTTACCAGTGAATTGAACACTTAAGCTTACGTATTAGTGTGATGCCATTTCGCATTGTTCTACTCACATACTGAAAAGTTTTAAATAATTTACTTTAAAATGGGAAAATTAAAAATTTAATATTATTAAACTTTTGAAGTCATCTTCTGTAAATACCCTTAGTACAGTCTTTCGGTTGTCTATTTTTGGTTTAAATCTTGTTTTTATTACTCGAAGTTTCTTTAGATTTCCGGTTGTTTTTCAAATCGTTCATGATTATTTCCAGCTCATTTGAATAGTATAAAACTTCCCTTATCCATTCTACTTGCTTGCTCATATCCTCTACAATAGGCTACTTTAATTTCATCAAATTAATAGTTATTTATGTATTAAGAGCGCGAAGCGCGACTTTATCGCTCGAGCCAAAACATTTTGCGTAAGCGATAAAGAAGCTTCACGCGCGAATTACATACAATATTTTTCCTACAACTGCAGTTCTGGATTCCAACACAATAAAAGCTTGTAGTATGTAACATCACAGAGCGTGCGCGGATTTGGTTAGCGTTCGCCATTGTTGAGGTTATGTAAATTTCATGGATTCTGTGATCCACCAATGGGAAGACATCAAAATCAAAACAGAAGCGTAAAGAAAACAGCTGGCGAGTGTAAAGTACTTTACCGCTTGCGGAGCAGTAAAGAGGTATTTTACAATTAGTTTTCCGTACGTAAAGAACTACTTTACGAGCAGTTGAAGGAAAATAGTTATTTATGTATTAAGAGTGTGAAGCGCGACTTTATCGCTCGAGCCAAAACATTTACTGCGCGACGCGTAGCGGAGCGCAGTAATTTTGCGAGAGCGATAAAGAAGCTTCATGCGCGAATTGCATACAATATTTTTCCTAAAACTGCAGCTCTGGATTCCAACAAAATAAAAGCTTGTAGTTTGTAACATAACAGACCATGAGCGGATTTGGTTAGCGTACGCCATTTTTGAGGTTATGTGAATTTCACGGATTCCGTGATCCAACAATGAGAAGGCATCAAAATCAAAACAGAAGCGTAAAGAAAACAGTTGGCGAGCGTAAAGTACTTTACCGCTTGCTGAGCAGTAAAGAGGTATTTTACAATTAGTTTTCAGTACGTAAAGAACTACTTTAAGAGCAGTTGTAGGAAAAATAGTTTACAGTTTTGTTTGGAACTTATTTTATTCGTAGGTTATTAGTTTGTATTTTTGTAAAAATTGCTTATTGTGTTCATTATTTTTCAAAAGTGGATAAATTGTTTCTTCCTAACAGTATTTTCGGTTAATTAATGAATTCAACTATTTTCCGCACTCATATAGTTATTGAAATTGACTTTACAAGTGAATTCAACACTTAATGTAGATCAAAACTAATGAAGTACTGGACAATGCAGAAAGAGAATTCATCTAGGAGGACCAGGAAAAATAATTTAACAAAGTAGTTCAATGAGGCCGTAAAATCAAAATAAAAATAGATAATTAAAAAAAGGATCATTATTACAGCATTATTTTAATCGAACCATCCAGTTTACTCAAGCTTTATTCACACAATATAACCGTTGAATTAAGCAGTATCAATGTAAAAACTTATTGTCAATGTAGCTATCTAATTCATTTTCATGTTGTACAATTAATGAAGAAAAGGTTGATTTAAAGGATTTTCGGTTAAAATAGCGTTTAACTTTGAGGTAATAGAATAGAAGCATCTCAAGTTCCAACACTACAAGTGTGTTACTGGGACAACTGTTTGATCCTGTGCCAAAGAAAGTATCATATGGACAAACAACTCGTTCCACCTGCATTTTACAACAGTTTGGCTTCAAAATTGCTCTCAATTTCAGTATTTGAATAACATACTTGGAGAAATATTCTACAAATTACAAAAATTGAATAAATAAACAGAATTAATTCTACTACTAACATTAGAAGTGCTTGGAATTCTTAAATGATAAGTAAGTGTTATGTACTTGACGATTTCGAAATACATAAATTCATTTGTATTGTATCGTAGCAAAATAATAAAGATTTGATTTGATATAGATTCAAGTATCAACTGATTTTTTTAATAAAGTTTTATTAAAATAAAAGGTAAGATTTAGTATTTTAGGGAGGAGTGTTTACATTTTTTTTAAATATTAGTTTAAATTTATACTAGGTCATGATAGAAACTCGAACATTGTTTTTCAATGGGAAAATTTTTCGTCAACTTGGAATGAATGTTAAACTTGATAATTATAATGTACTGTAATAATTCTTCTATTACATGATTACTAGAGATCTCGAATACTAAAATATTTATCCCTAAAACATTGCATCAACATTTTGACCGAAGACACTGAATTTGGTGCAACAAATCTGTAACAATTCTATAATAAACTTGATATAATAAACTATTTCTGCACAAAAATCAATAATTACAAAAAATGAAACAAAATAAATGACATGCTGGCACTAAAAGAAAAATACATACTTCAAGCAAACTTAAGTAAAAAACACTTCAATGATAATAGAAGAATAAATAACTAGTAATCGTGAAAAAATATATTATTCAATGTGAAAATAAATTCAATCACTCATGCCGTTTGCAGAAATAATACTGTATGCAAATAATTTCATAATGAAATTATGTCCGCATGCAGGAGTATCGTCAGAACTAATAAATATTATATTAAATAATCTAATAATGAGTTAGAATAGACAATTAAAAATTAGAAGACGAAAATTCGTTGCAAATAAAAAAAAGAAACTGAAGAGAAAGAAAAACAAATTATAATGACTGAGTTTTGAATACCGGAACGAAATATGAAATCAAATAAAGTACTGAAAGTCAATTGAGAAGAATCTGTCCACAAATAAAACAATCTGTATTGGAAAATGAAAGCAGCCCGCATCTCAAGGTAAAGAGCTGATAAAATTAATTCAATTTAAAGGTGTAGATAAAGTACATAGGTTAGAAAAAGCGAGGAATATTACATGTGAGAGTAAGAGTAACCAGGCACATCAGAGAGTGATGTTAAACATGTTCTCTATTTCATTAACCTATCTATTCCGTACAAGAGTGCTTGTACAGTGGAGCATTTACTTATTGGTGATAATCACCATCGCAGAATCAAACATGTACTGTGCAATGGCGGTATTCACACTGCTCCGATCTGATAAGCATCATTCTACTGCATGTGTTTGATTTTGCGATAGTGCTTAACCTCGAGTATTGGATGCAAATGATGCACTCAAGCAAATCTAACACATGCAGTGTAATGGACGTATTCACACTGTTCCAATCTATTATACACACTCCACAGAATGTTTGATGTCATAATGATTATTGGGCAAGCCCACCAGGGAACGTTTAGGAATATCTCATTCAATTATTTCATCCAGAATATCTTATTCAAAAAAAGACTCTGTTCTCTGCTGTAAAATCACTTCCCGGTGGTTCGGAACCCACCTAAAACTGTAGGTCCAACTCATCAATTACCATCATCCAATTCATTGCCCACACACAGGTCTCAGACCTATGTGGGTTTCGTCCTCCGAAAAAAATAAATATATATATAAGCGACTCTGGTAGCGCAGTTGGTTGAAGCGCTTGTCTGTGATAAGATAAGGCTTCGTTTACTGCAGCCTTGGGTACGAATCTCATCCAGCCATGGATGTTTCTCATCATTCACCTCATTACCCACGCACAAGTCTTCGGACTCATGTAGGCATCATCCGCAATAAAAAAAACTTCATTCTGAATATCTTATTTCATTTAGAGGCTAACTGAAAACTCAAAGAACGTTTAATTTCAGTTACTCTAGACCTGTTTATTATTATTAAGATGAAATAAATAGGATTACCGGCAATCAAATTAGGAATATACTTTTTTATATTGCTTTGCACATGAACTTTCTTTCACATTTTTTTATTATGTCATTTGTTTATGACTTGAAGCTGAATGCAACATCGATTAACTTACTACAATACACGATGTCAAGAAAAAACCATTGTTCAGTAATTGATATACCATTCATTTACATGTTCAATATTCCCCTTAATTTGCGTATGACCGTGGAAAGACCTACCTCAACCAATCAATTGCACAATAAAAAACTAGCCAGTTTTCATTGATAATTATTGCTTCAATTGGAACTCAATGAATTGCATTTTTTTTTTTTTTTTTTTTTTTTTTGAGGATGAAGCCCACATAGGTCTGAGACCTGTGCGTGGATAATGAGTTGGATGATGGTGATTGATGAATTATAAGCTAGTATCAAATAATATTTTCCTCAACAACTTTTTATCACTATCACAAGTCAATTGAGCACTGTTTTTAGAGCTTCAACACATTCAAATCAAATAAGATTTTATCCACACATCTTGAATACATAAAATAAATGAATGAATAATTTTACAGTGAATATTCTCCACAAAGACAGAAGTCTGAGTGTGGAGAATGAGTTCGACATTAACAGTGCATATACAATTGACCATATCATGAATAGATGATGACAGGTCAAAGACTTATGACAGGTTTAAAATTTGTTAAACAATATACAAAAGACAAAACAAGACATTGATAGTGCTTGTTTTACTACAGTCTCAATAAATTCAAATTTGAAATTTATTGTTCACAGAACACTATAAAATAATATACAAAATATATCTTCTGTAAATCTTAACAATACTATCTGAAAGTTCGATTTTTTCACAAAAACATCCTAAATTTGGGGAGATGGTAAAATTTTTTTTTTAAATTACGATGAGGAATTTCTTCAATTAACTTTTACAGTTCATTCATCAAACTCTTCAATTATTTATAGTTTTTAAAATATCGTAATCAGATATTATGGATGGATAGTGAGAGACGCCGACAAAGTGAGCCAACGACAAACTGGACATGTGATGAGCATTGTACTCATGCAATCTTGATGTTCAGTTACGAGCACTCAAGACTGCGCTTGTGTGGGTGGCCGTGCTTCTGTGACTTAATGATACAAGCTTCATTATCACTCATCTGGTGGTTCGGAACCCACCTAAGATTGTACGTTCACCATTTTTTCCATAACATTGTTCAAACGGCGAGGTGAAACTACTCGTAAGGGTCTCCCCACCAATAAAAGTAAACGCTTATTATTATAATTATTTTTATTGAATATGGATAGATTGGTGGAATTTAATTTTAGTGTGATCGAGAAAAATACATCACTGTATTTAAGTACTCAGGGTACTTAAAAATAAAAGCATCCAATACTCGATGGTAGTCTATCATCTCAAATCAAAATCAAATGATATGGGGTGGTTTTTGACAGACTGGAGAGCGTGAATACCACCATTATACAGCATGTGTTAGATTTTTCGATGGTGACTATCACCGAGTATTGGATGCTCCACTGAACAAGCACCCTTAAGCACCTGATGCGTTTTGTTCGATCGCAATAAAATTCAATTTTACTAATCCATAATATTGACATTTCAAAAACTATTACTAAGTCTTTCAACAATTGTGGGTAATTGATAATTAATTTAATGTACTTTAAATCAAAGATAGCACGTCTCTACTGTGGTACATAGACTCACCATATAATCAGTAAAGCACTGTACTAGATTAATGGATGACTGATCTAATAGGGCGCTATGTTGATTAACTTGATATAAAAGTTATAAATAAGAGAGGTGTTTGGTACATGTTTTCCGTATCAATGCCGTATTTATGAACAATCCTTCAGTGTCTCTTGAAATACCTACATAAATACATTACATTTCAAGAGTCCCTCGAGCCAAGAGACTCTGAAGGAACGTTTATAAATACGGCTCTAGGTCTCCAATGAATTTTGCTGACAAATTATGAATAATACGGAGGTCACTATTAAGCAGCGTGCTGCAGCAGAACAAGCTTAGCTAACTTCACTGAATCGTAAATTCCTAGATAACGAATTCATGATACTAGATACCGATATCTTAATGGTCGATGATCACAGAGGTGATGTTTATGCAGCATTACGTTATGCTTAACTAGCCTAACCTTTCTGGGTGGCTAACGGGGCTAGCATAGGAGAGCCCTTTTTTGCACAATTCCCGGCATTTGCGATCCTTATTTTTATTGGGGTACTTATATCATGAATTCGGTATCCGTGATCCACAATTTAGAGTAAATAGTGGCCTCCATATAATACGTAAGTACCCATCATTTTACTAAAAGGGAGTGATTGACCGCTCGCTGAGCGTGCTGTCAGGGCTATCGTGATGTTTAGTCACGGGCGCTCGGGATTGTGCTTGGAAGTGGGACCGGCTATGATGACAACGTTATCAGTTTTATTATGACCTACGCGGTGGTTCGGATCCCAACTAAAACTGCAGTTCCAACATTGATTGTATCATCATTCACCTTATGAATTACCCACGCACAAGTACTATGCACAATGTAGGCTTCAGCAGCAAGTAAGCTTCATACAGGTAAGAAGGAGATCAAAAGATAGGAAGAAGCAATATAATTTGAATATCGTTTTCCAACCACAAATCATACGGAATTGGGCGATGACTAGGTTAGGAAAATATTCTCTAGTTAGGGCAAGAAAATATCGAATAAAACAATAAAACATTCGTTGTTAAGCCCATAATAGCTTCAGAAAAATAGCTATCACGCATACACTGAAGATTGATAAGTAATTTAAAGACAACTAAATTCGAAGTCAAAGCAGTTTTGATACAGAGTTCTTCGTTGAACGACAAGCAAGGAGCTTTTCTATAGTTTCATGCGAGAAGTATATTTGAAAACGATCATGAAAAGTATGTTGAAGTATGATTTTATATGTTATAAAGATAAGAAAATAATACTAAAACGAGAAATTATGAGTTGTAATGTCAGCCAAAATAGCAAGGCCATCGGCTAAGTTCAGCACCATACTTACAATAGTCCCAAGGATTTGGTGGCTCCAAATAACCGGTGACCAAATCTCTCTCATCTTCGGCAAAACGAACTCTCCGATTTTGGCTATTCTTGGTGTTTTCATTGCTATTTCGAAAACAAGACTGCATGGAGCCATCACTCAAGGTCGTCTTCGATTCAATATCTCGTGACAGTGGATCAGATTTTATGTTTGCCTCCTTGTTCATTATTATTTACAAACATATCAACAGATTAAAAACAAAATAAAAGAAACCGTCTTCCAAGACATGCTAAAATTTTTGCAAAAGTAAAGAGGTCTCGAACACTGAAGCTTGAACTATTTATCTCGCGGCTTTTCCTACCAAAAAAATTTGAAAGCAGCCATATTGGAGAACTGAAACATCTGTTGGGTTTCTGAATCTCAGCTGACCTATCGCGATGGTTATCTGCCCCACTGCTGTTATAATCCCACTCCACTTCTGCCATTTACCTATCTTGCCACTATAATTTAGCACTATTATTTTTTTCTATTCCATAATCCATTCTACCCACTATATTGGTTTTAAATAACTGCAACTTTACTGAATTGCAGGCTAATTACAGTTCAACAGAGTGTTTAATTAGGTCTAAATGTTCTCACAGATTTCAAAAGAATAGCCATGATTATGAGAGCCAAACCTATTGAATGCCCAATTACTATGTAAATTGGCGGTTTTCCTTTACAACGTTGAAATTCATTTTTCGATTGAGAGTAGTGGGAAACATTAATTTTTCATCAGAGTTCGGACTCCACCTATTGGGTTGGTCTCACTCTGCCAGAGGAGACTCCATCAGGTGTGGTGTGGGCTCTCGTTCTACACCAAATTTTTGGTTTTCTTCAGAGTATCGGAAAACTTATTTAAAAAAAAGGAATTGCTACGAACGCTCCAAAACATGTTATGAAAAGCATTTTTTATTTCTAGGGGAGAAGCTATAGCCTTCCTGTTTACAGATTGCCGGGAGAGGTAAACAATAACAGACCCATCCAAAAAAATTGTCTTCTTCAGTCATTACAATATACAAATTTTCAGAGATTTTTAATCTTCAATAATTCATACATTATCGGTAATTTACAAGTAAATGAGAAACACAGTAATATTGAAACTATTACTACCATTATATATTTTTTATAAAAGCGCAAAAACTCTTTTTTCTACATGTCCTCTACTTGAGCCCCTAAGGTATACTTTAGACCTACAACTTTAGGCTATACTGGGTTTTGAACAGAATAAAAATTGTAAAAACTATTTTTCTCTTAAAATACTGTACCATTGTTTTCATATATCCGCACCTTAAAACTTCTCTTACCTCTGGAAGTCTTGCAAAATTTCTTTTTATATCTAACAAAACACGTTGGGCCGTATTTATGAACATTCCTTCAGTTTCTCTTGACTCGAGGGACTCTTGAAACCCCTCTATTCCGAATGCATTTCATTGCATTTCAAGTTCCTCGAGTCAAGAGAAACTGAAGGAATAAAATACGGGTGTATGCCCCATTCTAGATGTTTGGTGGGGGGGGGGGAGAATCCTCATGCCCAGACATCCCCTATTGAAAGGATGCCAGTGGCGTACCGATAATGGAGCGAGTGGAGCAGTCGCTCCAGGGCGCAAGGCTCTGAGGGGCGCACCGTTCTTAAGAGAAAATTGCCTTTTACTTACAAAAAATGTACTGTATTACTATAATGAAGGCCAAAAGGGGAAAATGCAACACAATTTAAAAAAACCGTATGTAGCCTATACATCGCTGCGCATTACTAAAAGGAACATTCATGTCAAATGAATGAAATCGGTTCATTGAATGAAAGAAATCGGTTCAATGAATGAAAGAAATTGGTTCATGAGTTTAGCCGTAAATGCTTTACTAACAGACAGAATGCAAAACCGTCGAATCAAAAGTAGTAAATAGTCTAAAGTAGCAAAGCCAAAACATTTTATATTGGGTGACAAAAGGTATAACAATTTCAAGTAATTGAATGAAGACGGAATTTATTCTGAAAAAATAAATCCACTAGAAGTTCAATGGTTTTTATTTTAACAAGAACAGGACTGAAATACTTCACTTTTGAATCCTACTTCCAAAATAAAAGAACATTTTATAGGAATGACAAAATTCTAGAGAAATAACTGCAAATAAATTGATAGAAAAATGAAAAAAAATCCAAAACAAGATGTTTGGAAATTGATTAAAGTAGAATCTGGCCTGGCAAAAAATCCTTCATCGGAGATTCGTATCTGTGACAAATACGGCGTAGTTAGAGGAGGGATTCTTTAAATGACCACTATATTAAAAACAGTCCAATCGGGTGGTTGAGTGTGAGACCGATTTTTTTTTGTGGCGTGGGGGGGGGGGAAGACACTTCCGCTCCAGGGCGCTTGAAACCTCGGTACGCCACTGAAGGATGCACTACAGCCTACGCAAGATAAAGTATAAACCGCACTCACTTTGATTTTGTTGTCAAATTTTTACTTACAATATGTAGATCTTTCCAGAAGCTCGTCCAAACGGTAAGTGCTAGAGAAACAAGAACTGAGAGCTCTTAGACTAGCATAGAGCTCGACAAGATACAAAAGCTACTCTGTCGTTCTTGTCTAGCTTGAATTTACACTAGTCTACTCTGCTCTAAGCTCTCAAATTTTTCAATTTATGTCACTCTAGCTCTCACTATTTGGACGAGCTTGGGAAGCTCTCTAGCTTTAGAATGTTCTTGGAATCTTCTATTTTCATCTTTTAACAAATTTCTTAAATGTACAGTGCTCTTGATTGTTTTCTCTGTAATATTAATTCATTATTATTACTATTGGAATGACATTGTAATAGGATTAATATTCAGATTCCTCTTTGAAAGGGTACTGTTGTATAGACTATGGGTGATTGCACAGTGGAGCATCCAATGCTCGATGATAATCACCATCGGAAAATCAAACTGTGGTATTCAAGCTGCTCTTGTCATACAGCAATCAACAGCACATGTTTGATATTGTGATGATGATAATCATCGAGTATTTAATTATCATCGAGCGTGAGTAATTAAGTGAATGTTGACAAAAAATATCCAGAGCTGAAATAGATTCGAGCTCGTGACCACAGGAGTAGCAGTCAGCCAGAGTCTTATCAGAGACAAGCGTTCTATCTGAATACACTACCATGGCTGCAAATTGGTTACAACTACAATCTATTATTAAAAACTTCAAAAAGATTTTGAAGTAACTATAAATAATAAAAGTACTGATAACACAGGTACATCCAGGTTTTCAGCATATCTTAAATTTTTAGTCTGTGTTAACCTCAATGTTTTGAACAATGTAACATATTCAAAATTTGTGAAGGGAGCAGTTTTGGACTTGAGTCTGTTGCACCTTCACATTCGTTGTAAATTTGTCACAATAAATAAATAAACACTAGTTTGTAAATTGTCATGCAACAAGCCCCAGGACTGCTTTATATTGAATATTCTTCGCATTTCTATGGACGAGGCAATTATGAATTGGTGAATTTCTTCTCTATCTATACTAATGCAGAACAAAATTAATATAGAAAACAGCTACAGTAGATTGAATAATTAACTACAATAAACTACATCTGAGAATTAAACTCATCACATTCATGTTGAGTTGGGAAAGTATCAAGTGAATTAACAATCATTTTTAAACTGATTTACATAAGCTATTTTTAATACAAAGAAATATTTTGTGGTATGCAAGCACTGTTTTAAGGGAAGACTGTGGAGTTGAAGGACGTTACTTGTAGTATATTGGTCAGATGACTGAAAATAACATTTAATTACATTCTTGGATTTCTTGTTCCATAACGATCTGCGTTGTTAATATTGACTTTTTGTTGTAAATTTACAAGTGTAAATCTGCAAGTCGTTAAATTTACAAAAGTTAATATTTAATTACATTTGATTCCAACAAAAACCAGTAATGAAGCAGGAAATCATCCAGGACTTTTCAACTAAAAGATTTTGACTGGTTTTGACAATAGTATTTATGCATAAATGAACAATATGCATTAATGCATAAATAATATTCTCAAATTTATGTATTGAATACTGTTTTACACATAGAAATCACACCTGTATTATGCACAGTAACCAGAACCCATTAGGTAATATTCAGCAAATTCGCTGATCAAGACTCCAGCATTTTCTCAGAGTATTCATAAAAAATCCTTGTTAATTCATGCTTGATGAAAAAAAACTACATATATTTACATCTAAATATTATGGAAACACAAAGTTGAAAACTATAAACTTGAAAAACATTTTTTACTACACTAATCTATTAAAGTTATAAAATATTAGATATTTTTTTCCTCGATGCCTCTGGGAGAATCAGGTGTCGAATCCAACATTTGGGTTGGCTTTTGAAGATGCTCTGGGATTTTCTCCAAAGAAACCTGAAGAGTAATACATCAAAATAAGACAATCTTATTCTATTAAACGAGCAAGGAATTGTATGTATGTACGTATTTCCAGTCACTATCTCAAAAACGACTCTAACGATTTTGATAAAATTACGAATATAGGAGCTTTTTGGTGCAAAAATACGATTGCGCTAGGTCTCATTCCTGTAAAAACTCGCTGAAGGACACAAAAAGGAGAAATCTATCCTCAAAGGAACAGCTGATAAAAGAGAAACAGTTTTTAATCATATGGTAGGCCCATTACGGCGTTATTAACGCTGTTTGGAACGCAAAAACTTCCGCGCGTACCGTGTAGTCGTAGTCTGAGCCTTGCAGTCATGTAGGAAACATATGACTGGAAAGGCAGAGCTCAGCTTATGACGCCATTATTTCTTTGGTGAAAAAAAACTTTTCTAATTACAATTTAACCCAAGGAACCCATAAGACCAATAGAAGGGGCGTATGCACTAGCGTAGTATTTTAGGAGGTGAAGCCAAGTCCGCCATCCATGTAGTGGATAGAAAGACGAAATCGTGTTTTCAAGAGCAGAAAATTTCAATGCGCGCTCTCCAAATAAACTGCAGTTCAACACACTTAGGATTAAGATATAACTTTCAAACTTGGCATGAGTATAGACAATTAGTTTCTAACGATAACAGTGGCATTATAAAAGTTAATGGTTACCTCTATATATTTCAATTAGTTGTTTAAAGTTATATTTTTTGTCCGAGTTTCAAACCATGACATGAAAAAGTGAGTCGGCTACCAAAAATTTCATCTTTTGGGTAGATATGTGATCAAAGTGAGAAAGTTGTAGAGAAATAACTGAATGATTTTTTCATGAGTTTTATTTTAATGTACGACTTATACTTTGGATACAATGTTAGGTTTAAATGCAATGTTGAAACATACTAAACATATGTTGAGTAAATATACTAAAATAACTAAGATGATCACCTATCTATAAACATAACTGCATAATATCGATCCTTACAATCCTACAATCCTTATACTATCGGAATCGGGATTCTATCTAATATTTAACAAATAAAATGGTAATACTGATTAGGCTAATCAAATCATCGACTTCCAATTTCATATTATTCTATTATGATTTTATTGTCCAAATAGCCTTCATTGGAATAAATGATCAGATAGACACAATTAGTATTTACTAATTATGATGTTTGAAATTTAGCAGTTCAAAAAATTGCAAGTTAATTCAAAGAAAAACAGTTTGATTCAACAAATTATTGACCTAACTATTGATGCAAGAGTTGATTCTCTCAATTAGTATTGAATCGAAGAGTAAGCCCCAATTCAATCAAATTTGAAATTAAATTCTTGATAATAGTTTAATGATGATAAGACTCTAAAATTATATGAAAACATAGTAGCCTACTTTAAAAAACATAAGATAATATCTCAAAATAATTTATTCCAATATAGGCTATTTGGACAATAAAATCAAAATAGAATAATATGAAACTGATGATCTGATTAGCGTACTTGGATTTCAGTGCTAACATTTATTTTCTTTAAATTTTGAAAATATTCATGTAAATTTAGAATAAATAGCAAAAACTGGCTTCTCAAGCGCTCGCCACTTGGGTGAGTCATCCCTGCGCCGCCATCTTTGTAGTGGACGAGCGCGTAACAAGTGGCTTCCCCTCGGCGACAAGAAGCCCCTTCTATTGGTCTTATGTGTTCACTGATTTAACCATACAAAAAATAAAATTATTTGTAATTTTTTCATATTTTTTGGATATTTTGTATTACAGTACAATGCCTCTGGGTCTAGGCAAGCTAGGAAGATCGGAAAGCCGGAAATACTATAAAACTCATGAAAATTTGGCTAATTATAATAGCTCAATTTGAAAAATGTTTTTTTTTTAGATTTTAATGTCAATGATGTGGAAGAGAAAGATATTACCTACAATTTGAGACCAACTTTGCATTTTTATTTTGAGTAGTTACCAAGTTCTTAAAAAATCGACATTTTCCAAGTACAGTAGAAAGCCTACATTACACTTCCAAGAAGAATTACAAATTAAGCTAAATGTTACAAGTATGAATTTGGGTCGTTTCGATGAGCCATTAGACAAGGTGTGAGAAGCCGTTCTTGAGTGAGGGGTTACAAAGTGGTATCCCATCAACCCAACCACCACCTATCTTGAAAAATTACAGTTCTACGAGCTGGTAAACTCGAAATTCAGATTGTTACTCAAAATACATATATGTAGTGTCTAAAAGAACATTTTTACCAATTGGAATTAACATTATTGTTGATTTACTTTTGCACTAGCTTATGATGGAAAATGTAGAGACGAGGTGGGACCGCTAACAGCATAACGCGTCGTTAATCCACTTCCCACAGCATCATCTTCGATCTTCAAGATACACATAATTGCCCCCAAACATTTAACCCCCTCCCACCCCGAGCGGAGCTCGGTCTCCCGATATTAATTAATTAATCAATCAATAAAAAAAACATAATAATGAATCATTCAGTGAAGTTTTTCTCCATCCTAAGGGGTGCTTGTACAAAGGAGTATCCAATACTCGATGATAGTCACCATCGCAAAATCAAACACATGCTGTGGAATGGTACATGACAGACTGGAGCAGTGTGAATACCACCATTCCACAGCACATGTTTGATTATGCGATGGTGATTATAATCGAGTATTGAATGCTCCACTGCACAAGCATCTGAATGCTGAGAAAAACATAGAACAACTACAGGATGATCTCCTTCAGATGGGTAATAAGTAAATGTGATAATCCTAAGAAGATTGCCAAGCTATTACAGAAGATAAATATAAAGGACTTGGAGAGTCAAATAAATAAAGTAAAGCATGAAAAAGATTTGATTCAAATTTGTTCAAGGCGAATATTAGATGGGAATGAATGTAAAAGGATTGTTAAAAGTTAAAGAATTGTTCGACTAAAAAAATTGATTTAAGTTTAAGGCACATATAAAATGGAGAGTATATGTGAAAGGATTGCTGAAGGTAAAAAAATAATTTTTCATATTTAATATTGATGTACCGGTATTGATTGCCATAGAGTAAATTGTTTTCCGGAGGATGAAGCCCACAGGTGTGTGACCTGAGCGTGGGTAATGAATTGGATGATGGAGATTGATGAATTGGACCTACAGTTTTAGGTGGGTTCCGAACCACCGGGAAGTGATTTTACAGTAGAGAACAGTCGTTTTTCTAGCCAATCCAATCGGTCAACCTTACAAAGATGGCCCAGGAGTTTCTTAGCTTACCTCTGATTGAACAGATACTGCTACGGCACTCGGCTATCACTTCCCCAAATAGTAAGCATAACAAATCTAGATCCTATTTTGTTCAATGCAAATATTAAATGGGAAATAGATAAAAGGATAGTTGAAAATCGAAAAATTGCTTCGATTATTAGTGGGAAATAATGAAAAAGGCTAAATTTAAGTTTGTTCAAGGCAAATCTGAATTGAAAAACGATGAAGATAGATTGTAAAAATTAGAAAAATTTATAGATTTTTGGAAAATATTCATCGATTTTTTAAGAAAATGTATTCGTGATTCGGGAATAAAAGTGAGATGGGAGAGAGAGTGAAGAGGTGTCCAAACGGGGAGACCTAGATCGACACTTATTGCATGAATCGGGAGCTTAGAACAGTGTAGATTCAGCAACACTGATCTAAGCTCTCAATTTATGCAATTAGGGATAACATTGTACATGATGATTAAAATAAAAAATATCTTATTAATTTCGAATTCCTTTAGGTGCTATTAGTTTATACTGAAGACTTCCGCAATGGTGGATAATGACAACAGTATTGAATAGCTGATGGAAATCGATGAATGCTACTGTACAAAAATATCAGTCACCACCGGGAATCGAACCACGGACCTCCCAATTGCCGGTCGGGCGCCTTAACCACTAGACAATGGAGACCTTTCTGCACAGCGCCCGACCGGCAATTGGGAGGTCCGTGGTTCAATTCCCGGTGGTGACTGATATTTTTGTACAGTAGCATTCATCGATTTCCATCAGCTGTTGAATACTGTTGTCAATATCCGCCATTGCGGAAGTCTTCAGTATAAACTAATAGCACCTAAAGGAATTAGAAATTAATAAATTCTGTTCAAGTAAATTTGTCAGTTTGTTCAATTGTCAGTAACTCCGAACTTTCTTAAAAAATATCATATAGCCTACAGGGCCATCGAAAAAGAATTACCGTAGGCCTATTTTAAAAAAAAAAATCACTCTGACTAGAATGAACATAATATAGAATTGCTTACGATCTTAAAACAAAGGTAAACGTTGGGAGTTCTTTCACAGAACTTAATAAGTTTCGATACGTGCTTCATTAGTAGCACGGCAAACATGGAGTCGATAGTCTATTCGCACCACATACGGTGGAGCATTTCTGGAGTTACAGTTGCCACAGCAGCAGTACAGGGAAGTGATAGCCGCGAGCCATAGCAGGTATCTGTTCAATCAGATAGATAAGCTGCGTTCTTGTAGGTCCTGTTCGTAACGGTGACCGATTAGATTGGCCAGCAAAAAATACATTGTTCTCTGCTGTAAAATCACTTTCCGGTGGTTCGGAACCCACCTAAAACTGTAGGTCCAACTCATCAATCACAATCATCCAACTCATTACCCACGCACAGGTCTCAGACCTATGTGGGCTTCATCCTCAAAAAAAA
This sequence comes from Conomelus anceps, assembly GCA_948455865.1. Taxonomy (NCBI): domain Eukaryota; kingdom Metazoa; phylum Arthropoda; class Insecta; order Hemiptera; family Delphacidae; genus Conomelus; species Conomelus anceps. The sequence goes on along the minus strand of OX418223.1, from coordinate 6,706,365 downwards.
AAATCCTTTCTCTGAGATGCTCTACGTCATGAACAATTCACGATAAACAATGTTCTCAATGTATCCCAACAAGAACAAGTGCATCGGAGTGAGGTCTGGGCTACTTGGCGGCTAAGAAATTGGGCCGCCTCTACCAATCCATCTTTTCGGAAACTTGGCATTCAGTGCTTTGCGTACGTTAATTTTGTAATGCGACGGCGCCCCATCTTGCATTAGAATGAATTTTTAGTGCAACAAGAACTCTCAACCTTTGCCTTTGTTTCAAGACCATAAGCAATACTATATGTTCATTCTAGTCGAAATAGTGATTTTTTAAAATACGGGTAGTGTTTTTAGATGACTCTGTATTACTGATACAATTCTGCAAAGTTAGTTAAAATTTAAAATATAATTAATCTACGGCAACGTTTTAAAGTAGATTATAAGAGGTTAGAGAGTGATGTCAGTGCAGCACATGGTTAATAGATAAAAGGTTGAACGGTCGTTAGTTCTTTCTAAATCCGGCAGGGGATTGCTTCATGGATGACGTCACGTGAATCAGTTTTTCAGATTTTTAACATGCTCTGTTATGGGAGATATGTATTCAATCTCTTATAACTAATGAAAAAAACACAGAGAATACTTTTCCTCTGGAAGGAAGCTAGAAATTGCAATTCTATTTCGAAAGGATATCAATAATACACTAGTTTTTATTATAAATCCAATTCATGCACTAAATTGGCAGAGGTAGACAAGACCTCTTGATTTTACCAACTGGGAGAGGCCCATTTACGAAGCATCTCTCCCAGCTGGGAAATTGATTCTGGAGAACTGATTCAAGTGACGTCATCCATGAAGAAATCCCCTGTCGGATTTAAAAACAACTATCGACCGTTCAACCTTTTATCTGTTAACCTTGAGTGCAGCATACTTTATTCCACGCATTTTCAAACTAGTGTCATAATGAAGCTATTTCAACACAACTGTTATTTTTCTGTAACCAATCAGAATTCAGGATTTCTTAAAAAACGTCGAAATGAATGTTATGCATCAGCTGATTTAAACATTTCGAAATCAAACTTGATTTCCATTGGAAGCTGTCGAGAACAAACACGCATTGTATGAAACGATTATATTTCGCGTTAAAGGAGCTCGTGAGATGTTTAGAATACTTCCTTCGCTTGTGTTCTTTCATCTCACTTGTAGCTTAAACGCCTTTATAATACAATCGCTGTTTAAGCTACTGTATATTAAATCACAGATACAGCTTTTTGTACAGAACGGACGATTCTTCTTCTTCTTAAGATAATTACTGGATGAGTACTGTATATGGTTTTTCTTTTTCTTTATTTCTTTTTTCCCTATAAGTAGTTCTTCTCATTTAAGTAATCAATTTTCGTTATTATTATAAAAATATATCTTTTTCTCTTCAATTATTTTATTCTTTTCACACCAAGTTATTTGTTTCTTTTTCTTTAATAGAACTTTTCAGTTATTAGTATTTTTATGATTTATATCAAAATTGTACAAATTTTTGATGGTAACTCCCATATATGGGAAGTGATAGCCGCGAGCCGTAGCAGGTATCTGTTCAATCAGAGAGATGAGCTGCGTTCTCTTAGGTCCTGTTCGTAACGGTGACCGATTGGATTGGCCAGCAAAAAAGACACTGTTCTCTGCTGTAAAAACACTTCCCGGTGGTTCGGAACCCACCTAAAACTGTAGGTCCAACTCATCAATCACCATCATCCAACTCATAACCCACGCACAGGTCTCGGACCTATGTGGGCTTCATCCTCAAAAAAAAAAAGAAAAAAAAATGCAGGTTAGCCTCGGGAGTACCTAGTTTATCACCAGATGGAAAATTGCATTTTCTATATGTTTCATATATTATATATATAGTGAGAAATAAAATTTTATTATTTATTTATTTGTATGACACTGAAAATAAGGAATGGATATTTATTTTTAGACTTACCCTAGTAACTTTCATTGCCACACCTTCCGGTAAATTTCTCTGTATATACTCTAGGAACGTGTCAGCAGTTGATCCAGTCATCCTCAAGAATTGCATGAACCTGAAGTAAGTTCTGTACTCGTACTGAACCATGTACTTCTTTTTTACATGAATCGATTTCAGTAGTGAATACCGTTCGTGATGAGCTTTTATTGGAGCCCAGCTGGAAAAAATGTAATAATTGGAAAATGTGATGTTTTTCATGACGAAATACCCGATGAACAACCTAATATCAAAACTGACACAATATTTCTATTTAAATTATGATTTTTACTCAGTTATAAGAAGAGTACTTGTACTGACAACTATATTATCCCTCCATTTTAAATATGCTATGCTATCTTAATTCATCAAAACAATACCTTGATAGGCTGTTTAAGACCGAAAAGAAAGCTGTTAGGTGTATGGAAATAGTAAATAGATTAGACAGGGGTGCCCACAGAGGGGGGGGGGCTATGACGCAGACTGCGTCATTGAAATTCTTGGGGGGGGAGGGGGGTTCCAAAACCCGTTTGGGGGGGGGGGGCGTAAAGTTGATTGAAACCGTGTTTAACGTGACAACATTCAAAAATATACTACGAAGTCACCAGATAGAATGTCAAATTGTCAATTAATGAAAATATATTATTATACAATTGAATATGAATTAGCTAAAATAGTTATGTTTAGGATTTGTGCAGGAAGTTATTATTCAAACTTAGCAAGACGCTAAGCGAGTGCTCTGAAAGTGGTTTATACAACTTTATTCTCCTTGACAGTTACTAGTTAATCAGCAGAAAGAGCAATAAGTCGATTTAAAATTATCAAAAACTCAGATCAGCTATGGGAGACTCAAGGTTGTCCAATCTAATGGTTCTAGCTGTAGAAAAAGATGTACTTGAGTCTATTTCTAACGAAGAAATAATTGAAAGGTTTTCTGTTTCCTCATCACAAAGACAAAAACTTTTATGTGGGGTTTAGAGAGATAGATTTAACAAGCTTAGAAGGTGCCTAGCTAACTTGTAGATGGTCACAGCCTACAAATTTAAAATGTTTGACTTCAAACTGTTGATGTTTTTCATGTATTTTACGATAACTACTACTTACTAATAAGTAAGAACTGCTATAGCAAAACTTACTAAATACTAAAAATTCAGTAATTTTTCATAACTATGTCTTTATTTTGTTTTTGAAAGACACTTCTTTCGATTGTGTGTTGTAAATAACTATACATGAAATGTGTACCTTTTATGTACTTCATCCATACATAAATTCTCCCAAGATACTACACTTAGTAAATAACCTGTTGTTTAACTACTGTCCAATAAATGACTTAGTATTTTGAATTTTTGTGTTTTACAAATGAAGTTATCAACTCATTGTTTTCACTTCCTTTAAAGGAACAACTTTGTAGAATTATTTAACCTTAATGTAATTGGTACACTGAACATAAACTTATAGGTATTTCATTTTTTTTTTTTTGACATTGTGTATTTGTAATAATTTTTTATTGTTTAAAAACCATTTAGGTTCAAATTCTTATTTAGCTATTTTGCAATTAAGTTTATTGAGTAGAAGTTCATATATTCATTTCATTGATATTTCTTTTTTACTTTTACAAAAAAATGTTACCTATGTAAAGAATCTCAAGAAATATACATAAATTTTGAATATTATCGACTGGGTTTGAATTTGTTCAATAGTTATAAAAATCTTCTTTTAGTTTTAGAAAAAAAAAGCTTTTTTCGAATTTTGGGGGGGGGCGGCCCAATTTATGGGGGGGGGGGGTTGGTGATATATTTAGGGGGGGTGCGTCATGAGGCTTAGGGGGGGTGGGCACCCCTGGATTAAACTCATGAAGGCCGATGTTCAAGAGACTTTGCCTCCTAAGTGTACCCTGCTTATATGTGTATGAAGTTACTTTATATGTTTGAAAGAGTGATATTAACCAAAATTGATTATTGATGAAAGCTCTGATAATAATAGCAATAATGAGCGCATGACGTTTATTGGTGGAGAGCCGCTTGCACTTAGTTCTACCCCGCCGTTTGAGGAGCGCGGTGGACCTACAATTATAAGTGTTCTCCAAACCACTGGGTGATTAGTATGAAAGCTTATAAAATCAAGTAATAGAAGCAAGTTTAATTTCATTCATAATAAAGCTGAGTCATTCATAATAAAGTAACAGAGTTAACGCTCTGATAATGTGTTCCAACAAAATTTGAAGCCCCTTAATTTTAAAAATTAAAAAAAAAAAAATCAAATACAATAAATTAGTTTTTGCAAGGTTTATACTTTGAAAATTCCAATATATCACGAAAAACAAATTTGACATTTTTGGATGATGATGCAAATCAAAAAACAATGAAGGGATTTAGATCAAATCGAATATTTTTTTATTATACTCAGTTCGTTCATTGTTAATATTACAAACTCGAGTTTTAACAAGCATTTAAAAGAAGTTGATAGTATAAATACATTTAAAAAAGGACTTCGAGAATTGATTTATGTCCTTACAGACTGACTTCCTGGAGCGATGATTTTTGTGTGATATCTTATGGGTGTCAACCAGTATAAAACTTTTGGCGTGTCACATGCTGCTGGAGCGTTGCTCCCTAGTTGCGGTTCTGTGTGACGAATAAAACAAAAATAATTGAATAAAATATTTAAATCCTCACCAATTTCCAACTTCTATTCCCAGATGGTCAGCTGCTTTAGTGGCGAAAAGGGCATAACTCTTTAGAACTGCTTGATCGTTACCTCTCACTTCAATTTCAATCATTTTATACAGTTTGTCTAGTTCAGCTGTCTCTTCATTCTGAAAAAAAATTAGAGAAGATAGTTTTTATTAAGCACTTCAAATATTAAAAATCAAACACGAAAATTAAATTGGTTGTTTTTTTTTCTTGAAGATGAAATCCACATAGGTCTGAAACCGGTGCGTGGATAATGAGTTGGATAATTAATTTTTCAACTTCGAATTCCTCATTCTTCAAAGTGCTATTAATTTATCCTGAAGACTTCCACAATGGCGGATATTGACAACAGCATTGAATAGCACATGGAAGTCGATGAATGCTATTGTATATTCGGCGGTGACTGATATTTTTTACAGTATTCCTCAAAGTGCTAATTATTTATCCTGAAGACTTCCACAATACTATGGAAATACCAAGGAAATACTATGCAGAATACACAGAAATCCAGCCAGCTTCCAAACCAGAAACCATAGCCACAACACCAGATACAGGAACCTTCTTATCACTAATGTTGCTAAGAAGGCACTATACCAAAGACATTTCAATCATCTAGCACCAAAATTATATAATCTACTTCATGAAAACATTAAACGCATAACTCACTTCAAAAAGTTCAAAGCAACAGTACAAAATTGGTTAACAAGCAAAGGAAGACAGAGAATAGAAACAATAATTTCAAACAATTCATAGTATCATCTAACATAGAACACATACCCACAACACATTTACTGATTTACTTAACACTTACTAATCTTACTTATTCGCTCACAAAAATTCAAACCTACTCTAGAACATGGCTTGCCATAGTGGAGTAGGTCAATTTTCCACACAAAAACTTTTGTATTTTAACATAAATTTTGATCTTTTACTAACACATTTTTGTATTAATAACTGCAGATGTTTGTAAATTTGTAGTAGTATTAGTTTTTTGGAAAATAAATCATTTATTTATTTATTATTTAATATTGACAACAGCATTGAATAGCTGATGGAAATCGATATTTTTGTCCAGTAGCATTCATCGATTTACATCAGCTATTCAATGCTGTTGTCAATATTCGCCATTGCGGAGGTCTTTAGTATAAATTAATAGCACTTTGTGAAATTCCAAATAAATAAATTCTGTTTCTGTATTTGTCAGTTACTTCAAAACAAAGTTGGATAATGATGATTGACGATTTGGACCTACAGTTTAAGTTGGGTTTCGATCCACCAGGAAGTAATTTTACAGTGAAGAACAGACGTTTGCTGGCCCTCCAAATAAATTTTATTCCGGGAATTCGTGTCTTATCTTAACTGACTGAATAGATACCTGGCACCGCTTGCAGCTAATCACTTCCTATGATTGAATTAGTCACGGACATTGGATTGTTATTGAATTATGGTTAATTGGTTGAAATGGTCTGATACATAAAGAAATTTGTGATGTATTCTATGACGAAATACTTGATAAAAAATCTAATATCAATACTCACAATGTATTTCTATTTAAATTATGATTTTTACTCACTTAGGCTATACTGGAGGGATGCATTTCGCTTCTAAAGATAAGCTTTATCAGAAATTTACAAATTCTTTGTTTTCTGGACATCAGCCTGTCTATGAGCATTAAATCCAACAAAATACAAGATTGAAGACCAACTTGTTAATAGAAAGTTACTTAGGAGGAACTCTAAAATGAACTCTAAGATCTACAAATTGTGAAATTTTAGTGTAGTGGTCGTCAAACCGTCAGTCACCAGATTTTTTTACAAATTTCAGGCACGACGCTATTGAGTAGGATAATTTGTTCATTTGGTGCACAATAACAAATTTCAGTATATGCATAATATCTCTGCAAGTAGGCACGAGCAAGCAGCACACAGCAAACCAAAATATGGATAAATTCAGGTATTTTTTTTATTGCTGATGATGCCCACGTGAGTCCGAGACTTGTGCGTGGGTAATGAGGTGTGATAACACATATAGATGCCAGACGGAGGAGCGGGACTCGAACCCACGACTGCAAGTTGAAGTTGTGACGCCCCAACCAACTGCGCTAAGCGGCCCGCCTGGGAGTGGTAACGCAACCTAATAAAGCTCCCTGGAGCACATGAATAGTCACTGCTAGTGCAGGGTCTCTGTTTGATTAATAGTCACTGTCTAGGTGTCTGGTTACATAATTTAGAACCCTCCAGGGAATTCACCTTCTTGTAGTCCTGTTCAGGTGGTTACTCCAGGTTTGGAATATGACTCAGTCATCTGTTCAGCTCATCATTAATATGAAATCAACCAGATTCAGGATGTGCAGAGATGCTTTGTTAGAATGCTTGGCTGCAGAATGGGATACGTTTACGATTTGATGTACCTGTTGAGGTACGTAAGTTCTTTTACCATAACGCATACGGAGGAGACACATAGACCTCATGCTGCTCTTTAGAATAAAGAATAGTCTAAACTTGACTTGGTTGGACTGCTCAGTGCTCCTTGCAAGCGTTGAAACCAGTGCTCCAACAGGGACTCTTTCCAAAACGATTTTTCTCATTTTCTTAGCATACCAATGTCTATGCAATTAGCTGTCAAGAGTTCTGAGGTCGGACATCAAGGCTACTACAGAAAATATTGATGTCTTTGGTCTATCTAGTGTGGCTTTTAGGAGAGCTGTAGAGCGAAAAGGGCAAAACATTTTATACACAATTCCAACCGATGGTATGAAGTATCGATATTAATCAAGTATCAAAACTTGTACGATTATTTTACTGGATGGGATATTGAACTGCAGCCTAAGAATAATATTATTACCTACCTTGCTTTCTTCTGATGGTTGAACGGATATAGTTGAGTAGTAGCTTGATGAATGGGAAGGTGCATTTGCTGAGCAGGAACTTACTACATTCCACCTACTACGCCCCACAAAGGTTTCTATATTATAGCTGGTTGAGATTTGAGAATGTAGGACCACATTACTCAAGAGTTTCGACTGGCACAAAGTCTGAAAATTTAGAAAAATCAATTGATTAATAGAAATCTGTGATGTTTTCCATGACGAAATACTTAATGAACAATCTAATATTAAAACTGACACTGTATTTCACTTTTGAATAATGTTTTACTCACTAGTGTCAGTTTTAATATTAGATTGTTGATTAATAGAGCACTGGAGTTAATTAAAGGAATTATGTTAAGCTAATGTAAACTATACAAATACGTGAAAATAATCGTGGAAAGTTAGTTTAAACAATTGGTTTCGTTGAAATGAATTATAAACCACTTACTTTGCATAAATTCAGAGTTTTCAACATGATTTTTCTTATATATTTGTGCCGACGCTGAACTGGCCACAATTTGCAAATTGAAATAGCTAAGCGATAAGCTACTTCTTAAAACTAGGTGTTTTGTAGGTATTAAATTAACACTTGACACATTATTACACCGAATCCACTTATTTTAACTCAATAACTTCGTATAAAATTAATGAAGTGCAGCATAAAGTTATGTTCAACAAATAATGTAAATAAGAGAGGTTATGTTTTCTAGAATGGGACTGATTTTCTCTTTTCTCGGCATAGAGCGCAGCACTGTACAATAGCCTCTCAGCTGTGATAACGTTGACGCCACAGGATTTTATGCTATTACCAGGTTGAAGGTTATGTTTGCATAAAAATTACAAAAGATCTAAATGTTATTGTTTTTCACTAATTGCATTGGTTATGAATTCTGATTCTTCATCGGACGAGGAATATGATCCCAAATTATTAGCTTCGGTGGATAAAAGTCTTCTAAAGGATTCTTTATTTCTAAATGACGTGTCAAGTGAGATCGGGGAGTGTAAATTGCTACCACATTCGGTACGAGAAGAACTGAAAACTGACGATCAATTCACAAACACAGGAATAAGTGAAGGAATTAAGACCTTCGTATCTAAAAAGTTATCAGATCATTTGGATAAAATAGTGATTGAAAAAAGTTCTGAAAAGACTGATTCTAAACTCGACAAAACAGTTGGATACTCAGGTGGGGTTCACTTATTTTCCAATTCTACAGGTTATATTGATTTGGATGAGAAAACTACATACACTGTGAAATACAAGAAGCCGAAATTAACTAAAAAGGAATCGGATGATTATAAAAATAAGTGTAATTCTGTTGCTGTTTCTCCTGAATGGGTGTTGGCAGGATCTGATTCAACGTCTTGGAGCAAGCTTTGTAAAGGAAGTAGAGGAAAAGTTATAAAGTTGAAAATTGATAAAAGGTTAAAGAACGGTGGCTTAGAATGTCGAGTTGCAGATGATTAGATTTTTTAGAGATTTCATCCAATCTATTTTCATTCATGTTGCTAATATATTTCATTTGTTTCTGAAAATTTTTGACTAAATTCTACTGAAAATAGTGCGAAGTTGAAGACTCTCAATAATATATATTTTTATAATTAAACTATTGATTCATATCACTAATGACAGACATTCAATATGAACGAAAATGATAACGTCGATCAATCTGATCTAAAGGGAGGTACATTTTGGAAGAAACATACAAGAGCAGTGCCAGGAAGACCAAGTCCTCAAAAGGAAGTGAAAAATGTTGCTCACCACAATTCTGCTCCGGCGTCATCGTTTCAGGACTTTCAAGAAAGCGTTCGCGATGCATGGGAAATAGATGATGACGATGAATTTGCTGTTGCTGATGTTAAAATTTCGAAACAAGTTGCCAAATCGGCTGCTCTGAGTGTACTGAACAGTCACCGTAATCGCGGAGGTGGTAAACCACCTGACAAAGCTAGTGCGTCGGCTGCCAATTCAAAAAATTCCCGTGCTCAGCCTCAGATCCATGTCAAACCAGTGCTTTTGCCTCCCATACAAACATCATCTACTAGGACAGCATCAACAAGTGAGAGTAATCAAGGAAAAGTTGCTAGATTCCAGACGCTCATCGAATCACCGTTATTGAATCTTGATGAACTAAGACAGTTGAGTTGGTCTGGGGTTCCAGTTGAAATTCGACCAAATACTTGGCGTTTATTGGCGGGCTACTTACCGGCAAGTTTGGAAAGACGACAACAAGCTTTAGAACGAAAGCGTCTCGATTACTGGAACCTTGTCAACCAGTATTATGACATTAAAGAACGGGACGAAACACATCAGGATACTTACCGTCAGATACACATCGATATACCGAGAATGAGTCCTTTGATCGCGTTGTTCCAACAGAAAGCTGTACAAGAGATGTTTGAAAGAATACTTTTTATATGGGCCATCAGACATCCAGCGTCGGGGTATGTTCAAGGCATCAACGATCTTGTTACTCCTTTTTTCATTGTTTTTCTGCAAGAAGTTTTAACCCCCGATGATGATATGGACAGTGTTGAAATAAGTTCACTGTTGGAAGAAAAAGTTAAGAGTATTGAGGCTGATACCTTTTGGTGCCTTTCAAAGTTCCTAGATGGCATACAAGATAATTATATTTTCGCCCAACTGGGGATTCAGCAGAAGGTGAACCAGCTGAAAGATCTCATACAAAGAATCGATGGTTCCCTCCATAAACATCTACAAAAACATGGTATTGACTATCTTCAGTTCTCGTTTCGTTGGATGAACAATCTTTTAACCAGGGAACTACCTTTGAGATGTTCGATACGTCTATGGGACACATATCTAGCTGAGGCTGATTCCTATGCTTCTCTGCATAAATACGTGTGTGCCGCTTTCTTATTGAATTGGCGCCAACAGCTGCTGAACGAAAAAGACTTCCAGGGCTTGATGCTACTTCTGCAAAATCTGCCAACTCAGCATTGGACTGATGGTGATATCGGAATGCTGGTAGCCGAGGCTTACAGATTGAAATTCACTTTTGCCGATGCGCCGAACCATTTGCAGAGTGGGGAGATCAGTTGACAGCCGATTGTTGCCGATTCTCAAGATGTGCTGTAAACAGGTAGGCTTAATTCTACTGTATCTACTCTTTTTTTATAGTATGTAGTTCACATAGGTCTGAGACCTGTATTTATGAACGTTCTTGACTCGAGGGACTCCTGAAATGCCTCTATTCTTTTTATTTGTTGAGGATGAAACCCACATAGGCCTGATACCAATGGTTCATAGAAATTATTTCATAAATAATTAATAGATTAATAATACATTCACGCTAAATTAATTAAACGCAGTTATGGGCTAATTTTTTGTGGATAAAACCCACAGGTCGGAGTTCTGTGCGCGGGTAATGAGTTGGATGATGGTGATTGCTGAGATTGCAGCTTTACGTGGGCCCCGAACCATCGGGAAGTGATTTTACAACAGAGAAGTCTTTTTTCCTGGTCAATCCAATCGGTCTCCCTTACAGAGAGGGTCCAGGAGTTCGTAGCTTATCTTTATCTGACTGGTATTCAAGAGTTCCTAGAGTCAAGAGGCACTGAAGGAGCATTCATAAATACGGACCTGAGATCTGTGCATGGGTAGTTGGATCTACAGTTCCGAACCACCGGGAAGTGGTTTTACTGCAGAGTACAGTCTTTTAGTTGGCCAAACAAAACGGTCACCCGAACAAAAAGAGCCTAAGCGCTCGTGACTTATAACTCCCAAGTGATCACTATGTATTGACTAAGGAAGGTGATCCTTGTTCACCCCATTAACCACGCACAAGTCTAACGCCCGTATTTATGACCTTGAGGCGTCCTCAACTCAAAGAATACTTCAAAAGCATTCACTCAACAAAAAACATTGAATCGTACTCATCTATAACAAGAGTTGCATCCCAAAACTGTATCTACTGTAAAAAATTACAATAATGCATCACGAAAAATACACAAAAATTATTATTCAGCAGTGCAACTGCCATCCTCAGTCCTGGATTGGCGTAAGTTTTTTTGGAGACGTAAGTTTTTATAATATAAGAAAATTATTATAGAAGAGATGAAAACGCCTGAGAAAAAACTGATATTAGATAATGAATCTATTACAAACATATATGAACTAGAAGAAAAAGATAACTAGTAATAATTAGTAATGTAAAAAAGGTTCATGTATATTATATTAATAATATGTATGTATATTAATTTACAGGTAAATAAATGTGCATTACAAAGTTGTATTAGAAACGTTGTAGAAAATATGAATATGAAATTATTAGCCTTTCTGCTCATTCAAAAACTAGTGAAAAGAATAATTTTTAATTGAAAGTTATAATTTTGAATTAGAAAAGACCCATGACAACTGACATCTTTTCTAAATTCATAGTTTCTCTCATTGAAAAATTATCCACAAGATCATCAATTGGTGTAAAGTTTTAAAACTACACCTCTTTGTTTGCTTTATGGAAAAGATAATTGCTTCCACAAAATGGCATATTTTATGGCAATAAATCTCTATGCCCATAAAAATTCTGTTAATGGTATAGTTTTGCATTTGTAAAAAATATAAAGTAGAATTTTAATTGATATTTGTCTAGTTATGACAGAAGCCACGTGCGATACTGAATAAATTACTGTTTACCAGTTGAAATGTCGGTTTTTGAGTAAGTTTTAATGATTAATAAATTACCCAAGTCATTTACATAAGATCAATCTTACAAACTAGTCTTTTGTGATGCTACAAAGATAATGACACCCTTAACAAAGATAAATTATAATACATCTCCTGTCTTATTCCAATTTTCTTTGATTACAGCCTAAGGTGCTTGCACAGTGTAGCATCCTATACTCGATGATAATCACCATCGAAAATCAAACACGTGTTGTGGTATGGTATATGACAGATTGGAGTCTCGTGAATACCACTATTCAACAGTATGTATTTGATTTTGCGATGATCGTCACCATCGAAAATCGAACACAAGCTGTGGAATGGTGTATGGCAGATTACAGCTGTGTGAATACCACCATTCCACAGCGTGTGTCTGATTTTACGATGGTGATTATCATAGAGTTTTGAATGTGCTACACTGTGCAAACACTTTAGTCGCAAATTCTTCAGGTGACATATTCCGTAATCAATCAAGTAGTTATTTTAAAAACATGCAAATCGATTGTTTATGTCAAATCAATGCCTCATATAAAAACCTCATCATCTGGTGGTTCGGAACCCACCTAAAACTGTAGGACCAACTCATCAAACACCATCATCCAACTCATTACCCACGCACAGGTCTCAGACCTATGTGGGCTTCATCCTCCAAAAAAAAATTAAAAGGACAATATTAATTATTTTTAGTCTACAACTATTTTCTATTTCAATTCTCATAATGTCTATATATGTCTCAAAGTATTTTTTTTTTTGTCCTGAAAGCTAAATAATTTGTAAAACATTGTTTCATAGACTTCATTTGTATAGGCTGTGGTTGACTCTTCAGACCTCACCATTATGCTTTAGTCCAAAGATCATATTACGCGAACGCGGAGTGAGGTCGCTTGCGATTGCTTTCCTCACTGAGCTAACAGATTTAGTATATCAGTACACCAAGCCCACCGAAACAAAGTATGAAGTACAAGCTTACAAGAGCAAATATAAATGTTATAGGTGATTGTTTTTTTGTAATTATATTCTATTTGATTGCAGGTTCCGCAATTATTATTCTTCGCCTAGAATTCCAAACGAAGTCTGAAAGGAAAGGAGCGACAAGAAAGACTCATAAATAAACAATAATTGAAAAACTAATAATAACCTGGATACTCGGGCAAGTGTCAAATTTTTCAAATTTACATTGTATTGTATTAATGAACTGTAAAATGTAAGAAATTTTCTTGTACTTGTTATTTCGATAATAGCAAATATACTTATTATCACCACAATCATCATTGAAAAAATATATTAGGATATATTTATTGTTTCAAGTGATCAGATTTAATGTTATATCAGTAAAAAATGAAATCATGTTTAATGGTTTGTTTTGAATATCCTTGGTTTCATCTTCCTTAGTATAGGATGTTTAAAAAGGTAGGGATACAATTTTTTTCCTACAGTGACCCGAAAAGTGTCTATTTTTGCACTAACTGTAGCACCCAAAATAGTCTATTCCTGCACCAGTGTGGGAAAGTACTTTTTCGCACTCCAGATTTGCAACCTAACAACACAAAATAGTGAGCATGTAATACGCAGGTTCCCTATTCTGCATTCAAAAATAGGTTGGCTACTCTGCTTCAGCTACGAAATATAGTCAGCAGTAGTTGTTGTTGAAATCGATTTGATTTGAAGATAGGTTATGTGAGGAATTGTCAGGTTATGTATGTCCTGTTTTGTTCTGTTTAAATTACTTTATATGTTACTGTAGGAAAAATTTAATGTGTAATACGAGCACAAAGTATTGTTTCTGCACTCGAGTAACTTTTTTCACTCGCATTTGGCGTGTGAAAAAAACTGTTTCTCTCAATGCAGAAAAACGCTATTTTGCGCTCTAGTTACACAAATAGCTATTTCCCCACTCCAGATTTGCAACCTAACAACACAAAATAGTGAGCATGTAATACGCTGGTTCCCTATTCTGCATTCAAAAATAGGTTTGCTACTCTGCTTTAGCTACGAAATATAGTCAGCAGTAGTTGTTGAAATCGATTTGATTCGAAGATAGGTTATGTGAGGAATTGTCAGGTTATGTATGTCCTGTTTTGTTCTATTTAAATTACTTTATACATTACTGTAGGAAAAATTTGATGTGTAATTGGAGTGCAAAGTATTGTTTCTGCGCTCGAGAAACTTTTTTCACTCGCCTTTGGCTCTTGAAACATACTGTTTCTCTTGATGCAGTAAAACGCTACTTTGCACTCAAGTTACACATATAGCTATTGGCTGGACGTTTGTAATTGATCTACAGTTTACCCACGTACCCCATCTCATTAACCACGCACAGGTCTCAGATCTATGAGGGATTCATCCTCCAAAAAAAGATTTTAATTAAGCACCAATAAAGAAGTCAGATTGAGATGGTTTGCCTGAAATATAAGTATGTGGAACTATAAACTTTCATGATAATAATATCGTAATATGGGTTTGTCCAGTTCTAGTGTCAAAGTTATCAGGTAAAGTGCAAGGCCACTGATGTCACTTAACGACTGTTTATATGCAGCAGGGACTGGCAAGCTGAACGTGTCCTCCGGAACACGTATAAAATTTAGGTGGTTCGGAACCCACCTAAAACTGTAGGTCCAACTCATCAATCACCATAACTCATCCAACTCATAACCCACGCACAGGTCTCAGACCTATGTGGGCTTCATCCTCAAAAAAATTCATTAACTAATTTTGAATTTTCATAAAGTAGTTTTGTGAACAGAAGACCACACGCCCAAAAATATGCTTACTCGATGGTAGTCACCATTGGGAAATTTAACACATGCTGTGAAATGGTGGTATGCACATGGCTGTAACCCATTATACACCATTCTACAGTTTCAGCTAGTTGCACGAAAGCCAATTAAATTTAATCCACGTAGAATGACGTCATTCTACGAAAATTAAATTTAATGGAGACAATTTGGTTGCACAAATGTCAAATTACAAGATATAACGCCGATTAAGCTAACCGGCATAAGAGATGTTTAACCGCCCGATCACCGATGATTAAATCCCACTAATGCCCGTTAAGTTGCATTTCATAGGTTATGTCTATTGTACCAGAAAACGGAACTGCAAATTAAGCCGTTAAAAACCTTTCAAAATGAATAAAATCTATCAAGAATATAATAATATTAAGATAGTTGAATAATGATTCAAATAATTCACAATGAAATGGCTTTAATTCATCTTTTTTCTCAACTTCAGAATCAGCTGTTGATCAAGTATCAGTGTAGCCAGATTGTGCCCGTTCGGTTAACGAAAATTAACTAATGGATCGTTGTGCAACAGAATTAAACCCATTACACTTACGACGGTCAGTTAACAGACATTAAACTCCTTATTTAATTGGCTTTCGTGCAACCAGCTGTATGTATTTGATTTTTAGAAGCCAATCTAAACAGATAGCAACGTATTCATGATGAAGTGATTGGATAACACAATCACTATTAAAAGGAATTTTTAATATCAATTATTTGGCAATTTAATTATTGTAATATAACTCTATCATGAATGTTTTTGTTCTGAGCACTTAAACGGCAGTGAGAATGTTTGGATTCGATTCCCAATTTTTAAAAATGAAACTTTTGTGCTGGCAGAACAATTTTATGCAAAGGCATTTATTGAATTCCAATTTGTTGAACTGGTTTCCAGTTAATCAGGGTTTCATCGGGCATTGTTTAGTATGCAGCTTATTAGACTTAATAGCCAGTCCAAGTCAAGTTCAATGTATATTAATTACTAGCATTTTACCCGGTCTTGCCCAGGAATCTAAGTTTGGGGTTTTTATTTTCTGTAGATAACTTATGGTATTGGTCACAAAATTACAGATTCGGAAGGATGACTGAAATAGATCATCAGTTTATTCAGAAATAGATGATACAGATCATCTGTTTGAAAAAAGAAGTTCACAAATGAGCTGTTTTTTGCACTGATTAAGTGAATTTTTAGTGCTTTCTATGAGTAAACAACCTTCTTAGCTACTTTGCAGCTCTACTCACCTGCATAGTTTTGTGTTCGTTCTTCAGATTAATGCATTACAGGAAAAGCTCAATACACACTCGCATGACGCTGGGTAATTAGCAGCTGTAATATTGATACAGAGCTAATCAAGTTTTCAGCTGTTCTATGAACTTCCTGCATCTAAACACATTTGATACAATACTGTGTCAATAAGTGAAATTTGAACAATAATTTTGAAAATTCCGGAAAGAAAATAAAAAAATTGGGCTTTGAGGTGCACTGAATCGAGTTTAGAGGAAGTTATTTTCCAAATTCAGTGTTCCAAATCGTTGCCGTTTTTGTGAAATGCGTAAGACAAAAAAACACACCCACCACTACTCTCTCTTATTATATAGAAGATAACCTTAAACCCTTACGCCATGCACAAATAATACTCTATGATTAATTTCGTTTTGAAAATCTACAGATCATTCAATGATCGTCACTCCCAAACTTAGAAGCAATCAGAAAAATCTAAAAGAATACATCACTTTTGTTTTCTGTTGGTTTATAAAACTTTATTTTAAATTTCAAAACTTATTTGGCATAAATGTACACAGTACATAGGATTGACATTGTAGTGTTAGAACTTTTAACACATTACAATTATTGGGTAACACTTAAACCTAACATTAAAAATCCAGTCTTGAGTTTACTAGGTTAACATTAAATTCTTGGCTTTAGTGTTAGAACATAACACATTACAATTGGGTAATACTCGTTAATCTAATTTAATACTCGTAATTAATCAAATACTCGTTTATCTAATCAAATTTCTAAAATAAATAATCTAGTTAGTTTGAAGTGACTGACAATTGAATAAACTGACAAATAAGGCGCTCATCCGGCAATTGAGAGGTCCGTGGTTCGATTCCCGGTAGTGACTGATATTTTTGTACAGTAGCATTCATCGATTCCCATCAGCTTTTCAATACTGTTGTCAATATCCGCCATTGCGGAAGTCTTCAGTATAAAGTAATAGCAATTAAAGGAATTCGAAATTAATAAATAATCTAGTCTAGATTTAACTATAGTCTGTTCAGCGAGTCTACGGAGTGGAATAAACAAACATGTGCAAGCCGAGACCCAACGAAGCCCGATTCACAGAATAGTTTTCTAAACGCATCGAACAGGCAACATGCCTATTCATTGAAAACGCCTAAACTATCGTAAAATATAAACTGCCGTAATGGAATGAAGAACTTTTAAAAAAAAACTACCTGAGAAATCAAATTACACTTATACTGCAAGTTACTGTACAAACACAAACATAACGAATTGTTAATCACTATGTAGGACTTTCGTATGCTCGATGTCAAACAGTGAAGCACAAACTGGAAGTACAACAACAGCTGTTAAGAACAAACTGTAGGTGGCAATGAGTGTGAATAGGCCGACCGACCGATGCCAGTACAATTCTTGGAATTCCTCACTTACACACATGCAAAGGTTGTTTGGGTCACTCTATAGGCTCGCTGAACAGAGTATAGATTCTCGGCATCGCTGTTTGGTAACAAAATCAAAAAAATGTTTGATAAAAAAACGAACAATACCCGATACCTAATTTGAATTATTCGTTATCCATCAAAACACACCGTTTCCGAATGTGAATCATTTCTTCATGCTCAAAAACTTGTAACAATCTTAACAGCCACCTCCTTTCCCTTTCTTCTTCTTCTTCTTTTTCTTCTTATTCACCGTGTTCGCTAAAAACCTGGCTTGTGGTAGAACAGGTTTCTCTGTAAACAAATAGAGGGTTTATTATTATTAATGCCGACCTCACAACCTAATTGCTGGTATTAAGAGTATATACGGATCATTGATCAAGTATGTACCCACTAAATATTGTAAAAGTTGTATCCTGAAATTGTTTCTTAAGCTGCCAAGGTGCTCATATACATTTATTTGCACAATTGTTATACAGTTGTGTATAAATCAGTACTAATCAGTTTCCGAATCCTCCAATTAGGATAGGTATAACTATAAAAAAATTATAATAAATGCGTGGGAAGTAATTAAAACATTATAAATTTGGTCATTTTTAATTAGTGATCCTGGCTCGGTTACATTTTCTGTGTTTACAGTTAGTGTTTTTGTTATTCTCTCTTCATCATTACAATACTATATACACTCATTTTTCTAGTCTACTATTATCACTATTTTCATTTTTTACTATTATTGATTAAATTCAGCAAATAATTATTTGTATCATATTAATAACAAAACGCACTGTGTAATAATCATAGTAGTTTATGCAGCGATTGCATTATGACTGCCTCTAAAAGTCGCAAGCGAGATGTAAGTTAGTGTCCGAGCGTAGCGAGTGTCTTAAACCTCTTACAAGTGACTTAAAAGCTGAGTACAATCGTTGAATACATTACTTGATCTTCAACTACGAATATACAGATATCAAACAAACTGTCATTCATTGACATGTCAAATGCTACCGAGCATTGCCTGAATATGTAGTGCTGTTTGATGCAAATAAAAATAAAATAAAATTGAACATTGAACCTAGAATGTTTAATTTTTTTGAGGATGAAGCCCACATAGGTCTGAGACCTGTACGTGGGTAATGAGTTGGATGATTGTGATTGATGAGCTGGACCTACAGTTTTAGGTGGGTTCCGAACCACCTGGAAGTGATTTTACAGCAGAGAACAGTGTCTTTTTTGCTGGCCAATCTAATCGGTCACCCTTACAAAGAGTGCCTAGGAGAACGCAGCTTTTCTCTATCTGATTGAACAGATACCTGCTACGGCTCACGGCTATCTGTTACTAGATAAAAAAGTTACAAACTATAATTATTAACACCACCAAATTAGGCGGCTCTGAAAAATTGCGGTGTTGCCAGATATGGGGCAATGTCAGCAGCTGATAGTAGAGAATCACCAACCTCAATGCACGAATTGACAACACTACTCGTGCCGTGTTGCCTAGTCTATAAGTCTGACGCTAGCAGTCATATGGTTTGTCACCGCGGTCAGCTGCTTTTTGGTAAACCGCAATTTCATTGAGCCGCCTAATTTTGTGGCGTGACGTATAGACAATTAAAAAAAACTTGTTTTAATTTCGAAATGTTCAGATCAGCACATGTGACTATTTGAGATAGATAGATAGTTTATTCTCAAATGAATAAATTACAACAAAAGAATATTTCAATGTCTTACAGCTATTAGTTGGAAGAAACAAATTAAATATAAGCTATATAGAAACTAAATAAAGAATACAAAATTATATTATTTACTGAAAGAATTTTTGAGAAAATAGTGTTCATTATTTATTTATTTTTATAGACAAATTAACAATAAATGCAAAGATGCAACAGACTAGAGTCCAAAACTGCTCTTTTCACAAATTTTGTTTGAGCTATTTCATCAAAACCTTTAGGTTAGGTCCACACTAAAAATTCAGATTCACTAAAAAAGTCGAAAAAATGACTTGTTTCTTTCACTTAAAGACTACTGATTTAAAAGTTCACTCGAAAAAACACAAACAATTGAAAATAATTCAAAATATAAAATGTTGATTGAAACTTTCATTATGATGCAATTGAAAATTTGAAAAAATATTTAGTTGATAGAACTTTTTATAGTGTACAAGAGTTCTTCCACATCAAAATTAAGCCACACCTCAACTAGTTGATATAGCAATTATGGTAACTAGTGTATAAGATTGTATAATTGTTGATTTGACTCGTCTTATACTCCTTAACTGTGTGAGCTATGTGAGCTTCTATCTTCAAAAACTCCTACTTTATATGTAAAAAAGAGTGATATTAACCATAATCTTGACGTATATGATTATAATACAAGAAGCCGAAGAGATTACCAATTGGTGAGTCACAATAGTAGCTTGTTCAAACAAAAACCTAGTTATATTGGTAGGAGGCTCTACATCTACAACAAGCTTCCGCAGTTTTTAAAGAGTCTTGAAAATATAGAAATTTTTTGATATAAATTGAAAAAAATTCCGTTGATAAAGCTTTTTATAGTGTACAAGAGTTCCTTTCACATCAAAATTAAGCCTCACCTCAACTAATATTGATATATTAATTATGGTAACTGTGTATAAGATTGTATAAATTGTTGATCTGACTTGTCTTATACTCCTTAACTGGAGTCTCAAGACGTAATCTACAAAAAAATACTGAATATTACTTACCACGTGCTCTAGGCGGAAACGTAAGAGGTAGAACGGATTTGTAGCAGCAGTTAGACGTTTTGAAATTAGGATCAAGCTGTATGAAAGGCGCTCTCAGTGGCGGTGGAGCAGTTTGTGCTGTACGTGAGGGAAACCTTTTCGGTAGCTCAAAACTTCCTGGTGTACTGTAGCGAACAAAAAATGCATATTAATAACGAGAAGTTGAAGATTTTTTTAACAACACGTCCAAAAGAAGTTATTGAATAAAAGTAGGCCTAATTAATATAGCTAGGGTTTATGCCATTGATATTGTAATTGGCAGTTCCAAGTTCATGCAAGTCCGCCAGGTTGGATCAAAGTGAATTTTGTGCTGTACGTGGTTATCAGAAAGGGAGACATTTAGTTTGAATATCAATAATTTTATTATTTTATTCTAATATCAATATTTGTCTACGACTGGTAGACCCACACTTTCAGAAAAAAATTATTATCCGAAACTGCCTCCAGCCATTCAATTTAGTCAAGAAATATTCATCTCCAACACAATATTTTATTGGAATAACAAAACAATTTTTTTGCAAAAACAAGACAGTGGAGCACTTTTTGGACACGTGGATGAGTCGCATGACTAATTATTAATTCACATGTTAGCTATACTTAGATATGTTTGTATTGTTTAGTTATATTATGTAATAGATTAGATTAGATTTATCACGAGGCCACTGACCACCTCTCAAAGGGGTATTGCTTTTGTAACTTAAATATTTGGTTAACGTCAGTAGAATTTCCCCAGAACGCAATGTCATAAGTAAGGAGGGGGTGAAATAGAGCATAGTAGACTTATCTTTCATAATTGTAAGGTCTAACAAATTCTTCATACTCCTCAACACAAATACTGCAGAGTTTAACTTCTTTTTTAAATATTCTACATGAGGTTTCCAGGAAAGTTTGCTATCTATTATTACCCCCAGAATTTTCACTTCGTCTACACCTTCAATTTTTTTATCGTTGGTCTTTAATATTCCACTATCCTCTGCCCTGAATAATATATATTTAGTTTTATTGTAGTTGAGGACCAATAAATTAGCCAGGAGCCACTCGTCTACTTTTCTAAGAGCATTCTCACATTCGTTCCTCATTATCGATTCACTCTTGGCTCACAACAGCAAACTTATATCATCTGCATATAAGACACTATATGCCGGGTTCAGGTAATTAGGCAAGTCATCAATATAATAGAAGAAACAAAACGGGTCCCAATACCGATCCCTGGGGAACACCAGATCAGAATATCTGATATCTATGATTTCATTCTTTTTGTTATGTTGGATTGGTGAATGATATTTTTCTTTTTGTAAAATGTTTCATGCAATAAAAAGAAATTTGAATTTGACTACCACAATTACAAGATTCTTAAAAGATGATTCGGTGTAAAGATATATATATATATATATATATATATATATTTACATCTTCCTGTACAAGTGGCAGCCGTCAATGGTAAATTTCCCATATGAAGTGGCAGCCCCGACTTGTGGCAGCCTTATACGGTTGCCACTTCAACTTCCCATTATAATCAACTTCCCGAAACCCAAAACCCACTAATAAATTATGTTTGATAATCTTTAAGATCCAAATAACTCAATAAAATTGATTTTATGATTTTTTGAAGTAAATAAACACCAATAAAAATTAATGAAAATTATTTTTTTGGCTGCCATAATACTGGATTCTGTATGAAATGTATAACTTGAGGTTCAGTGTTTTAACGCCAGGTCGGCGCCACTATCACCTGTGTATATTTTGCCATGTATATAAAAAATACATCTTGCTGATTAAGTAGCAGCCGGTAAACCGGCAACCATGTTATGGGTAAATGACCTTGTGTTTCCCGCTTGAGTGTCTCGGTTAAGAATAATACCAAGCCTTCCCATACTATTGCTAGTTCTACATTTGTTTCTGATTTTTCAATCTTTCTTTCTCTCTATCTGTCTCACTCTCCCTCTATCTCTATCTCTCTTGGTATCCTTGAATATCCTTCCTCCGAAATTGACGTTTAAATCTTTAAACTTCGACGTTTCATGTAGATAGATACATCACAATCATATTAGCGTTATCAAATTGAATCACATCCTCATATCGTTGAACAATTCTTCAGTTTATTCAATTATTTAGTGAAATTCATCGAATAATCTTATAATAAAAGAGAATGTTGGTTTGTTTGTTTGAAGTTTATAGAATCGGACAGGGGCGGATCCAGCAGCAGATTTTGGGGGGGGGGAATATACTTGAGTGGGTATGGTATTGGTATCACGGGGGGGGGGGGGGTAAAAGGCCTAAAATCATGAATTTGAAGTAATTTAAGGTTATTTTCAATTGAAATTATACCAAATTTAATTGTTCACCTATTATACTGTTAATAAGAAATGATTCATGATGAAATGAATTCACGTCCTATACTGCCAAGCAACCCGAAACTTTAACCAATGGGTGTAAATAGAATAATAATTAATGCAGCAAAAGATTCAAGTTCAACCCATAATTATTTAATGTTTTTATCTCAAATAAAGATTAAGTGAAAATATCACCAATGATGTTGCTGGGAAGGTTAGACTTTCGGTATAATAATTAAAATAGTAATTTGGATTAGTAGACCTCTAACGATAAATTGAAGCAATATACATGGCTTTTTATTCCAAAACGGGGGTTCGGGGTACTCCCCGAGAAAATTGGGGAAAAATCATCTCTAAAACCACATTTCAAGTGATTCTAGTCATTAATTCTTCTAACATACACTTCAACCCACGTAATGTGGCAAAGTAAATTTTATCTAGTTCTTGTGTTATTGTTAATGGGAGATCCGGTCCTAACGTTAAACTTCCATTTTTCTATATTTGATCCTGATTGGGGCACAATACAGTACCGTAGGCTACTTGAAAAATTTATTTCAATAAAATTGAGGGGTACTCCTTGTAAACGTTTTTTAAATAAAATTCCTACAAAACCACATTTTTAACGAGTTTTCTTTTACTCTTGCCAAAAATTGAAAAAATGAAAAATGAAATTTAGAAGAAAAATTACATACATTATTCGCAATTGAAAAACTATTCAATTAGCCAAAATCTCCCAACAATTTTTTGAAGATTCGATCTAGGCTCTAGGGTGATTATCTTAATGGATATAAAGCAGTGCTAGTAAAACCAGTCAGCTTTTTCTGCCATAGTAGTCCTCAGTCAGAAAAACAGAAAATAGTAATCCAGAAAAAACTTTCAGAACTGACATCATTTTTAGACCAAGTACTGTAGTACACAATATTTTTAATAGCTAATTGATTGTTGGTCAGGCATTGCTGTCTCAATTTTCTCCCTTGTCAGCAACTTTAAAACTCTCATTTTCTTCTACTTTTTATTTTATACTTATTTTTCCTCTTTTTTGTCTTTTTTCATTTTCATCTCTCTCCTCCTACCAATTTCTATCCTTTTACTTCTCATCTCTTTTCCACTTTGTCATCTCTTTTCCACTGTTTCCTATCATTTCCATTCGTTTCCCTTCTTTTTCTTCTCTCTCTTTTCCTTCCTCTTCTTTCTCTCCTTCTTTTTCTTCCTCAACTTCTGCGTTTGGGGGCGCCCTGACTTGAATGGGTACCTCCCTAAAGGACCAGAAAGGATCCCATGTTAATCTTATGAAGACCATATTAATCATAAAGATCATATGTTACATTACGAAAAGGTATGATCATGGAGGATGAATAGAGTAGAGATATGAAAAGTAATGGTCAAGGAGGAAAAAATAATGGAGACGCCCTTCTTTATTAAACAGTGGGCAAGACCAGGTGATCTGCCAGCAGTTCACCCGTGCTTTGCTACGTGGTTTATTAAATTATCTCAGATGATTGAGGCTTCGATGTGGGTACTTGATGAAGCTGAAAACAACTGACTATTTTATAAAAGTCTGGTGTAGAGCAACTTTTTTGATCATTTTGATATTTCCAATTCAGTATCTAATATCTGGAGACCGAACTCCGTTCAGAGGGTAAGTGTGTGGAATGACTGAACGTTCTTGCTTTTCCCATCTTTCAGTAACAGTACCCAGCAAGTGTATAGGTGGGAATCGTCCATTGCAAACAGTTCCAGCCGATCTGTTTCAAATTAAGGACAGTTATATTTTTTGATTGGTAGAATTCAGTCTCTTGCTTGAACCCCGTTCTAGCAAACCTTCTAGTCACTTATATTTTCAACTATCGTAATCAAGAATTTGAGCCGATTATATTTTTTTGTAATCTGCATGAATAAAGTAAACAATCTAATCAATATTTCCATCTGAATGAAGTAAATCTTCAATATCCATACCAGCTATTAATAGCCTTCATATACACAGAAAGATTCATACATGTTTTAAATGATTTTCAATACCAATTCTTATGGTCAGTATAATTGTAAAATTTCATCACCCACTATTGTTATTCTTGAAAATGATTCTCTGATTTATCATTCACATTCAAATCAAATCAAATACTTTATTCACTCAAAAAAACACAATATTCACAAAATACAGAAAAATTATCAAGTGAATTCCTCAGCTAAACCTGCATGTTTGATGTTAAACATTGATATTAATGTTTAATTTGCACTATTCAACTTATTCCAAAAACTAAAATTTTAACTCTCTTTTGTTAACTATAATTACAACTATAACTGTCACCATCGTTTCATGCCTATGTGATTCGCGAAATATCAAAATATCACACATTGTTGTTACGTTGTTACAGGAACATTACTATCTTTTCAGAGTGAATTATTTCTTGTATAGTCACAAGGTGACCTCGATGGTTTGAGATGAATTTTGTTGGCTAAAGAAACATGATAGTTTTTGGAAAATTCTATTCTAGTTAAATTATATTTTATTTTCGGAGGAAGACTGTAAAATAAACTGTGCTTATAAGGTTGACGCCATTCCGAGTTCTGAGGGTTACATACTCATACTCTTACTCACTTAGGGGAGGGTGAGTAAGCTCTGATCATTTTAAAAATCAAGATTTAAAAAATGATTTTTTCATTTATTAGAGCACTAGAGACTGTCAAAATATAGGGGATATTTTTTCTGATGATGCTCACATGCGTTCTTGACTTGTGCTTGGGTATTGAGGTAAGGGATGATACAGACAAATGCCAGGCGGGAAGGGAATCGAACCAATCACCGCAGTAGCAGAAGCAGACTAAAGTTATGACGCTTTAGCCCTCCAGGCTACGGACGTTGACACTAAAATTTTGACACATTCTTTCTTTTGAAGATAGAAACACCATACTGTAAAAAAACAGCCTATGAAAATCTAACAGAGATCAATCATTCAGGAATTGAAGTAATTATTGGGGATCGATAAAGTGTTTGAAATTAAGGAAAAATTGTATTTGACCTTCTCTTTAGTAACCACTTTTATGGTGTGAAGATCTGAAGAAAATTGGGGAACGCCCATAGAGTTTTTCATTTGCTAGAATTGCTAGGAATAATTTTCAAGGTTTTGATTGTTAAAGTTGAAAGGATACTTCTGGGTAACAGGGCTTTATCAAAAATACATTTTAATCATAATAGTTTTTGGATTTCATATTTGCCAAGCACCACCCATTATTTTATTCCTTTTAAATTTATTTCAACTTTCAATCCATACAGTATACTGCAGTGATATGCACAAGAAAGCACAGTAAACTAGAATTAAAACGTCGAATGCTTCAAACTGTTACTACATTCTATGATAAACTTTCTCCAACAGCGTTCAAGTATGACAGTTCCTTGTAGAATATTGATTCTAACTCGAATAACTAGAATATTATCGAATTATATGGAATATGAATTGATTTGTATAAGAAGTATTCATCCAGTAAGGAGTATACTCAATGGCAAAATATACACAAGTATATTATATAAATGTTAATTACTGAAGAACTGTACCATATAAAATATATCTGATTGGATATAGGTATGAAGAAACTTGTCAAAAATGTGATCCCAAGCTCAGAAAAGCTTTAATATCAATGAATAATCCTTTTTTATCAAAAATAATATGAAAACCCAAAACTTAGTTCAATGTCCAGGAAAGAACTACGGATAATACTTCATTTTGCTTGTAAACTAGAATCAAATTTGAAAAACGCTTATAACTTTGTTAATTTTGGACAGATTGATTTAAAAATTCATGGGAATGTTAATAGTATGAAGGGAAACGTTCATGATTTTTTGTAGAATTTTCCCATGTTCTCTTCAACCCTTTTAAGCTGGAAAACCATACAGGAGTTCTTAAGCTTTGCAGGAAGTTTCAAATCTCCCGCTTCGCTGCCTGCTCGGCGCCAAGTGATAGGATTGGACAAAAATCTCCGCGGAGCAACACTATTGGATGACTCCAATTAAACCACCCAGTTCAAACATCACTAATATACTGAAGACAGCCTAATTGATTCCTTTTTACTCGAAAACTGAAATATGTTGGAGATATGAACAATTTTTATTGCACAAAATAATTATCCGCTTTGGATAGGCCTACAGAATTAAATAACGATATTCAACTCTTGACTACTTTTTTATTATAACCTATTTTTCATGTTACATTACGCTATTAAATTATTTAGATCTATTTTTTTACATGATTGTTTTTAACAGATAATCTTTCTGGTTATGTCATAAGTGAGTCTTGAGTTATTATTTATAATATTAATAACAATAATTTTCTGGATGTTCATTTTTAAATATTTGTTTTGTACACTTTCTTATATGATTGAAGTTTCTATTATTCAAATCAAATAAATACATTTTTCATCTTCCTTTTTTATTCTTTATAACAATGAATCATTGATCGATCTGATACAGTAGAACTCCAATTATCACTAATTGGGACCGGACCCCATTAAATAAATAAATATCTTTATTGACAAAAAATAAATTTATGATGTTTTCCAAATTAGCTTATGACTTGATTTGTGTGACTTTTTACTATCATGCAAATTATATTCTATTCAGTGCTTAATTTCTAAAATTTTAGGTGTGGGAACGCTTATTTATTCTTATAAACCACCCTCTCTATTTTCTACTAAGGCCTAGTTAAACATTCCCTCACTCCCTCTCCCCACCCCGTTAACATTTCGGTGCCTACTCTAAATTTCCTATAAACCTGTTTCGATTTGCACCAACAATTTTGTATGAAACTTACATTAACCAAAATACTTTTGTTAATTAATGGTGAAATAAAAACAAATAAAGCCTTCTTTACATTTTTATTTATATACAGTACACAGATCTTGCTTCGCCCTACGTTACAGTACTTTATTATTATTCGCAATATTTAGTATGATTATCTGAATAAATAATGAAATGAGACACCTTCGGAATCAGATTAGCGCAAACTGAGCGTTCCCTTGCGTTCCGGCACTTTTGGGAGGTAAGAAAACGCCGTTATCTTGCGTTCCCGTTTGAAATTAACCCCTGATTCTATTATATTATCATTGGTAGCTGGATATGTTTGGGTTCCTTTGATGAGAAGGATTTCTAGGATAATATCTCTGCAAATTAATTATGTTTCTTTATGAAGAGTGTCACCAAAAAATAGTGATCCCAGTACCACCTCGGTATTCTACAAGCTAAAACCAACAAAAATAGCCTTATAGAAGTAATGCCAATTTCCCCTTTGTTTTCCCGTATTTTTTATACGAATAAGCCATCAAATAGCCATACGAATAAGCCATAAGCCGAATAAGCCATCAAAAAGTATTTAAAAAAAACAATACTTGGAAAAACGAAATGACAGATTACAGATTAATAGCAACAATTTATGGTTCAAAAATTATTTATTCCCCCCAAATAATTTGATCAATAGGTTTTATTTTACTTTTCACAATTGGTGGATTCAGGAAACCTGAGAGGAAATTGCAATTTTTTCTAAGGTAATTCTTTGTTTGTATTAGCTTGTAGGATACCGTGGTGGTACTGGGATCACTATTTTTGGGACACTATATTTATGTATTGCACATAAATTATAAACTATATTCCTATGTACAAAAATATTTCAATAAACTAACTAATTTTTCAAAATATTTTATGCATCAAATTGACAATCTCATTTACCCATTACATTCGAATCCTATAATCACCCTAGTCTCATGAACAGGATAATTTCGTGAAAATATAATTATGTTTATGATTGTGGAACCTTACACAATCAATAAGATTATAATGTATATCTAATCTGGGTCATTCTTGGTGAAAAATTTATGCTTATCTTTATGAATTCGAAAATCCTAACTTTTGCGTTTTTGCAAGTTTTGTCTGTGATATTTGATTCAACTTTCCTATCTCGAGGTCGTCGTAATGTATGAAACATTATTTTAACGTGAAGTTTAGGAAGAAAATAACATCTCAAACACTTTTTTTTATATGTATCATAATTTTTTCAAAAATTGTGTTCACAATAAAACCGGTAGAACCAACCAAAGAAGAGATAGAGTATTATAATATTGTACATGGTGGAGGTAGAACCCACTGTAAAGTGCATTTCCCCCAATTGTTTCACTTGAATTGTTCCACGATAATGTGATGACAATTTGACATTCAGTATTAAATAGGCTAAAGTAGTTAATTACTTTAAGCATTTTCGATAAAGTAGCAACTCAGGTTAAATTTAAGTTACACTAGTAAGGTTGTTGCAATACTTAATCATAGTTTTTCATTCAATACTATGGAAGGATGATGTTATATATGGAAGGATGAGTGCATAGAGAGGACCGGCTGCGTCCTAACTCCGCCCTCCAGGTTTAAAATAAAGACTTGAATAAAAAATTAATAAATAAATAAGTACCACTTTTTCCTGTAAATGATCTTATTTAACAAGAAAAAATAATAAAATGGATGTTGCGGTGCATGCTCAAAGTTGAAGCAAATATAACTTTTAGCTTTGAATGCTTATGATTGAAAAACAAAGAAAGTTATCAAGAAACTGCTCGAGCCATTAGCTTTCTTTGGACTTGCCGCCCCCCTGAAGCTTGCTGCTCCTGAACATGTGCCTAGCGTACCTCAATTTGATATCCGTCCCTCTGTGAGAGAAAGAGTAGTGAGTGAGAGGGATGGACTAACAATGGCTGAAGGAAATACTGGGGGGGAAGTCGCTGATGACGCCTGATTGAGAATGTTGTTATAAATTGTTGATGATAAAATTGGCAACGTCGCTGGCTGTCATATTGCTGGAATTTGTAAAAAAATATATACACTGGCTGCCACTTTAAATGCAATTTAAAAATATACAAATGGTTGCCACAATACCTGAAAGTTGATGGCTGCCAATATAATAGTACAACCGCACAATGTTAGGCAACATTTTATTCATTGATTTTATCAGAATGAAAAACCGATTTTGGACCTAAATTTGATGTTTTAAGACACTATTCACGATAAAAACAACATATACTCCACTCCCAAGGGTGGCTGCCAAAAGTATGTTTTACCTACGGCTGCCACTTTTATAGGAAGATGTATATATATATATATATATATATATATATATAAACTACTAGTTCATCTTTCAAGTAATATAAGTAATTAAATTAATTTGAAAATAAAAAATGCGAATTTCTACTGAAATAATTCAGGACTTACTTTTTGTCACATTCCACATATACCAAACAGAACGCCCCACTCCTTTCAGAATGTTCCAGAACATAATTTCCAGGCGGTAGAAGAGCAAGTCTGCTTGTAACGCTGTACAGAATATTGGCAATCGAAGAAGCGCTTATTCCGTACGTGGATCGCATCTCTGTGCTCAGCTCAGTCTCATCAATCGTTTGCAACTGCATAAACTCACTTGTCAACGGATTTATTCTCGCTGTAACACAATTCATTTCATTAAAAAAATAGTAGAAAAACATAAAGAAGAAATAGAGAAGTAAAAGGTGTCCAAAAAATACTGAGTAGTGAGCAAGTGTCTTCATTAGAAGACTCAAGCATTTGACAATAAATTTTAGTTTTTAAGATTACAGATTAAAATTCAGAACAGTAGAAAGAGAAAGGAAGAAGAACAGTAGAAAGAGAAGGTAAAAAGAAGAATACAGAAAGAGAAGAAGGAGGAGGGAAGGTGATGGAGAAGGATGAGAAGAAAAAAGAAGACAGAAAAATAAGAAGACAAAAAATGAAAAGAAGACAGAAAAAGGAGGAGGTGAAGTAGAACTCGTACGCTTATTTATATTATTACTAGCAGGTTGCCTTATTCAATTGAATCTGGATTTCTAGAATGTATAATAACCCATTTACAAATTTGATAGTCTCTTTTTTCTTATCCCTATTCTTCTGCTCCTTTTATCTTCTTCTCCTTCTTCTTGTTCTCCTTATTGTTCTTTCTCTCCCTCAATCCTACTCTCCAGCATAAGAGTTTCGTCGACAGAGGACAGCATCAAGATGTTTTATATAGGATTATTTTTCTATAAATTTTTAATCAAATTGGAAGCTTTCAAGTTTTCAAAGGAAACCCTAGAAAATTGACAACTTCTCAATATTTAAAATGATTGATTTTATGCCTTGAAAAATTGTGGATTTTAAACGAGAAAATTGGGGGCCACCATCTGTCCGACTATCCATTTCTCCGAATATACCATTCGTCCGACCTTTTTACGACTTGTAATTAAATAAGAAAAGTACGTGTTACCACTTGACCGAGAATCCATTTGTCCGAATATACCACTTGTCCGACTATCACATGGCATCTTATAAGTTCAGAAACCACTTCACCGAATATACCATTTGTCCGACTCGACTGTAGCGCATTCTAGCGGCGTAGTTTATCAAGCCTAACCGAAAATATCGTTTTTTTATTTTTTCACACACTATCAAATGTTTACTTTTCGTTATAATAATTTGATAACTAGAAACTGCTGTAATAGTGTCAAATAGGATTAATGAGTATATTATGACTGTGGTCATGGTTTGTGACATGAACGCTAGATGGCATTGAGATATTGGCATGACGCGTCGAGAAATCAGTCAATTACCAATCAGCATGAGTTTGCCGTTAAATTTGAAATATTGGAATTGTTCAGTTTGAAGTTTTCTTCTAAAACCAAAATCTTAATTCAAATAGAGTATTAATTCATCTCCTTTTCACATTGTGAATGATTAAGTGTTATGAATTCTTGTTTGAGATTCGATTAAATTAAGAGATAACTATTTAATTTTCTAGCTTAGCATACAGAGATAGGCGATAGATAATGCAGAAGTATTTCTAGAAGGCGTTGATTACAGGCTAGAGTACCTAGCGCCTGGGACATGATAATTCTGCCGCTATAATGCGCTACAGTCGAGTCGGACAAGTGGTAGATTAGGACAAGTGGTATATTCGGAGAAGTTGTTTCTGGCCTTATAACGCGTCATGTAGAAGTCGGACAAGTGGTATATTCGTGCAAATGGTTATTCGGACAAGTGAGAAATAGAAATTTGAGAGAAATAATTTTTGGAAATTACCCTACTCAACTATGGTTTACCCATGTTCTAGAGTTGGGGGGGGGGGGGGGGGGGGGTTAGTGCGGAATTATTAGGTAAGTGAGCTCAAATGTTGTTTGAGATAATTATTTCCAAGTTTTGCCTTCCTGTATTTAATATCCATTTGTGGACTGCAGATTTGAATCTTGTTTCAGATGCTGTGCTCTTGATGTTTTCAGGAAGCAGGTTGTACAATTTGGGAGCTAAATGGTTGAAGTGTCTCTGGTATAAGGCTTTCCTTGCTACATTCGCAATAAGAAGGTGCCTGTTTCTTGTATTGTGGCTATGGTTTCTGTTTTCAAAGTTTGCTGTGTATTCTCTGGATTATTTCTTTAGAGTAGAGTTGTCTTGGATCCATCACACCAAACTCGTAGAATAGTTGGTCTGATGGGTAACGTGGCGGATTTCTTCTTATAACTTTTATGATGAGTTTCTGAACTTTTATGAGGGGGTCAATGTGGGTGTAGCTCGTTCCACCCCAACCCACGATTCCATAGGTTAGTAGAGATTGAACTATAGAAAAATAGACCATCCTCAGACACTTCGGATTGACTAGTGATCTCAGCATTTTGAATTTGTAAATTGTTCTCCTTAATTTTTTGCATAGCTCATCTATGTGTTTATCCCAGCGTAGAAAAGAATCCACTGTCACTCCAAGGTATTTCTGAAACTGTTTCCTGCAAACTGCTGAAAATACTTAAATGAATTAATTTTTGACAACAGGTACAAAAGTCGGACAAATGGTATATTCGGAGAGATGGAAAGTCGGACAGAAGGTAGAAAATTGTGTGTCAAAGGTTTTTCATTGAATATTCTGCAAATAAATAAAATGATAATAATTACAACAAAGAATATGATTCTGCAAAACTTTTACTTTGTTAATACCCGGGAAGTGATAGCCGTGAGCCGTAACTGGTATCTGTTCAATCAGATAGAGATAAGCTGCGTTCTCTTAGGCACTCTTTGTAAGGGTGACCGATTAGATTGGCCAGCAAAAAGACACTGTTCCCTGCTGTAAAATCACTTCCCGGTGGTTCGGAACCCACCTAAAACTGTAGGTCCAGCTCATCAATCACCATCATCCAACTCATTACCCACGCACAGGCCTCAAACCTATGTGGGCTTCATCCTCCAAAAAAAAAAATAGATATATATAACCTGAATAATAATATGATACTATAATTATATAATAATATAATAATTTTATTTCACAAAATAATAATACAATACTGAATGATCTCACCTCTTTTCAACAAGGATCCAGGTCTGATATGAAGATCAGTCCATTGTCTTATACATTCCGAAACCGTAAGTCGGTCACCCCCGTATTCAAACTGATAATCAAGCTTCGGTGCAACAGTAAATATCTGAGATTTGTTGAATTTCTTAGTCCAAATCTGAAATTCAAGCATAGAATTATTAAATATGTTTATGCTATCTAGTAATCCATGTACACTGATGATGGGACTCATACCGTGAAACGTGTCCGAGATCACTCTATCCTATAAGTTCCATTTACAAGGGTTGGGTTTCACCAAAAATCTAATAGTTCAGGATATAGATATAGCCATAAAACTGTTTCATTCTATTTTCACAATGAGAGGACGAGTAGTACAAAACACCACAAATTTCCCGCTATATCTTTGGTATTTAAGACTAAATTTTCACAAATCAAGTATCAATTTCTTTAAAAAATATGCTCAGGCTCAAAAATTTTA
Organism: Conomelus anceps; assembly: GCA_948455865.1. NCBI lineage: Eukaryota > Metazoa > Arthropoda > Insecta > Hemiptera > Delphacidae > Conomelus > Conomelus anceps. Next base: position 6,672,746 of record OX418223.1, on the reverse strand, counting down.
TTTAGTCGGCATTTTGAAAAAAAAAATAAAAATTTCAATCTTGATATTTATATTTTTTAGAACACGTAATTATTAAGTAAGCATGTCGACTTTCAAGAAATAGAATTGAATTATTTTACATTATATGATGGTTTTTCTCAGGAAAAATAAATTGACGGATAGACAAGAATTGACAAGAAAACTAAGGGGAAAATGGCATTTCTTCTGCCATTGCCATCACCATCATCCAATTCATTAACCACGCACAGGTCTCAGACCTATGTGGGCTTCATCCTCCGAAAAAAATCCATTTAGTCAAAAATATTGTTAACTAAATATTGAGCTAATCTTATTTTTTCAAGAAAGGCTATAGTTTCGGCAACTACACCATTAATAAATTATTTATTCTGACAAATTTACAACGAATGTGAAGGTGCAACAGACTCAAGTCCAAAACTGCTCCCTTCACAAATTTTGAATATGTTACATTCAACAAAAACATTGAGGTTAACACAGACTAAAAATTTAAGATTTGTTAAAAACCTTCACTCGAAAAATAACAAAATGAATCTTCTCACTGCATATATGAAGATATTAGTAGCGAATCATACTCACGCCATCGTATTTGGTCCTCAGTAGAAGTTTGATTTCGCCAGCTTGATTTTTCATCAGATGGTTTTGAGATTCTTTTCCAATCTGCCAAACTCTGTATACACGGTGGCCTGCGCTCCACACTGGCTGTCTCTGAAAAACAGCCCGAATATTATTGATTAATCGACAATAAATTCAATAAAATTGAACAAATTATGATAGATTCAACAAATTAATAAGAATTAAAATGCACCCATCACATTAGAATACTAGATTAACTGTGGTTCACTCCATCAAACCAGCCGGTTCTGATTTTGGATTATGGAGGTATAAGAAAGTGGAAGGAACATAACATAACTTATACGATTAATGTTAGAAAAGTGTAACCAGAAATGGAAGAAAGAAAGACCCTGCTGCGTGAGATCTAACGCCATTCGCGGCCGTATAACCATACTAATTATTTGGCGGCTATAATTTCAAACTAAGTAGTTCACTTTTACAAGATTCCACTTTCATTTCAATTCAAATCTTTGAACTATGCTTATCATCTGTGGAAAAGAATTTGCTTCTCAAAATTACTTTTGAAAATGTTTTATTAAAATTTAGCAGTTGTATTGATCACTTTAACATTAATTAGACTATTATATAACACTCCATTTCTACTGTTAATAGTTATTTATGTATTAAAAGCGTACAGCGCAACTTTATTGCGAGAGCAATAAAGAAGCTTTACGCGCGAATTACATACAAAATTTTCCCTACAAGTCTAGATTCCCACATAATAAAAGCTTGTAGTTTGTAACATCACAGATTTTAGCATGTGCGCAGTCACTTCTTTGCAAATGGCGTCACTGTGATGTCTCATTGGTGGATCACGAGATCAGAGATCGAGTGTAAACGGACCCAATCTTTACACAAATCAAAAATTTAGTTGCATAATCAGCTGGTAAGTGTGAAAATCGAAAGAGAAGTGTAAAGTAAACAGCTGGCGAGCGTAAAACGTTTTACCGCTCGACGAGCAATAAAGAGGTATTTACAATCAGTTTTCAGTAGATTAAGGACTACTTTACGGGCAGTTTAAGAAAGCAGTAGTTGGCTGTGCCTATTGAATCTTTACTTGATTGTCTGCAGAAGGTGCACAATAATAAATAATTAAATAATAAATAATTAAATGATAAATAATAATAACATGGTGAGACCTGGTTGGCGCAGGTCTGGTGTCAGAGTTATCAGATCGCACCTGAATAAGTTCAGGGCCACTGTCGTGACAGAGAAAGTGCATAATGAGCCGCGAAATAAAATCAATTAAAATCATTCACTCTGGTTATCTAACCATGATAGTTACTCACTTTCTCTTTGCATCTTAAAATTGGATCTGAGATATCTTCCATGATATCATCTTCATCTTGTTCTTGATCGTCATTTCCTGAAACATTATCACAAATTATAATTAATTGTTGAGTAAATTATCATTAGATAATTATTATTAGATCTTGAAGGTATAACAAAAAAAAAACAGACTAAACCGGACGGACTACATGGGTGATGTAGAAATGCACCTTCATACGCGATTTATACGCGAATGCAGCTTTCATTAGTAACGTGATGGTTAAAATCAATTTATCTAAATAGATTACTTTGACATATTTCATCAGTAAAGGATTGTTATATATGTCTAGTCCACGCACGTAACACAATTCCACATAAAACTAAAATATAATAATAACATTATATTTCAATTTTGAAATATTCATGAAGATTTCAAAGTATGACACTCAAGTTGAAAATCCATCTCACCTTCCGACATATTCCAGCTTGTTGTTGGATTTTCTTGAGCTTCGTCTCTGAAAATAACAAAATAATTGTAATCAATCACAAAGATTTCAACAGAATTACAATAAGTAATAAAAACTGATCAGTGAAATCACTACAAACAATATTCTGTATTTTCCAACCACGGGTAATTGTACTTAAATGTAAAGTTTCTAGTTAAACTTAGCCACAACCTGAAATTAGGGGTTTTCAGTTTTAAAAATTTGTAAAACAGTCGTGCTTGATTGTGTTTTTGTAATGAATAAATAATAATAATAATAATAAGAATGAAAATAATAACAATAATAATAATACTAATAACAATAATAATAAAATTAAAAAACACTTTTAAATGGAAATTGACTCACGCTATGGCGTGACGGCCGTTTCGCTCTGTTGTCTAGAGCATCATCAGACGACCCACAGTACACAGTCGTCTGATGATGCTCTAGACAACAGAGCGAAACGGCCGTCACGCCATAACGTGAGTCAATTTCCATTTAAAAGTGTTTTTTAAGTCTATAATACATATTAGTGGAAACAAGATGGATTTTCAACATCATAATAATAATAATAAAATAAACACCAAATATATTATTCTGACATGTCCTTGCCAACTTGGCCGGCTTGACAGATTTCTGGGCCTAGCACATATCAATGAAAAGGGAAATAATAATAATAATAATCCATCATTATTGAATATTTATAACAGAACAATATAAATGAAAACATCTAATTCATGTTTTGGAAAGAATCAGGAAATGTTCTTCAATGTGAAATTTCTAGTTGAACTTGCTCATAACCTAAAATTTGGATTTTCTAATTGAAAAATTTATAAAGAAAGCAATAGTGGGCTGTACCTGTTGTATCTTTACTTGATTGTGTTTTGTATGAAATAGATAGATAAATAAATAAACAAATAGAATAATTACGCACTAGTTCTAGCTATCATGTGATAAACTGATCATCCGCTATGAAAACTTGAAAGTAGAATGAAGTAGAAATACGTTGTATTCTACTTTTTCTGAACTTGTCTTTGAAGAGGAGTTCTAGAGTTCTTCAAACTGTTACGAGTTTGATGAAAGTATCATTTACCTTTTTTCATTGGATTTGCACATCATCATACGTGCTGAGATCTTAGCATACCAGTGCATACGTTGAGTAACAGACATGTTGGTGGGTGGTAACTTTTTGTCAATAAACACAACTTTTCTTTTCTTATTTCCATCTGAAAAGCACATAAAACTATTTATTAAAGTTATTTTAGTTATTTTTTATTGAAATACACATGAGGACACAATGCACCCCAACCTGTGACATATAAATTTAAAGCAACGTATAAGGTTAAAATTATCTTGCTAGTGACCCGAAATCTGGCTGCGCTTGAAGAGACTTTCTTAAGGATAGAGCAGGAAGGAAAGCCACTTGGACTTAAGGTGAATGAAAGTAAGACAAAGTATATGCTGATGTCAAGTTCACAGGCCAGAAGAAGAAGAAATGGAGCGTTTAGGGCAGGACAGTACTCCTTTGACAACGTAAGCAGTTTCATTTACCTAGGCACAGAGCTGAATGTGGAAAATAAAATGTCTGAAGAAATATCCAAACGAATAATCAGTGGTAATAGAGCATATTTTGCGAATAATAAAATCCAAACTGATATCACGTGCAACTAAAATAAAATTATACCAAACTGTAATAAGGCCAGTGGTTACCTACGGCTGTGAAACATGGACATTGACCGTAGCAGACATATATGCCCTTAGAGTCTTTGAAAGAAAGGTCGTCAGAAGAATTTTTGGACCAGTGAGGCAGGATGAATCATGGAGAATAAGGAACAACAGCGAGATAAACGAAATTATCCAAAACCAGGATATAGTTCGTTTCATCAAGTCACGGAGAATCAGCTGGTTGGGGCACGTCTTGAGAATGGAGCAGAGCAGACTTCAGAGACAGCTGCTTGAGGGTGAGATTTTCGGCACAAGAAGAAGAGGAAGGCCTAGGAGAAGGTGGTTGCAGGATGTGGAAAGTGACCTGAATAGGATGAGGATACGTGGATGGAGAAGGATGGTGAATGACCGGAACGAATGGAGGCGTGTGACGGAGGAAGCCAAGGCCCATCCAGGGCTGTAGTGCATCGAAAAAAAAAAAAAAAAATAAGGTTAAAATCCAAAAAATAATTAGTATTGGACATCTTCAAGAAGAAATAATGCTTTTATAGAATCTCTTGCCAAGTTGAAATTACTACTTTTCAAATATTCTATTGAATTATCGGCCGAATACTTTATCTCAAACAATTCTCAGATATTGGGAAAATTCCCCAGTGAAAAATTTATAATTACTATTTTGGGCTTGAATTAGAAGACAGGATGAAAATGTTTTCCCATATGTATGTGAACAATTAAGGCTGTGCGCAGGGTTTTTGATCATAATTTTTTTTTCAAATTTACTTGTATGTCATTAAGGCTTTGAAATGCTATCTATTGCTGTGTAAAATAGTTTTTTCATAAATTATTTCGTGAAATATGGGGGTTTAAAGTTGAAATTCTTCGGTTTTTTTGGGGCAATTGATTTCACCTAAAAGTGATTTTAAGCTTTTGATAAATTTTCCATTACTAAAAGACACCTTGAGGTATAAAATGACATATTTTTTACTACGATCAAACAATTAGTTTTATCAAAATACATTTTTAAATCTGTAAAAATATTCAATTTTTTAAAAACACATTTTGAAAAAACTATTTGTTAGATTGAAATAAAGAATATGTCATTTTATTCCTCAAGGTGTATTTTAGTAATGGAAAATTTATCAAAAGTTTAAAATCACTCAAGGTGAGATCAATATTCTTGACCCCAAAAACAGACAAATTTCTACTTTGAACGCCCATATTTCACAAAATAATTGAAGAAAAATTGTTTCCTCACAGCAATAGATAACATTTCAAATTCCAGATAATATTCAATACAGGAAACTTCGAAAAAAAATTATGAGCAGAAACCCTGCGAACAGCCTTAATGAAAGACAGTAGAAATTTCCATAGAATAAAAATTTGTTGAAAGGATTTTGAAAAATTAAATAGTCAAAAAGATTAAGTATCATTTAAATGATAGTTTAAAAGTAGAATAGTTGAAAAATAGTAAAACGCTGAATATTAGAGTATTCAGAGCTCATATTATGGATTTGATTGTCAGAATGTGATAGTTTTGACAATATTTACAAGAACAATAAATGAAAGCTTGTATATTTCCAGAAAATAATTAGAAATATAATATATATTCGCAAATTATAAACTATCCATACATTTTTAAAAGAAATAATCCCGGAGATCATGATATGTTCCCCCATCAAACGGCTCAAACGGCGAGGTGGCAAAAAAGACTCCGCACAAATAAAAGACATACGAATAAATGATATACGATCATCTTATTTATTACACTAATATTTATTTTAAACTAGTACAAACTTTGGTTACAGTTCGATATCCTATCCAGTGAAATAGTCATGGGAGTTTCGATACCGGATGGAAGTATCGATACTGTCTTGCTTATCAACACACCTGTTCTGTATCATCCGAATAATACAGAACAGCTGTTAACGAGGTATCGATATATAGTATCGATATTGTCAAGTATCGAAACTCCTTCGACGGGTTGGGATATCGAGCTGCAGCTCAAACGGTGGGCAAAACTACGCTAATAAAAACGGTAATTCTAACCTAACCACTCTGAGTCTGTGACTGCACAATGGTATCTCGTTTCAAGAGCAAGGGGAGGCATAGAGTGGTCAGGTTAGAGTTAGCGTTATTTTTAACATAGTTTATCTCAAACTCTAGTAACTACGCAAGGCATGATGGTGACGTGACAAAGGGCGACTTTTTATGAAACACAGAGTTGAATTAGAGCTCACACACAATTCTATTTGGGCAGACTAACTCATTTCTATGTTTCTCAAAAGTCACCAAGCGTGTTTCTATTTGTACTTGACTTCAAACTCACCAATCTTATGCTCTTTAACAATGACCGGCAGCATCCAATTCAAGGAGAGATCAGACTGATGATTATCCACAATAGTTTTAATGCTACTTCCAGATAGGACGACAACTGTCTGTTCATTTTTCAAGTCATCGCTTTCATTAAGCAGATGCTCAACTATTGGGTCCCGGCTTACTGCAAGAATAGAAATATTCAATTCATTAATGATCATATTAATGGTGGGGAGACCCGTAAGGGTCTCCCCACCATTAAAAGCCATACGCTTATTATTGTTATATTTCTATGCTTATGATGAATTCAAAATAAGAAAAAATTGAAATAATATACATAATAAGAGTAAGTGAAACAGCGACCTAACCTAAGATTATGGTCCTACTTTAAAATTTTGTAAAAAGCAGTTTTGGGCAATAGCCTGTTGCATTCACATTGGCTGTATTTTAGTTACATGAATGAATAAATAAAAATATTTTGAAGAAACTGACAATAGAAACAAGAAAGTATTTTTTGGCTTGAAAGTTTCTATCAAAATTTTATGTTATAGACTACTATTTACTGTTTTCAGTGTTTCGTTTTTAGTGAACTTTCAAATTGGTTGCCTTTAAGTGAAAAAGAATAATTTTATTATTTTTTGAGTATTTTAATAAATCTAAATTTTCACTGTGAGTTAACGTCAATGTTTTGAACAATATGGCATATTCAAAATTTGTGAAGGAAGAATTATTTTGGAATTGAGTCTGTTGCGCCTTCACATTCATTGTAATTTGTCACAATTAATAAATAATACATAAATAAATAGCACTAACATATCACCTATTCTAGAACATGGCATGCCATAGTGGGGTAGGATGATTTCCTAAATATATGTTTTATTTATTATATGTATCTTAACTTATCTGTAATATAAATATTGTACCACTTGGTTAAAATACTGTGTACTGTATATTTGAAAAAGGAAATAGAATTATTATTTTTTTATTTATATTCGAAATTAATAAATAATTTTGTATTATTATTAAAATTATAACTATTCGTTATGTAGAAACTTCCTATGCAGAACTGACCTTTTTGAGTCGCGGCATACGCGTTTCGAACTATGTAGTTCTTCCTCGGCGCTTCTCCCACTAATTCTCTACCTCCACCATAGACCTTACATACTAGAGAACCAGTCAGTATGCAACCAAGCGCCGCCGAGAGGAAGGACTACATAGTTCGAAACGCGTCCGCCGCGACTCAAAAAAATTAGTTATGCATAGTAAGTTTCTACATATGAATAGTTTTACTGCAGACCACGGAAATGGATATTCACAACAGATGGATATTCTTGGATTTCTTGTTCCACAACGATCTGCGTTGTTAATATTAACTTTTTATGGTAAATTCAACGATTGCAGACAATTTTAGATTCATTTTCAAAGGCGACCTTGATCGTCAATGTCGGTTCTAATCAAAAACCGACATTGACGGTCAAGGACGTCTTTGAAAACGCCTTTGATTCGAAGACGTTTGGCCTACGGGAGTAAAAATATTATTTATTCTCAATTAAAATTGACTGAAATTTTTTGAATTTACCATAATACGTTGAAATAAAATTATAGCTATTATAATTTGTTTTTCATTTTTTGTTTTTTTCCTTTTTCATTGATATTCAACATTTTCTTCGAACTTGAGTTCGTGGTTATTGATAATCAGGTTTTTGGCAAAGTTTGAATGCCCTTTAATCGCTTGGAAAGCCATGATCTATATTTTACCTGGAGGAAGAAATTCGTAGTCCGGGTGCCGATTTTCAGTCAGTGTTTGGTAATCTGTCGGCAAATACGTTACTTCTCTTGGATGTACTATGATAGGCGGGACCACAAATGAGTTATGCTCACCCTGCAAAACGAATGATTTACATTTCTACAACCATGAAATAATAATATGCAATAATATAAGTTACTGTAACCTACAAACAGGTGCAATACGGTGAGATATCATTCTAGAATAATTATCTTTTCTTCTTTTTTTTTGAGGATGAAGCCCACACAGGTCTGAGACCTGTGCGTGGGTAATGAGTTGAATTATGGTGATTGATGAACTGAATCTACAGTTTTAGGTGGGTTCCGAACCACCGGGAAGTGATTTTACAGCAGAGAACAGTGTCATTTTTGCTGGCCAATACTAATAGGTAACCCTCACACAGAATGCCCAGGAGAACGCAGCTTATCTCTATCTGATTGAACAGATACCTGCTAAGGCTCACGGCTATCACTTCCACAATCTCATACACTATAATATATAATAATAATAATATTTTTTTATTTCGCCAAAATACAAATATAAGAAAATTCACAATATAAAGTGTATAACACATTCTTGGCACAGCCAGCAAAGTAAATACTTGAGCGCTAGCTGTGAGTTCATTCAATAATATTACTAGTCAACATAGAAAGCTCGTGAAATATCAAAGCTAGATGGAAGAGAGTATTTAGATGCATAACAGGCCTCCATTAGTGTTTATTGGTTCATGGTCCAGTAAAAAGCAAGATTTAAAGGATTGCTTAGCATCATAGATAAGCAGATAATAGGATGCAACATAATAATTTGTTGTAAAGTATGCAATGTATGTGCACAGAGCATAGAATAAAATAGAGATGGCGTCTGAAGCCAGTGAGCCAATGCTCGTGGCGGATCCCTCTATATAAAAGCATAGGTTTCACTCTAATACGACCACCCAATTCCCCCATTCTTTTGGCTTCACTTCGATGACCATAGCCTATGGCCTATTACGACTCTATTTTATTCTATGCTCTGTGGGTATGTGAAATATATTATTTTATGATAATACTGTTTTATCTAAGACTATGTTAATAATAATTTAGTACCGTATCTACAAAAGTAATTCCAAAGTTAACTTACCGTTTCAAGCAAGACGTGTCCCATTTTCATGGTGACAGGATTTTCCGAATCGATGACGTCATTGAAAGTTAACGGTATCATTGCCTTTTGCGCTCTGTAATGCGTTGGATACTTCTGCAGCCGTTTTATTCTTGACTGAAACATTAAAAATATTTTGAAATTACATCCATTGAGATTAAAATCCTCTTTTTTCAAATTTTACAGCAGTTGGAATTGAGAATTCAAATTCGCCAAATAACTTTTGCCATTGAGAGATGCAAAAAATGAAAAATCTATATGCATAGAAAATGTACATATATCTACGGTTACGTTATAAAGTAGACATAAGAGGTTTGAAAGTGATGTCAACACAGCTTATTTTATTCCATAGATTATCAAACTAGTTGCATAATAAAGCTATTTTAACACTCCAGTCACTTTTTAGCGCAGGAGTCTACAGGACCAATCAGAGCTCAGGATTTCATCAAAGCAGTGTTGAAATAATACTATGCTATGCAACAGTATTGCAATATAATAATATAACATATATATTAATAAATGCAATATAATAATACTATGCAATACGTATGAAAAGATAATAAATAACATACATAGTAATACTATGAAATACGCTTGACAACAATCCGGCATTGTAGGTTATGTAATACTTTGGGCAAGTTTTCGAATTCATTGGTAAGTTAAATTAAACGTGATTAAAACGTTGGAAATGAATTATCGTATGCAACGATTGTATTTTACTTTTTATGGTAAATTCAACAACTTCTATTTTAATTGGGAATAAATCATATTTTTTCTCACTTTAGGCTAAACGTTTTATAAAAAAACAAGATCTAACATCAGTCAAAAGTATGTCCTAAGATCATAAGTTGATTGACCTAATAAGCATAGTGGTGTTCGATAATATTGTAGAAGCATTTCCAAAATATATCACAGTATATCTATATAATATTGATAAATAAATAATAAATAAATTGATTGCCTTCAAGTGAAAAATTATTTTATTATTTTGGTAAATCTAAATTTTCAGCGTTAAAATTAACCTCAATGTTTTGGACAATATAACATATTCAAAATTTGTTAAGAGAGCAGTTTTGAACTTGAATCTGTTGCGCCTTCACATTCATTGTAATTTAATCACAATAAATAAATATAAGTTGCATTGTACCTTTTGTGTCAGGGTTAATTAATTTATTTCAATTATTAAGTTGATTTTCCCAAAAATTTAAGATTTAAAATTTTAATTATTTCAAAAAATTAAAAAAAAAAAGATTGTAAAGTATAACTGACGCCACCTTGAGTCTGTCCTAACTTCAGATTTCAGTATTTATCGACCATGGGCAAGTAGTAAGTACAAGTGGAAAACAAGAATAATTTTAAAATTCACCTGCCAAACATCGTCAATGTAGTTTTTCACCGAAGGCTTTATTTCAGAATGTCTTAGATAATTTTTTGTGACCCACTGGTATCTAGCGAATTCTTGATACTCTAAGCGTTCAATCTTGAGCATTTCATTCAAATTCTGAAACAAAAAAATGTTTTTGAAACATTTAATGACTTGTATCAAGTACCAAGTATTTAAAAAACAATTGAAAAAATGTTTAGTTGCTAAAGCTTTTTATAGTGAACAAGAGTTCCTTTCACATCAAAATTAAGCCTCACCTCAAAACTAATTGTCATAGTAATTATGGTAACTAGTGTATAAGATAGTATAATTGTTAATCTGACTTGTCTTATACTCCTGAACTAGAGTCTCCAAGACGTGATCTACAAAAATATGACACACATTGACTTAAATAAAACACTAAATATGTGAATTGAGAATGAATTATGAAGAACGTATTTCGATCTCGTTTATTTTGAAAAAGGTAATTCTATTGTAAAGGAAAAGTTTTTGAAGCAGACATTAATACTGCAATATTTTTCAATAATTTCAAAATAGTAATTAATATTTAAATAATAAAAATGTCTCAATACCTAATTTAGCTCATTTTTTAATTTTCGCTGCTTAAAAAATGCACTTATTGCAATAAATGCAATGATCGTGAGTAAATTGAGAATTCAATTTTTATAACAGAATGTTCTATATCGTTCTGATCATTGCATAACTCTTGACTTTGATTCAGTTTGAGTATCCATATGATTTCAGAACCTAATTCCTGAATTAAAAATGTAATACGATACTTGAATGTAATGGTTAATAAAGCATACGCATACATAGGCTACATACAGAGAGAGCACTCAATTAGCCTATAGTCAGCACTTAATTGTTATTTGATATTTAGAAAAAATAATGAGGAGATACAACTCTTCAACTCAATTTATTATCAGTAGCTTGAGAATACAAATGTTTATTAAATGGTCTGGGATAACTTGATCTTAGAGCCTTATTATACACAACTACTGAAGTCGCGACAGCTTGTCACAATTTAAGTCTAAATTACTGAATGGCCGAGCTCAACCATGTTGAAGTACACGAAGACATGCACATGGCTAAAGCCATCAGCTGATTTCTTAATCAAATTTACACGGCTGATGTAGCTCGGCCTGAAATGATGGCGCGCGACCGCAACTTCAGTGCCTTTGTATAATAAGGTTCTAAGTGTCTTAGAAGAACAGACAGTTTACTAGGGTGAAATAATCATGACTGATGATGAAACAACAGAAAAGGAATAGGTTAACAAAGACTGTAGCCATGCAATATTGGTAACAAACACATGAATGATACAGAAAATTGACTTACTGACTGATTACTTACTTCAAATTTGCTTTCGTGCTCGGGATCTAAGCTATTTTTCTTTTTGCATTCTGATAAAAATGTATAAAATTTCATCTGCTTCGAAGTAAACAAAGACACTTTCGGAAAGTCAACCTCGGTAAATTCTCCAGGTTTTCGAGAGGGACGTTTAGGCTGAAATTGATGACAAAGACTTTTAGTACAGATATGAGAATGATTTAAATTACAAAAACTTTGAGCAAAGAAAGAAATAATAAAATCAATCTAATATCAAAACTGACACTGTATTCCTGTTTAAATGATGATTTTTACTCACTTATACTGGGGTGTTGCATTTCGCTTCTAAAGAGAAGCTTCGTCAGCCTGCCAAGGTACAAGTGAGTAAAAGCCATTATTTGAATAAGAATAGTGTCAGTTTTGATATTAGATTGTTCATCAAGTATTTAGTCATGGAAAAGATAAGATGCAGATAATTTATAATAATTTCACACCCGTTCAAGCAATGTTAAAGTGGATCTACAGCTGTAAGTGGATTCTGAACCATCAGAACAGTGACAATAAAGCAATTTAAAAAAATATATATATATAATTTAAAAATAAATATAAATATATAAAATTTAAAAACTGCATACAATTTAAAAAAATAAGAATATATATAATTATAGGTTGAAAAACTGTTTAGTAGTATAAAAATGTGGTCAGCAATTATTTTGTTCTCACGGTGGTTTCACCGGCAGTTCGAGCTTAGTCTAGATCTCGACTCAGTAGTGTGAAGATGTTTTAGTTGTAATAATTGTTTTTTAAAAAGTCTTTTACTCATCTCCAAATTATAAATTATATATAAAGCATCTTGGTCACTCAACCGATCTTAGTACTGAGCGCTCGTGACTTTCTATTGCCTTTCAAGCAATGCTATAGTGAATCAACTGCTTCAGATGGATTTCGAACCACTAGGCTAGTGATAATAAAGCAATTAACGCCTAGTCAAAACACCTCAGTCACCATCCAAACTTAGTTTCAAGCGCTCGTGACTTTCTATTGCTTCCCATCCAGACATAAGAACTTATTGTAAAAGTTGAAATAGATCAATATCCTGGACTTGAAATGTATTGTAAAGCTTTAAAGCAACTTGGAGTCGGCGTAGCCGAGTTGGCTTATCGCTGGTCTGATAAGCCAAAGGTCCTGGGTTCGATCCCAGTTGAGTACAAGATATTTTTCTCGAGCCACTCCCGTGTTTCGGAGGACACGTTAAGCCGTCGGTTCCGGTTGCATATAAAAAAAAGCAGTCGTTAAAAAAGCGGCGAGGTGGAACTACCCGTAAGGGTCTCCCCACCACTAAAAGCCATACGAATTTATTTATTTATTTATAAAGCAACTGAAAGAGGTGGCTTGATTATTAAAGTCTGATCAAAACTACGCTAACGACGACGCTAATATTTTAACCTGACCACACTGCTTCTACTTGCTCTGAATGCAAGATGCTATAGAGCCAGCTGAGATATAAAGTGGTCACGTTAGTCAGTACAAATTGACTGAAGGCGATGGCTCAATTATTACAGAGTTTGAGCAAAACAATGCAAGCGATGATGCTAACTCTAACCTGACCGCTCTATGTCTCAGCTTGCTCTGGGCGTCTTGCATTTAGAGCAAGCGGAGCTAGAGTGACCACATTAAAATTAGCGCCATTGTTAGCTTAGTTTAGCTCATACTCTGTTTGTGAACAAAATTCAAGCTTAACAATAAGATTTTAATAGCAGGTTATTTGCTAAAATAAATTACGAAATAATCTTACCATGACGACATTCGTTGCATTTCCTTTACTCGAAGAAAGTTGTTTTAAAAACTCCTTTTCTAAGTTGAGGTCCTTCTTTGTATAATAACTAAATATGCTCTCTATTTCGTCATTAAGAATTGACACAGCATACGACTTGGATTTACCAGCAGCCATTGGCTGGTCGGAGTTATCGTAGAATAATCTTCGATCCCTGAGAAAATATTAAATTTTGCATTATTCATAATCTTTTCTCATTGGAGACAAAAATTTACTCTAGCTGTAACACAATTTGTGTGAGTTAAATTCAATTGAATTTATCCTTGAACCTCTATCCTCATGAATAATAGTTTATCGATTGGGATCGATCCCTACACTTCTAACCTAAATTATAAGCATCTGCTTCAAGTTTTCAACATCTGATTGACGCCAGATAATTCACTGTTTTTTTAAGATAAAAAATTAAAGAGGCCGTTATTAGTAGGAGGCCAATAATGTTCTCCACAATGATACGGAGCAATCTAGCCCAGAATAGCGAAGATTGCTACACTACGAGCGACTCTACAGTGATACACTCCCCAGAGCCATGGTTCAACCGCCGATGCGATATAACAATTATTGTTATATTTATCTTAATTTCACGTGAAAAAAACACAATTACGTTATTTCCAACTTGAACCAAGTTCAATCACGAACTCGAAATTAGTTATGAACTAATTATTACTAAAAAAAACAAACTATTTTGCAGCACACTGCAAAATAACTGTGTAGTGCCCAAAAGAACTTACTCAAAAATCTTGTTGAACTCATCCATTTTATGTAACTGAACTGACTTCGATTCACTGAATGAGCTTCATGAAATGATATTCACTTTAGAACTCCAAATTTTCGTTGACAAGAAATATTTTCTTAGAAAAATCACAGATCACAACTACGACCGATAGAAATACTAATAACCTAAATCCTAACCTTAAAACTTAAACTCAAGTCTCTCCCTTATCATCAGTGATGCCAGACGCAAGGTAATTGTGCAGGATTTGGCTCGTGATTACCGTACATTTACCGTACACGTAAGGGCTCCCAGCCACTGAAAGTAGTGCTGCGCCATCTATCGTCAATATGGGGCGACCAAGACTCCCACTGAAGGGATGACCAAGACTCCCAATAGGGGGGTGTGTGTTATGTATCTACATTGAAGATGGTGTTTGGGAGGAGGATTAGCGACGCATTATGTTGTGGAGCGGTCCCCCCTTATCATTACTTTTTCCATCATTAACTATAATTGCTCAAGAGCAAATAAAAAATAATGGAAGTGTTCTTATAGTACTTATTTTATATGTTGTATTTTGTATACTTATTATGTATTTTGAGTAACTGAATCTGAATTTCGAGCTTACCGGCTCGGGGAACTGTAATTTTTCAAGGGAGGTAACGTTTGGGTAGAGGGGGCAAAGGGCAAATGGTCACTCTCATGTCACTCTATGGCTCATTCCTCTCAGCTGATTGAAACGATCCAAATTCATATTATAAAATGTCAAATTTAGCTTTTAGTTTGTTCTTCTTCTTCTAAATGTCAAATCTAGCTTTTAGTTTGTTCTTCAATGTCAAATTTAGCTTTTAGTTTGTTCTTCAATGTCAAATTACCCGTAAGGGTCTCCCCACCACGAAAAGCCATACGAATTTACTAATGTCAAATTTAGCTTTTAGTTTGTTCTTCAATGTCAAATTTAGCTTTTAGTTTGTTCTTCAATGTCAAATTTAGCTTTTAGTTTGTTCTTCTTGTACTTGTAAAAATTTTTTTTGTTATGAATAGTCCCAACTCGGTAACTACTGATAAAAATGCAAATTTGGCCTCAAAAGTTGTAGGTAACATCTTACTCTTCCACATCATTATATAACATCAATATCTTAAAAAACCACGTTTTAAAAATTGAGCTGAACCAAATTATAAGCAACCAAATTTTCATGAGTTTTGGACATTTTTCGGCTTCCCAATTTTCCAGCAAAACTACCATATCTGTAAGAAAAGAAATGAATTTGAAAATAATTAATAGCGTTATTAATTGATTTGTTTAAGAATGTGGCCATTAACCACACAACTAGTAAAAGTGGTTCCTTTTTTTCCTCCAAAATACAGTATGTAAAATTATGTTTGTTGTAATTTTTGCTGATGGAAAATAAATTATATTATTGTCTTAAAGACTTTCTAGTCATATTATTATGTTTCCTAAATGACTGCAAGGCTCTGACTACACGCGTAGGCCTAAGTCTTGAAACCCTCTCAGTGGCGTAACGTTTTCCAGTTAGGCCCCCCCGCAACCGATTTTCCGGGCCCCTAAAAATCATATAAATATCCCCCCTCACCCTTGCCACCCCCACCCCTCCCTGAAAAACTTGCATAATTATTTTGTGGGCAGTTATAACTATGTAAGAACTAAACACCTTTTTATAAATTAAATTTTAATATTCAATCATGTTTCAAGGGGGGCAAGTCTAATGATTTGGGCTGTAGCGTGCGGGCTTCTGAAAGATTTAAAATTTTAAAATTCAATCATGTTTCAAGGGGGGCAAGTCTAATGATTTGGGCTGTAGCGTGCGGGCTTCTGAAAGATGGAAATAGATGAGAGTTGATTATATTATAAATAATTAATCTTGAAACCTAGAAACCTTAAAATTGATGTCTTCCATAGGATCCACATTCACATCCTCCTTGTTAGCACGTCTTCGCTCCTTTTCCCAGAAAATGTGTTCTCTCAGAATTCGCCTCATTTGCAGACACGGAGACAGGTTCAATTTTTAATAAAAAGGCATTTTATCTAAATTACCGCGAAATTACTAAGTCAGGAAAAGAGAAAAAATTAAGAAATTTATTCTTAAGAGACAGAAGATAGAAAACGTAAACTACTTATACAGTACTTGATCCTATTATAAGAAAAAAATTCAACTGCGTTGGGAGAACTGACAATTTTTCCAAAACTATTATTTATATACTTATACAATAATCACGTAATTTATCCGATATATGAAGGGTATAAATATTCCTGGATTTCTTGTTCCATGAAGAACTGCGTTGTTAATATTAACTTTTCAAGTGAATTAAACGACTTGCAGTCAAATTTTATTTAAAATAAGTAGTATTTCACTTACTTTGTAGGCCGAACGTTTTGAGTTGTTGAGGCCTTGAAGATTGGTTTCAACAACTCAAAACGTTCGGCCTACAAAGTAAGTGAAATACTACTTATTTTAAATAAAATTTGACTGCAAGTCGTTTAATTCACTTGAAAAGTTAATATAAATATTCCTTCTAAGCATATTGTTTAAAAATGTACTAGTCGATAAAAAATAGAAATAACTAAAGCATGACCGTACAACATCACAATACCATAAACGCAGCATGTTGAAAAATAGAATAGAAAAAAAATAGCACACCAAATAATAAAATTCACGATCACGAACTCAATAATGAATAAACATACGGTTTACTCTAGGCCAATTTACCGGACACGTGTATCCAACAGGACGATTCAAAAGAGACTGAATTCAAAATACTGTATGAAGAAAAAGATTGACTTTAATTTCTACACAACCCCCCACTTTCCATTACTTCGTATATGCTAATATACATTGAGGAATTCGATGGGAAAATAATATTAATTTCCTCTAATATTTGCACTGTGGAGACATAGCCGTCATGATTTATAACAGTCTAGATAAGTTTGTTTGAAGAGTGTTTTTTCCTCGGTATGTCTCCATTCCCGAAGTCACAACATCCTGCTTCTGAATTCCTTCACTACTGTATCTGCGAATTATCTGCTATCTAGGAATTAATTGATAAAGTAAACAATAAACATTGGCCTGACAATATTTAGCAAATTCATTCTTTCTTTCTTCCTTCAGTGTTTCAGTTTTATTTCTTTTGGAAAAAAAATTTTTATTTCAGTCTGGGCACGGGCCATTTCTTGAAAACATTCCGGGCCCTCTTATAGCCCGGCCCCCCCCCCCCGCGCCGCGGGGTCTGCGGGGGTGTACGTTACGCCACTGAACCCTCTGTCCTATCGCTGGAGATGCCACTTATCTTTTTAGAGCGTCCGACCACTGAACAGTCAAGACAAAAATTACTGTCGGACACTTTTTTAAAACTGTACACGCGCCTTCAATCAATTTCGTGATAGAAAAATGGTGAATAAAAGATACAACACTGAGACTGGAGTAATATAAAATTTAACTTTATTACATATCACAAATAACAATGTACAGTACAAACTTAAAAATCAACTAGGTTACATAGTATCAAAGTATTTATATTGTTTGTTGGTATTACTCGTACAAGAGAAGCTCCCATATTATATAATAATATTAGTAACATTATTGCATAGGTAATCTAGTAATATAGGAATTCTCTTCATCTTTGGTTGGCAAGAATCGGATACTACAATATATTTATTAAAGTTTATTTAATTACGTTCTAAAATAGATAAGGCGTTTGTTTATCCAAGACACTGAGGCAGAACATCAATGATATGTCAACAATTTTTTAATAATATTTTTTGTTTAAATTCAAAATTTGTCCCGAATCTGTATTATTTTTATTATGCTGCTTTTCTTCAACTACATACACAAATAAAATACAGTCATGCCTCTATATAACGATTAAAAACTTCCTAATCCTCTACGTGAAGAAGTTTTATGATTTTCCTTGACATTGCTTCTCATTAACGAATACCTCTCTATAACGAATATTTATACTGGATAGTCGATTTTGTTATACATGAGTTCAACTGTATTCAAAATACATTTGGATTTATGTCATGCAAGTTTGACTGCAATCACTATATGATTGATTCAATAACACTTAATGATATTGCATTCTGCAAATTACTAAATATTAGCGATATTAATTTTCGAATTCACATCGTATTGTTAGGAGATCCAAATGGTGGCAAAGTTTTTGTGTAATAGCATTCATTAAACTTTCACAAGTATTTCATTCCAAGGTTATAGTGAAACTGAAGTGAAACCCTTGATTTAATTCTGTTCTCCATTTAAGTAATGGCTTGAATTCATAAGATTAGAAGGGAATTTCATAATTATTATTGCTAAAGCATGAAGCCCAAGCCCATAATATATAGGTCCAGAATTCAAAATTGACTCGTCAGCAAAAATAATAAAAACTTATCAGCAAACATGAACTTTAATCTATGGTATCTTAAAAATATATCAGTTTTTATCAAGAGCTGTAACTTATACATAATTATTAGAACTATAACTACAACTAACCAAAATTGTAAGTTGTTCAAGATAGTTTTATTTTATGTAGGCTAGAATGTTTCAGTAACTGGTGTAGAAATGAACTAAATTTGGTATGTAGCTTAGATAAGTATTTATGTATATTTATTCTATATGTTGTATATATAGTGAGAAATAGATTTATTTATTTATTAAACAGAATTTATTAATTTCGAATTCCTTTATATTTGTCAGTTTATACAATTGTCATTCACTTCAAACTAACTTATTTATTTATTCTTCAATCAACTTCAATAACTTTCAATAAACAAACATGATGACAATATTATGTTAAATTTGGTGCAGGCCTGTTCAATACTTATAATTTTTGTATCATTTAACGCTCTGGAGGTTTTCAATTGAAAATTCACTTTTCTATATAACTCTGAGGACCGTATTTATGAAAGTTCCTTCAATGGCTCCTGGCTTAAGGGACTCCTGAAATGCCTTTATTCTCAATGCATTTCAAGAGTTCCTCGAACCAAGTGAAACTGAAGGAAAGTTCATCAATACGGACCTGAAACTTGATTTTCAAAATGAAAACATGACGTATCGCTAGTTTCAAAGTAGCTCAAAATTAGTAAAGGAGGAATGTATACGATATAAAAAATCAACTGCTATCACAGGCATGTGAAGAGCACAATTTTGTGAATTTCAGTCTTATGCCAATCAAAATCTCATTGTAGCCAATGAATATCCAGTAGAAATGACTGATGTTATTGTTTGAGTTCATAGGAGCCTATCCGGTAACTAGTAAATATTACTGGTAGCGTCTGATTGGTCCATTCAAATTCATAGACATTAAAATGAATAACCAATCAGACGTCACCGATAACATTTACCGGTCACCGGTAAGGCTCCCAAGAACTCAACCAATCATCATCCTTAGCCTACTTCCACACTCAATTCTGTTTTTATCCAGTTCAGCAATCTATATATAAATATACAGCTTACACAATGAAATGATATGAAATTAACACATTCTAGATTGATTTACTAAGAAAATTGAACAACTGGATTAACTATTGGAAACGCTAAAGTCTTTGAACGTATTCGTTGAAACATTCAAACAAAATTCTATTGTTACAAAAATGTTACCCTTATTCTATGTAGTATGACGTGCGGTAATAACTCACAGTTTTGTAGAAAGATTGGATTTAAAACTGTATCTATATGTAATAAAATTAGAATTTGAAATGAATAATGCACACGTCGTAAAATTTTGAAAAAAAATTAACTGATAAACGCCAAAAATCCACAACGCTACTTCGATTCCCAATTCATCGATATCACTAACATAAACTAACATATTATTATCAGTGGGTATTAACAATAAAAATAAATAACGAACAGTGTAACTAAATAGTGGAACACTAACGGTAACTAAATATTTCTAATAAGGGGAAGATGTATTTAATTCCTAAAATTTCATTCTAATGGAATATGCAATGAAATTTACCATCTCTTCGTAAAGTCTTGACTTACTATTAATTATTGCTCTTTATTCCATCAGAGATAGGAATAACACGTTACTATTAAATCACAGTGGCTTTTAGAGCTTCGATAATAAATATCAGATTAATTTAAATGGTATTAGGAAATTCTTAGAGTTCTTGGGAGAAAACATTTTCACGAATATTGGTTAAAAATGTGTAGATCTCTTACAAGTTGAAGATAAACTTATTCTCAAAAGTAAAATTCTGTTATCAAGTACAAATAAAAATTGTCCAATCAACTATACGTGGCGCGCCACGAGAATGGCATCGGCTAACACTTATGGTGACCGATGCCATTCTTGTGATGCGCCAGCTACACCATTCAATATTCTTTTCCTAATAATATCAATCATACCATTTTCCAAATTTTCAGGTAGAAAAATTTTGTTCTTTAATTTTCCTATTCAGTCATTTCGATTGGCAGTAAAATTAGTTACACTTTAGAGCACGAAAATGACAATAAATTTCATTATGATACAACCAAGTTCAGTATAACAGTCAAAGATGAAAATATCTTACAGAGAAATAACAATTCAGTCCGCAGTTGAATATGAATAAAAACGAAATGAGCTTGATAGTGATTTTCAATGGTAAAATTATATGCAAAGCTTAACCTAAGAAGTAGTAGTAGTTTATAGATATAACTATTCATATCATCAAAATAAAATAAATCCTATAGCTTTGGTATCAATGCCTCAATCAGATTTTGAAATAGGTTTTTCTTTCAAACAATTGACAATAAAACGTAGGAAAAAAGTTTAGTTGTGCTTAGGTTTCTTGTTTTTCTTGCCTAGAATCTTCATGAGCCTTTTTGACATGTAAAATGGCCGTTCTAGGGAACCATCGTTTCTCTCACAGTCTTCAACTGGAAAAATAAAAAAGAATTTGATAAAAATTTATCAGACAAGAATTACATACAAACGTATCGACAATCTAAAGGTATCGATGATTTTAATGATTTTTTTAGCCTAGAATCACTTGAAATACGATTTTAGGAAGATTGATTCTCAAAACAAGCAAGTAGTCTTTAACTTCCTTTGTAGTGGCGAAGGTGATATTGTGGAAGACATCCATAATGAATAATAAGACTTGAAGTTGTCACAACCACATTTATTGAAAACTGTGAGATAGTAGTTTCAGTTGTTACACCATTATCAATCTCAAACAAACAAAACTAAAGTACAGAGTAGCTTAATGTATACTAAACATGGAATGATACTATTGAGGAAGAAAGTGCCTCTGATAAGATGACCTTCATTAAAGGCCTGTGATTGGCTGAAGGCCAAAACAAGACACGCCCACTGGTGGGAGGAGTAACAAATAAAAGTGGGCATATCTTGTTTCAGACAATCACAGACCTTCAATGAATTGATTGAATGAATGAATCTCGCTGTTTTTAATGAAAATGTGGTTGTGACAACTTACTATGCCAAGTCTTATTATTCTCTGTGATGTTTTCCATGACGAAATTCTAGATGAACAATCTTATATCAAAACTGACACTGTATTTCAATTAAATAAACAATTTTCACTCATCTTTACTGGAGATACTGGAGTGAAATGCAGTCCTCCAGTATCTCCACTAAAAGTGAGTGAAAATCATATATTAAATTGAAATACAGTGTCAGTTTTAAGATTCTTACTATTCATTATGAATATCTTCCAAAATATCACCTTCGGCACTTCAAAGAATGTCTTATACTAAAAAAATCTGATATTAGAGCCAACTGGCTAGTAATTCACTTTTACTGGAGATACTGGAGGAATTCATTTCACTCCAGTATCTCAAGTAAAAGTGAGTGAAAATCATATATCAAATTGAAATACAGTGTCAGTTTTAAGATTCTTACTATTCATTATGAATATCTTCCAAAATATCACCTTCGGCACTTCAAAGAATGTCTTATACTAAAAAAATCTGATATTAGAGCCAACTGGCTAGTAATTCACTTTTACTGAAGATACTGGAGGAATTCATTTCACTCCAGTATCTCAAGTAAAAGTGAGTGAAAATCATATATTTAATTGAAATACAGTGTCAGTTCTGATATAAGATTCTTATTATACATTATGAATATCTTCCACAATATCACCTTCGGCACTTCAAAGAACAGTCTTATACTCCTTGACCGGAGTCTACAAGACATAAACTAAAAAAATCTTATATTACAGGCTGGCTAATGTAATTATGTTAATGGTGGAAATAATTCAATTATTTTACAATTATTATTGAATTAATGTAGATGAAAATAGTGCATTTGGTAGAATTGAATTGGGAATTCTAAATTCATTAACATCTTCATAAAATTAATTTTTTATTTATACTTACGGAAACAGAGGAATAGCGTATCGACAGCTGTGGCATAGACACTGAAAAAGATGGAGGCAATGAGATAAGTGCCGAGCCCAATGAGGGCGACCGGCAGGAAGAAGTAGTTGAGTTTGACGTCACGGCCCGAGTTGTCCAACAAACGCAGCTTGTCTGTGTGGAACACGTAGAAGGCGGCTATCATCATCGAAGCTGTCACCACCAGTTTACCCAGAAACAGCAGGAAATCGGTCACCTGCAACAAAATATAACACAATTGATGTAGGTTTTTTTTTGGTGACTGAGACGAATAAATCTTAATTCACCTCAAGCCACAATAAGGAAAATTCAAATATATAAAACCACTTTAAATACATGATTATAAATAATGATTTAGAAATTCAAAATGTAAAAAAATCTGAACTTATTAATAGTCAGTTCTCAGTTGTCCGATTCAATTTGAATTGAAATATATAAAGTGTGATGTAACCCATACCCCATCAGGCTGGCTCTTCTTCTCCTTTTTGTTTCTTTCATCTCCTTTTCTTTCTTCTGCTCCCTCCCTCTTTTTTCCCCTTACTTCCCCTTTTTCATCTCGCCATCTCCTCCTCCTCCTCCTCCTCTCTCTTTTCTTAGCCTTCTAGGCATTTATTTATGATTAGCAGGTTGCCCAATCCAACTGGATGTGAATATCTAGAATATGACGTAACCTATAATACAGAGTTTCACACGGCTATTCTTCTCCTTATTTTTTCTTTTTGCTTCTCCTTCGGTTTCTTTTCTCCTTCTTCTTTCTTTCTTCCTTTCTTTCTTTCTTCATGGGCTAAGTCGTTAAGTGATGGAGAGTGCCTGTTTGTCTCAACTTCGACCACAACACAATAGAAGATTGGTATTTCGTTGTCTTTGACAGTACATTTTTCTGTAAAGTACACAAATAAAGACATTTTAATCTGTATTATTTATCTATCTCCCCTTTTTCTTCTCTTTCTTCTTCTCTCTTTTCTACTCTTACTTCGCCATCTCATTTTCTATCCTTATATTTCATCTCTTTCTTTTGTTTTTCTTCTCTTTCTTATTTCACATCTTTTTTCTTCTTCTTGTTCTTTTTCCCTCCTTTATCTTCTCTTTTTTCTTCTTCTCCTTCTCCTCTTCCCTTCTAATAGATAAATTCATCTATCTATCTTCTACTTCTTTTTTCCTCCTCCTTCTACTCTTACTTCCCGTCCTTCCTCCACCTCTTCTCCCTCCAACAACATCTCCTTCTCATTCTTATTTAGGGAAAAATTCATAACAGATAATAAGTTGAAGTGAATAAAGTTACACACTCGACAGACTTCTACTACTTCTGTTGATAAACACATCTACTTGTATAGAGTCCTACTATCTTTGGTTATTTTACACTATTTTAAGAAGTTGACATACATATTAAGAGATTAAGTTGAGTGAGTGGACTCTATTGAGAGACTGGAGTCGACTGTTGATCTGTTGAGTCGATGGGAGTCCGATAGGAAGGCGTGAGTAACTGCTATGATTGACTCAATCTTTATTCTCATCGAATAACAATAATTTAAAGCGCCGAGTCAAAAATATGGAATACTCAGTTGATTCAACTTTATTCACACCACTCACTGCATTCAACCTCTTGCTACATTTTGCATGCACCTATACTCTGTTCACGGAAATTGGGAGACGATGTAAACAACGATACGCGTGCGAGAGTGTATCTTTGGACAACAAGACTGATTCACAGTTGCCGATTCACAATTAAATACAGAAATACAATTAAGGCGCAGTATATAAGTGAACCGGTAACTGTGACAGCGAATGTGATACTGATTTATTAGAAATCACTCAGTGTGAACTGGTAGAAATTATACGACCCGTTCAATCTCCAATTGATAGGGAATAGAGCGCATGCGCGTACTGTGTAGCGAAGCCATGGCCAATGTTTGTCTGCAGAAAACAACAAAAAAACTAAGCTTCCTATCCTTAATATCTTTCCATAAATACTTTCAATACTTAATACAGTATCCCTTTTAAGTGTAGAAAGGTTAGTTGGTTAGGTTTTTTGTTGTTTTATGCAGGAAAACAGTTTGCGCATGCGCTCTATTCCCCACCAATTGGAGTATTAATGGGTCGTGAAATTAATCGATCGGTCTCCAGCTGGTATGAGTCATCACTTTTCCACTCACACAAACGCGAACGTTTGTTTTGGTTCGTCTCTCGTTTGCGTGAACAACATTTTTTCTCACATGAGACCGTTTTCTCACGGTTCTATAGTTTCGGTTACAGAGCAACAAAATCATAAAGTTTATTCATATTAGATGTGTCATCTCTTAAAATTTGAATTGAATGAGATACATCGAATTTTCCAATAAATTGATATTTAGTTACCTTATCAACCACGACCACCCGGACAACGTTTCTCATAAGCAACGAGAACGCATCCTGTGCTGATGAGCAGAATCCTTTGCCGTGGATCGAACACATTATGTAGGCATTTGTACTGATAAAGCAGAGAAACTTGTGCAGACACCAGAAGAAGCATCTAAAAAAGCAGAGCAAGGCTTTCGTGAAGAAATTGTCGTATCTCTTCAGCTTTGCTTCGGCGAATTCGATCATGGCCCGTATGAAATTGCAGATTGCTATCAGCAGTGACCCGAATGCTACTGTACCCAGGTGGAATCTGGAATAAATATAAACATTTTTAATAATTGAAATGAAATATAGCTTTATCTACAAAATTATAAGAAAATTATACTCAATTTTGAAACAATATCTGTATTAATCAATACATCAATACTAAATAGTCTATATAATATTGAATACTGTTATAGTGAATAAAACAAAGTATAAGACATCACGAGGCCTGGCCTGTGTGGGATGGGTTTCAGTGGTTCCATTTTTTTCTTTTTTAGTGGATAACAGGAAAGAGACTGCAGAGACGGTCATTCTACATTATAAAAGAAGAAAACGAATTTAAAAACAAAGAATTCACGTGAAAAAGAAGATAAATTTAAATAAACACATTTTTCATAAATATAGGCTACACAACGACGCATTCTTCGTTAGGCCTAATTTACGAGTACTATTTTGAATTTAAGATTCAAAGAACTGGTTGGTATTGTCCAGTTGCATGAGATATCCCTTAACGGACTTCATGAAAATATTCTTTTCATTTATTTCCTTCATGGCAACAAGCAAACAGTTATAAAATTTGATGATTTCAATGATTTTTCTGAGCCTAGAACCAATTAAAATACGACTGATTCTCCAAATAAGCAAGAAGTTTTTTAAAGATCTATGAAATACGTTCTGGAGATAAAATAATTTTGAACTATTGCAAATCAATCTACTATTAAAAATTGACACTGCGAAGGATTTGTTTCTACTCACTTATATTGGTTAGGGTGCTTGCACAGTGTAGCATCCAATACTCGATGATAATCACCATCGCAAAATCAGACACATGCTGTGGAATGGTTCATGACAGATTGAAGCAGTGTGAATACCACCATTCCACAGCATGTGTTTGATTTTGCGATGGTGATTAATGTTGAATATTACAAGTTATATATACTACAATTTAGTTTTCAGTATACACTACTTCTAAATACAAGCTTCCTGGGAGCCAACATGCATTAGGATGATACGACGCGCCTTAATGTATTGGAGAATCCAATACTGAACTCTCGATGATAATCACGATCGAAAAATCAGACACATGCTGCGGAATGGTGTTTGAGACAGTTTGGAGCAGCGTAAATACCAACATTTGACAGCATGTGTTTGATTTTCCGATCGTGATTATCATCGAGAATTCAGTATTGGATTCTCCAATACATTAGGACGCGTCGTATCCATAGGCGTAACGAGGGGGGGTTTTGGGGGTCGTAAACCCCCCCCCCATTGCTTGGAAGAAATTTAAAAAAATTGTTAAAAAACAATTAGAAAAAGTAAAAATTAGAAAGATTATTTATTTAATTTGAAGCTAATGAAAGGAACCTGTAGCTGACACCTCCTTAGTAAGTCAATTCATGAATATTATCTATTAACTTTGGAACTATTGTCTGGATTAATAAAAAAAATTTAAGAATATATCTTTTTTATCTATTTTTTAACTATATTTTTGTATAGTATATATAACTGTCAAAGTTCATAGCAGCAGTATTTTAGTTCTATTTTATAAGATATTGTTATTGTCTCTTCTTATTTACTGTATAATTTCTGATGTTGAGAGACAAAACATTCCTCCACACAGGCTATAGCCTAATGAGGAATACACTTAAAATTTTTATTGTATTCTATGTTTTTAATATTTTTATTCAAGTGAATAAAGTATTTGAATTAAAAAAAATTCATTCAAGTCATTTAAAGGGCAAATTGAAATTGGAATAAATTTCGATACAAATTTATTTTTGATTTTAAAATCACTTGACATCTATACCAATAGCTGACACCCCTATTTTTGTCACCTCCAGTAGCTGATATACGTATCAGGTAAGGAATGAGCTAATTTGATTTCATATATATCAAATTTAATGGTAATCATACATATAAAACATATACTAGCCTACACATACTGTACTGGAGATATCAACAATAATTTCAAATAAAATTTCAGACATGGTCCCCAGTGGCTGACATACCATGTCAGCTACTTGTGTATGTGCTGAAAAATATACTTAATACGTTGACATCCCCCCAATCAACATAAAATATGAAAATCATCCCCTAATAGGTGAACTCAGGGTATAATCAACATATATTCAAGCTCTAGCATTCTAAGCATTAGCTAATTTTAAATAATGATTATTTTGACAGTACTTTGAGATTTTCAAACACTCTTACTTCGATATTTCCTAAAGAATTCCACCTAGAAATAAAGGATTCTTGTCTGACAGCTTATCCTCAAAGTATTTTTCCCCGTCAAAAATGATGCCTAGCACATGATTCAATGGTACCAATTTATGCACAAAATACCAGTTTAATTCTCAATGGTTTGAATTTTAAAACTACACACTATGGCCTTAATAATAAGAAAAAATATGAAGATGTGTCAGCTGGGCGGGGGGGGGGGGGGGTCGTCAGCTCCTGGTTCCTTTACCCTACATGATTATTGTATAATATATATTATATCTATATTCTGAGATTTTTTTGATGAGAGTAATATGTAAGAGTGGTTGACCCCTCTACCCCCCCCCCCCCCCAAGTCAACTCTAGTTACGCCACTGGTCGTATCACCCTAATGCATTTTCGCTCCTAGGAAGCTTGTATTTAGAAGTAGAATAGTAGAAACAAAAACTATCAGGATTCATGTCAGTTTTTAGATTGTTCAACAAGTATTTCGTCAAAGAAAACAAAACCTATTCTAATCAGTTAGAATAATTAAAGATAGATAGATACTGATAGATAAAGATAGATTGAATTGAAAAAAAAGATACTGTAGTTTTCATACAACTTGGCAACAGTATATTGGCAACAGATGTAGCATGTCCCATGTACTACACGCTGCCAAGTTATATGAATACATCTAGTCTACATAGTTTTTTCTAATAGGAAAGAAATAGAGGTACCGGTACGGTATTTAAAAAAAATCTAATATCAAAACTGAAATTGTATTTCTATTTAATATATAATTTTCACTCACTTATACTAGAGATACTGGAGGGATGCACTTCACTTCTAAAGAGAAGCTTCATCAGCCTCTTTAGAAGTGAAATGCATCCAGTATCTACAGTATAAATGAGTGAAAATCATATATTAAATAGAAATACAGTGTCAGTTTTGATATTAGATTGTTCATCAAGTATTTCCCCTTGGAAAACATCACAGATTATAATACATTATACATTTTGATGAACGGCATTATAAATTTAATAGTAGTAGATTGTTCAATGAGTATTCCATCGTTTAAAACAACACATATTCAAGTCAATCAGTGGAAAAATAGATGAATACTTCACCCATTAGGTATAGCATCTTCATAACATTCTATTTGTTTTATATAATATAAACTTAAAAAAAAAACTTTTAAATGGAAATTATCTCACGTTATGGCGTGACGGCCGTTTCGCTCTGTTGTCTAAAGCATCGTCAGACGACCCACAGTACACTGATTCAAGGCATGAGTTTGAGGGTCTCCTCAAACTCATTGATTTAAGGCATGAGTTTGAGGGTCACCCTCAAACTCATGCCTTAAATCAGTGTACTGTGAGTCGTCTGACGATGGTCTAAACAACAGAGCGAAACGGCCGTCACGCCATAACGTGAGTTAATTTCCATTTAAAAGTGTTTTTTAAGTTTATATTACATATTAGTGGAAACAAGATGGATCTTCAACATCACTATTTGTTTTTTTTAATAACTATTAGACTACTAGTATCAATGTTTTGTAAACAGTATATTTAGTAAATGATATGCAATAGGTTTTTCAAGGCCTGGTATTTAAATCAATCAATCTTTCCTGGATTTCTTGTTCCATAACAATCTGCGATGTTTACATTTACCTTTTATTGCAAATTCAACGACTTGCAGTCAATTTTAATTGAGAATAAATGCTATTTTTACTCACTTCAGGCCAAATGTTTTCGAGTCATGGAGACTCATCTCCCAGAGGCCAAATCAATCTGTATTGAAAACAGATCAATCTTTTCAATACAATTTACTGCGTTTAGTCACCTGAATGTCCTGAATATAGAAGCGGTTAACGTGAAAAACGGCAGATCGCGCTTCTTGAACGTCCAATACCACGTGGCGAAAGTTCCCGCCAAAATCATTTTGGCGACACCAGAAAAGAAGGATAGTGTCCACAGCATTGAAAACAAATTGTAAAGCTGGAAGTAAGTGATGAAATTTTCGCTTTCTTGTTGGAAGAAGCGGCAGCCGGCTAAAATACACGGCCCACCTGATAATGGCGCCGTACATTCCTTTTGAAATACATCCACTTTGCACAAGTCTCCATTCTAAAGAAAAAAATCACAAATTCTAAGTTAATTTTTCAAAAAACACATTTGCTCCCAGAGTATACACAAATCAAGATCACATACATGGATTGGTAAAGTTAAAAATAGGATACGGTTATCAAAGTCAACTAAAATTTTCAAACTCACGCCTTAAATCAGTGTACTGTGGGTCGTCACCCCATAAAGTGAGTCATAATTTCCACTCAAGTGTTTTTTAAAGTTTTTATTTAAATTTTCAGTATAAATTACTAGCACTTTGAGGAATTTGAAATTCTGGTTATGTATATTTCTCAGTTTGTTAAATTGTCAGTTACTTCAAACTAACTTGTAAAATTGTCAGTTACCTCAAACTAATTTGTAAAATTGTCAGTTACTTCAAACTAACTTGTAAAATTGTCCTCATGGAAAATTGTAATGAGCAACCCAGTGAAAAAATGGGAATTGGGAGCCGTGAGCCGTAGCAGGTATCTGTTCAGTCAGATAAAGATAATTTACGAGCTCTTGGGCTTTTCTTGTAAGGGTGATCGATTGGATCAGCCAGCAAAAAAGACTCTATTCTCTGCTGTAAAATCACTCCCAGTAGTTCGGAACCTACCTAAAACTGTAGGTTCAACTCTTTAATCACCATCATTCAACTCATTACCCACGCACAGGTTTCAAACCTATGTGGGATTTATTCTCAAAATAATATTGTCAAGATCACATACATGAACTTCACAAAGTTATACAGTACTGGATAATGGTCTTCAAAGTCAAATAATGAAATAGTCCCCAAGATAAAATTGTATACTCAGAGAACAAAACAAATATACTTATAGTCAAGTACTCATACATGGATTGTGTCTAAAAACATAGACTATGTTTTATAGTCTTAACTCCACCTGATAAAGAATTATTTAATTTCATTTATAAAAGTCATAAACGGCATACGATCATCAAAGTCAAAATAGTCCCCATTATTGTGAAAAAATTTCTCTTGAAAAAGAATGAATTACAACATAAAAGAAAATTGAAGCCCGAATTGAATCTGATTTATAAAAGAAGTGAATTATCAATCAATTCGACAGTTCAAAGAAAGATTAATAATTCAAAGTGGAATTAAAAATAAATACGGTATAATTCGCCAATATTTCGAAAAAGGTCTACCGGTATCAAATTAATGACGAGCGCACTTGAGTTTTTGAAGCACAATTCCTTTCAATACCAGCATTACAGCTGTTTATCATTGAAATTGAATCAATTTTTTTTATTAAGTAGTCTAAATTTCAGTGATTTAATTCTAAAAAAATCAGAAATATCTTGGAAAGTATTAAATAGAATTAAAGTACTTCATCGTTCAAACTGAACTTGGTAATTGTGTTTTCCAGAAGATTCAATTTATATTTTAATCAAAACGTATGCTCACAAACATTTGGACTATTGTAAAAATTTAGTAATAGAGACAGTTCTGGGCTAAAAGCCTGTTGTTTCTTCACAAAAAGATGTATTTTGACTTTATCAATAAATAAATATCATAGCAGATAGTTGACACTTTTCATTTCTACTGATTTTCCCTTATCTCTAACGTGCTTCAACAAATACTTTGGAACGAATCTTTAGCCGTTAGAAGAAATAGAATGATATATTTTACTCAGTACATGAAATCGATAATAATTTTTAAAGTGCTTTGACAAGTGCTGAGTAGCCTAATGGATCTTCAGTCTATTAAAGAAATAAAATAGATTTTTTTCTTCTTATTTAATTTTGTTCATAGCATACACTCTACTACAATTTTGAAGTGGTATAGAACAGCACTGACTTGAAAATGAAAACACACTCACCTTATAACCATTTTTACAAACGCAATTAGAGTTGCTACTATTTAGTCCATGAACTTTGAACGTATTGCGGCCTATCGAAGTCAGCAGAAAGGCTATGTAGATGAAATAAAGTACACATATAAGTTGGAAAGCCCAAGGAAATACTGGGAAGAACAGAGACGATATAACACTGCCAACAGCCCTGAAAATAAAAAAAATACTAATAAAAAATGAAATAGTCACAGTATCCGAAATTACAGCACAGCCCCGTAATTCAGTGGGGGTTTTTTTTTGTTTTTTTTCGGAGGATGAAGACGTGTGCGTGGGTAATGAATTGGATGATGGTGATTGATGAGTTGGACCTACAGTTTTAGTTCGGTTCCAAACCATCGGGAAGTGTTCTTACAGCAGAGAGCAGAGTCCTTTTTGCTGGTCAATACATTTGGTCATCCTTACAAAGAGCGCCCAGGAGTTTCGTAGCTTATCTCTGATTGAACAGATACCTGCTACGGCACTCGGCTATCACTTGTCGAGTACTTGTCGTTGTACTTGTTCATGAAATATTAAGGAAGTGATAGCCGTGAGCCGTAGCAGGTATCTGTTCAATCAGATTCGATAAGCAACGCTCTCCTGGACCCTCTCTTTAAGGATGACCGATTAGATTGGCCAGCACAAAAGACAATGTTCTCTTTTAATTGTAAAATCACTTCCCGGTGGTTCGGAACCCACTAAAACTGTAGGTCCAACTCATCAGTCACCATCATTCAACTCATTGTACACGCAGAGACCTATATGATCTTCATCATAAAAAGAATAATAATAACAATAATAATAATAATAATAAAAATGATGATGATGATGATAATAATAATAATAATAATAATTGATTATGCAAATTCAAAATAATAATAAATTAAAAATAACAATTTTTTATTAACAATTCAGTTGGGATCAATTACTAATGTATTAAACAATTTGCGTATTCAAATACCGAAGATACCCAAATTCACAAGAATGTAGAAACCAATGTCAAAAAAAAAATGTAAATGAAGTATACAGTTAATTAATTTTATATTATTATTATTATTACAAGACCTTTGCGTGGGTAATGAGTTGGATGATTGTGATTAATGAGCTGGACCAACAGTTTTAGGTGGGTTCCGAACCACCGGGAAGTGATTTTACAGCAGAGAACAGTGTCTTTTTTGCTGGCCAATCTAATCGGTCACCTTTACAAAGAGTGCCTAGGAGAACGCAGCTTATCTCTACCTGATTGAACAGATACCTGCGCGGCTCACGGCTATCACTTCCCGTGATAAATTCAAGGAAATGTATAAAATAAAATGTGCTTTACCATTACTTTGGAATATATCTTCAGTCTGTTGGAAGATTTTTTTAAATTTCACCACTTTAATTATGCAATCTAATTTTTACTTTTATTAAATTTAAAAAAAATTAATCTAGGTGTGGAACTCACTTGCTGCCTTCTTTGATAAGAGCGATCGCAATTCGTATTCTAGCTCTGAGGAAGACCAGAATCACAACGGTTAGCAAAAGTAGGACAGCGGAAATAATGAGAAGTACGAGCCATGTTGAGGGTTTGTTTAGGAGCTCATTCAATTTTCCACGCAGTGCTCGGCCTTTTGGATCTACAAACGTGTGATCGGGATCTTGGCTCAAGTACTGCCAAGTATTGAAACAAAAGTATGTGGCTGAAACATACAAAAAACATTATTTTAAATTTAAAACTCTATAATTTCAAAAAATATATTATTATTATCCGAATCATTGAGCAGAGATTAATTTTAAATTTAAAACTCAATAATTTCCAAAAAATATATTATTATTCGATTAGATGATCTTTGAGCAAAGATTTATTTTAAATTTAAAACTCAATAATTAAAAAAAAAAATATTATTATCCAAATAGATGATTGCTAATAATGATCTATGAGCAAAGTTGATTCCTTGAGCAAAATATAACGCTAAGAAAAATGAAAGCACATCACGAATACAAGACAATTATTGGCAATTTTAAATAAAAAAAGTTTACAATAAGCATCGTCAGTTGAACAATATTCAATAATTCAGTTTCTAATAATCAGTCAATTCCGTCAGAATTAAGTCATCAAAACTTTAAAAATCATTATACTTTGAATAAACTGTTACGGGCTCTTTCATTTTTTTCTGAGGATGAAGCCCACATAGGTCTGAGACCTGTGCGTGGGTAATGAGTTGGATGATGGTGATTGATGAGTTGGACCTACAATGCTGGCAACACTTACGAGTAACTCTCGAACTTTATTTACACAAATTATAACAATTAAATCCCACAAGAAAAACCGATAAGAAACAAACGGTTCAATAACGTTCAACTAATAGTGAATGTACTATATCACTGTACAAAAACTTATTTTTTCTTCTTTTTTCGGAGGATGAAGCCCAAATAGGTTTGAGACCTGTTCGTGGGTAATGAATTGGATGATGGTGATTGATGAGTTGAACCTACAGTTTCAGGTGCGTTCCGAACCACCGGGAAGTGATTTTACAGCAGAGATCAGAGTTTTTTTTGCTGGCCAATCCAATCGGTCACCCTTACAAAGAGCGCCCAGGAGTATCGTAGCTTATCTCTGATTGAACAGATACCTGCTACGGCACTCGGCTATCACTTCCCCAATCACTAACTGTCAATAGGCCGATCTATAGTTTAATAAAAAACTGTCCAATAAACTTTTGTGACGTAAAAAAAGTTTAAAAATCGATTAAACACTCAATAAATAAACTGAACACTTAATCAAATCAAATCATTTTTTATTTTGACAATACAATAAATATTATAATGAGCTATATACATCAACTGAGTGGAAAAAATCCATAAAACTATATATTAGCAAAAATGTATACAGATGCACATGCATAAAATATTCTGTCAAAACAAAAATACTACTTGCTAAATTATTATTAATTTGTATGCAAGTAGGAGTACAGTTGAAAAAAAAAACTTTTTTGAATGCTACATTCACACACACACACTCACGCAACTTTCAAACCTTAATAATTCATGTGCAAAAGAGTTATAAATATTGAAGGGACTACTCAACTGATAACAGCACAGCAAATAAACTCTCAATAGTTTCAGGCAAACATCGAATAAGCCATTTAAAAATCTGTTTTTTTTAAGGAATGTTTATTTTCAAGTCTTTTTAAAGTATCAGGCACATGATTTGCGCAAAAAAATTTGGGCTCAAAAAAACAAAAGATTTTTGGAAGAAAGTGTTATATGCCTTGGGGAGCCTCGCGAAGTTGTTAGCTACACTTCTTGTACTGTATAAATTATACAGTACACTTACGAAGCACAGTCTGTCACTGGAACACTATATACAGCTATAGCACTACGTATGTGTATTTGTATACTGCCACCACAAACTGTAACTCGTTATGAACGTAAAGGAAGTCTGAACAATAACTGACCTACTGCTGTTATTCACACCTGCTTTTATAAGATTTGTTTATTCTAGTAATTTTCACAAATATGTGGGCCATTCTACTGTTTACTCGAACATTCTAGAAACGCATTTGTCATAGAGGATTGGGGAAGACGAAGAGAGGGGACGAAATGAAGACAGAAAAACAAGTACATGTTATCAGTGAAACCGGGAGCACTGTTGACACAATGGGTACCGGTAGCGTAAAATAATGTTTTCTTCTTTGCGTTTCCTAACAATACATTACAGTTTGTAATGTATATAATACTTGCTGAATAAATATTAAATATTATACTGTAAATCATTGTTATTTGTGTTCGGTATATAGTGCCAAAGCAGCACTTTTCTGCAGGAGAGAAATGGCTTTCCAACTACTGAGAAACTTTAAAGGTCGATTCACACATATCAGTTACGGCGCGTCACGGTCACAGTTCCGTCTCAGTTCAGTCACGGTAACAATCAGTCACCTGACGGGTCGGCGCCGGACGAGTGTAGACTGTAACCGGAAACTCAGATAAGAATATGACTGTGACGAGACGGATAGCTCGGAACTGAGACGCGCCGTGACTGATGTGTGTGAATCGACCTTATATTTATTTAAATTCACTGGCGGCAAACTTTTATGAAGAGTGTATTAAATAGCCTGTCCACAGGTATGACAAATGCCTCAATCATCAAGGTGAATATTTTTCCTGTCCACTAGTAATTTATTTAAGAATGGCCCTCGTACAACTGGTCAAAAATGATCAATTTTTGTATTTTAGGAAAATTTAATTATACGTACGAATTTTACAAATATCTTGGCGAAATAGCAGTTTTACATGAGAGTGGTGAGGAAGAAACTTTTGAGTTACAAGACTATTTTAAATGTATCTGAACAATTTTTCACCAAACTACAGGAGTTATCAGTATCAGTTAAATATTTAGTTGATAAAGCTTTTTATAGTGTACACGAGTTCCTTTCACATCAAAATTAAGCCTCCCCTCAACTAATTGATATAGTAATTATGATATCTAGTGTATAATTGTTGATCTGACTTATCTTGTACTCCTTAACTGGAGTTGTAGTCTCCAAGACGTAATCTACAAAAAAAAACCCTGCACTACCCACCGTTGAGCAGATAGGTGAGTAGTGGAAAAAGTTTCCATATTTTCCGTTATAAAGTTTACTCCCACTGGCCTATAACTTTATTTTCTTTATCTATTTAATTTTTCTACTGAGACTCATTACATGATTAATTTTGAACTGTCCATCCCAACATAAGTTTTATAACTTGTCCATTGGGAATGAACTGAACCGTTCTAACAGATGAGGTTTTGAAAATCAAATTTACTAACATAAAATGCTGATGTTCTTTCTTTATTTCCTTTCTTGAAATTTTATTTATCTCAATACTGTAAGAAATTATTTTAATTTAGAAGAAACTAATGTATTGTTTCTCTACTTTATTGTAACTACTTTAATTTATTGAATGAAGAAGTACACTCACCAAAAGTCAGTAGTCCGACTATCGCCAATAGTGATAACCACACTACCAGACCCGCAATCCATCTCAACAGTGTGATATAGATGAGGCACACAAACATCGATACGAAAAGACCAATGATGAGGTATCTCCAGACATAGAGCATGTCTTCTACAACTCTTTCCTTCACCTGCAGCAAACATAGGAGCATTAACATTAACACAAAATGTAATTTAAAATTATATAAAGCATCATAGCACAGAGACAAATAACTGAATATTATAAGGAATATAATTCCCTCATCTTTGATCATAGTAAAAACAGACCAAAAAAGATAACAAAAAAGTATTTTAACAAGATGAAATAGACAGCCCACTTCACACAAGGTATTAATGCAAATAATGAACCATATAGGACGACAAAAACCTGCTAGAGGCTATTTATGATATGCTACTAATTTACGCTCTGTTAGCGCAGTTGGTTGGAGAACCTGTCTGTGATAAGAGAAGGCTCTGGCTAGCTTCGTTTCCTGCAGCCTTGGGTTCGAATCTAATTCAGTCATGGATGTTTCTCATCATTCACCTCACTACCCACGCACAAGTCTCCAGACTCATGTGGGCATCATCCGCAATAATTTTTTTTACAAATATCTAACAGAGTTGACACTCTGTTATATTCTCCAGTAACTCCGTAATTTGAACAACTTTTTAGCTTATTTGAAACAGAAGCTATTTTCGAAAAGCATCTCAATCGGTAAAAAATGTTTAGATGAACAATTGAAAAGAAATTCAATAGCAGAAATTGAAAATTAATACTTTATCAGCTTTGTGAAACAAGTAATTTTGTAGAACTATGTTCATTTATAAATTTAATCAGTATCAACAGAGCAGTACGGTACTATATATGAGCAATGATTAGATTGCTGTGAGCTAGGTGTAATGTAAAACTGCTGAATTTTTACAATGAAATCGGTAGTTCATTTTCAAAATTAGTTGAAAATAGGAAATTTGAGCACAAAATGTAAAAAATTGAACACTTTCTGCTCAATAGATATTTTATATAATTTACTACACTATTTTCAAATTTCGGTTTAACATCACATCCAAGCAAAAAGAGTTGACTCAATAAAATAACAGTCTAATTATTTCAGAGTTCTGAAATATTATAATGAATTATTTCATTATTTATCTCAGAGTTAACAGTCTAATTTGAAATATTAGTACCTAGTAGAGTTAATCTGTGAATATTAATCTCATATCAGCTTAATTTTAAGTTTAGTTAACAGAGTTGTAGTAGGCTGTACCTGATTGAATGAATTTCATTTCAAATTAGAGTTTAATTTGTTATTCAACATATCTTCATTAAGGAATGTTAGAAATAGTATCTACTTTTGACATTGATAAAATATATTGATAATTAATTCATTCTGTTGGATAAGTTATCAACGAGTTATAAACTAATCTGATACAGTCTAGTATTGTTGCATTCGGGATTCCAGGTACATGGCTCCAATTGAAAAAGTTCAAACCAACTAATTTAGAAGAATAATAATTTGTGAGCCAATGTATTGTAAAATGTTGAGCAGACATTGATTCTCATTAACCAATTATCGAATCCAATCAACCAATACTGATTTATTATAACTATTGAATTATCGAATCAAAAGTTGAAGTAAAAACGCTTCATTATTTCCATTCAATCAACCAAAATGTTGTGTACTACCGTAAGACAAATCATGTCTTCATACATTCGATTGATTCTAGATTTTTCTTGACTTCACATCAATTTTATTGAAATATTTCAAAATATTGCGATTAAAAATATTCAACCCATTCAAAAGAATGCTAGTGCTCAAGCAAACCAACAAATGAATAATGCAGAAAACTCCATATGTCATACATCATGAAATAAGCACTATATCATGCACAATACGCATTCTTGGAACAACTGAAAACAATTTGATAGCAAATGATACACTTGAATCGGTTCATGAACTCTTTAGAAATATATTCAATTAACGGTTTTGCTGTATTGATATATTGTGATACTATGGTAAAGATATTGCAGTATCAATAGATATAGATTACCACAATGTGTTTGACTCGATGTTGGAGACTCTATTTTGATTGAAGTGGGGAATGGTGAAGCCTACAGAATTTTTCGAAACTAGTATCTCAATATTAAAGTGGAGTTGTATAAAAATTCAATTTATTGTTGTGGATATCCATTTTTCGTGAACTGCAGTAGAACTATTCATATGTATAAACTTGCTGTGCAGAACTGACCTTTTTTGAGTCGCGGTGGACGCGTTTCGAACTATGTCGTTCTACCAAGCGCTGAAGAAGAACGACATAGTTCGAAACGCGTCCGCCGCGACCAAAAAAAGGTCAGTTCTGCACAGCAAGTGTATACATATGAATAATTCAATTTAGTTTAAATGTGGTTATATAAAAATAATGCTGTGAATTGTATTGAAATTAATGATGTACATTGCATCCTTCATGGAACACCATCATGTCAAGTTAGTTATTAATCAGTAATTATGTTAATTTAATTGTTAATCAGATGTAACTATGTAGCTAGCCTTTTATTGTGACTAGGATCTGGTAGTTTTATATAACCAGGCTATGTAACTCAATCCTAGATTAGATATGAGTTCTTAGTATTGAACTGCATACTTTTTTACATTTATTTAAATTTGGATAGAAAATTCTATGACTCAATACCTCATTGGCAGTTGAAAGCGCATTTATTACTTCTGTTGAGTTTTGTAGCGCTTCTTCAGATAAGTGCGCCGAAGTCATAGAAACGACCGCATCGTGTATATCTCTAAATGAAGGCACGCATCGCTTGTAAACTACAAATCAGAAATACAATCACACAAAATTATAACTTAAGTTTTAAGAAAGAATAAAACTCAAAATTACAAAAAAAGGAAAGAAAAAATTCGAGAACCTTATTATTGGTTAGAATATTGGTTTTTATATGCATTTAAATTGAAAACAATGAAGTGATTGAATGCACTCAAGAAACAAACATGCAGATAAAGTGCATCAGAAAATGAAACGCACAATTGAAGATGCAATCATTGAAATGTTTTGTGGTATTTCTTACTCGCAGTCAAAATGCTTTTGAACGACATGATTGCATGAATAAAAATAAATAAACTAATGTATGTTCTCCTAAATTATTTTTGATATTTTTCTCTAAAATACTAGCTATAATATACTGTAGAACGTTCTTTGGACTACAACAACAACGTTGAAGAGTCACCTACAGTCGTAATCAGCTGTGGCACAATCTATATAAATAAAATTAGAGTTTTGTCTGTACATTTATCAGAATTGTATATTTTTTGGTTATTTTTACGTTTTATACTTTAAATAAGCCGAAAATAGCCTTATCTCACTTTCTGTCTGTCTGTCTGTCTGTCACGGCCGCAAAGGTATTTTTCGCGGCCTTCTCCTCAAAAACGAGAGCATCGATCGGGATTTTAGTTATTGAACAGTATTGAAAACATTATTGACAATGTCTTTAGCTATAAAAAACTAAATAAACTTTTTTTTTAACAGAGTAATAAACGTTTAAAAACCAAGTACTGTGCGATTTTGGATACATTTTACGCGGCCTTCTCCTCAAAAACGAGAGCATCGATCGGGATTTTAGTTATTGAACAGTATTGAAAACATTATTGACAATGTCTTTAGCTATAAAAAACTAAATTAACTGTTCTTTCAACAGAATAATAAACGTTTAAAAACCAAGTATTGTGCGATTTCGGATACATTTCTTCCAAGTTTTATTACCACATAAGAATAAGAACAAATCACGTAATTTATCATGATATATCAATCAGCTGTTCTCAAAATATAAATGGTGGGCCCTTCGCGGCGTTATTTACGCTGTCTGCAGACTTGTGTAGTCGGAGCATTGCAGTCTTTTAGGAAACATATGTCTGGTGAATTAGAGCTCATTTTATGTTTTATCAATTATTTCTTTGTTGAAAAAAAAAATTTCTAATTTCAATTTATCAAAACAAAAATTAACATTTTAGGAAGGTGCAGTTTGTGCTAGGCTCTTGGGAATTCGCCAGGTAGCACTATTATTACCACATGAGAACAACAACAAATCACGTAATTTATGATGATTTATCAATCAGCTGTTCTCAAATATTCTCTCTGATAACTGTCACTGAATTGTTTACGTCCTAAGTTGTTAACTAAGCTGCTAACAACTTCATGATCGTTGCTATCAAAAAAGCCGAAACATATTTAGTCGTATTTCTAAACATAATCCGTACGAAGGACGGGTAGCTGCTAGTATATAAATATATACATACTATAGCTATATAATATAATACATACTATAGCTTTACTAGACTGTAGCTACACTACATATAGCTTACTACATATTTTATTTATTTGTATAGTATTTTTTTTAATTAGGTAGTCTACTTGAATCTTGAATTCAACTTTCATTCTAAAAGAGTCTCATAATCTGATTCGTTTATTCAGGGGATAATCAATGTAATTTCAATAGAAACACAGAGCCAGTTTAAAGCAACATTTGAAACCAGGAAATAATTAAGATGGGCTATTTTGGAACATGAAACCAAAGATAATGTACATTATATTGTATTTGATGAAACTATGTATTGAATTTCTAAATGTGCACAAAGCTGGTTGAAAGCACTTCTCAATGTCTACAGTAGCGGTCTTTAACAAAATTTGTAGCATAAAAAATTCGAAATCAATTTACTTTGACAATTCACTTTTTATGGTTAATTTAACGACTTGCAGTCAATTTTAATTGAGAATAAATAATATATTCACTCACGCAGGCTGAAATGTTTTTGAATTGTGATGATTCATTTTTAACAGTTTATTTTAACAATACAATAATCTTCCAGAACAGCTCCAGCTTGACTGTACAGGCCGGTATGGCAGAATCGAAATGAATGCTACTATA
The DNA here is from genome assembly GCA_948455865.1 of Conomelus anceps. Lineage (NCBI taxonomy): Eukaryota > Metazoa > Arthropoda > Insecta > Hemiptera > Delphacidae > Conomelus > Conomelus anceps. The sequence goes on along the minus strand of OX418223.1, from coordinate 6,631,202 downwards.
GCCTCATATCCATTAAGCCTCACCTCAACTAATTAATATAGTAATTATGGTAACTAGTGTATCAGATAGTATAACGGTTAATCTGACTTGTCTTATACTCCTTAAATGAAGTCTCCAAGACTTAATCTACAAAAAAAAAAAAAAAAAAAAAAAAAATAGAGAGGTTGTCAGTGTAGGCTAGTGAATTGTGGGTGATTTGGCTCAAAACTACCGGATGTTCAACTGTTACGCGCCTAATTTCAAGCCTAATTCCTCAAAATTCTATAGCTTGTGTCTGGCAACACTGGTGCGAACTGTGCTCCGCAAAGAGAGCGGAACTAGGAAAACCCAGCTTTAGGACGCCTGATAGGCAACTAGGAGATCCTTGGTTCGATTTTCGGCGCTGACTAAATATTTTTGTGTTGTGGCATTCGTCGATTTCCTAGGTTTGATTCAATTCAGTTGTCAACATCCGTAGTAGCGGATGTTTTCAGCATAATTTATAGCAAATTAATTCAAAATTTATTATTCCAGAAACTATTTGTTAGTTCCAGAGTGAAGTTTAGGAGAATAGTAACTTCATTTAAAATGAATAATATGACTTATGAATGATTCTGTAACTATGCCCAATGCATCCTATGAAATGTGCAGATATCAATGCAAGCCATGCCCATTCATACGGCTTCAAAGATCATGTTGAAAAGAAAGTTCCTGAAAATGTTCAACACGAAACTACCTCTCCAGTTAGATACACATTGTAAACAGTATGTATTTTATCCATCATCCAGTTTGAAACGTTGTGAAGAACTCGATGGGGCATCAAACGTTTTATAAAGCTTTCCGACTGTTTGGTCATGATGGGTATGCATCGACCCCTAACTGTAAGTAGAATTGAAAATATTTCAAAAAAGAAAATCTGTTTTATCAACTTCGATTACAAACCAGGAGCTACCATGCATTTTTGGAGGTACATTGAAACACAAGTTATCGTGCACTTGTAAATCTTTGTAATAGGTCTGCTTATATTGTTTCACTATATAAAAAATTTTATCTTCATTCAAGCAATAATTATGTAAGCAACGTTAGAACTTGTCAAGTGGCATTATATTTGATCCTCAATTTGGCTGATCAGATAGAAGCCATTGATAATATTTGAAGCTATAAATCAATATACTGTTTGTAATCAGGAATTGGCACATTTTGAATGCATTGATAATGTCCATTTATATCATGAATGAATTAAGCCGTTTTTCACATTGTACATTTTATATTTGAAGTACGGTATGTAACTATGCATACAGATTTAGTTGTGGATAATTCGTAGATATAGACGAAGTTTTATAGTTATCATATACATAGAAATTTCAAATGAAAGTTATGTACCGTACCTATGAAACTAGAGTAACACATAAGTAGGCCTACTTAAGTTTCCCTTAGGCTATTATAATACTGAGGGACTTAACACAAATCACAACGCTCAACATATTAAAGATAAAGCAACTTGAAACGCCAAGGTTTAAGTTTCAGTGATCTGTAAAAAATTATACGTCTTTTATACTTACGTAGTTTCCATTTCTAGTGTAAAAATGAACCAGAATACTACAAAGTTTACACATACAAACTGATCTTTTACTCATAGATATCATAAATCAATTAAGCCGTATTTTACATTCACATTTCACATATTATATTATTTGAAGTAAACATGCAGATAGATATAGCTGTGGATAATTTGTAGATATAGATAAAGTCTATTCTAATTCATTTTTAAAAATGTCAAGATTTTCTTGAAAAATATCAGAATAATTTCCACCGTTTTCATCTTTACTTTTTTAAATTTTGTATACTGTGATATTTTTCAAGAATACCAATCAATTAATTGAAAATATTTTCTGAAAAATAAAATATACAGTACTAAGAAAGTAAGCCAATTACTTATACCAATTCACCAATTACTAAGATACCAATTCACTTATTTTAAATAGGAAAGCTTTATAGAAAGTTACCTGGCGAACTCCTAATCTGCCAAGGAGCGCACAGTTCGTTGTCTATCACAGACTTCAGCTTTTCCAAACTATTTATACTTTCAGCAATTTTTTCAGTCTTACAGATGATATTTTTCTTGACGTCCTCCCTGTCAAACTGCTGTAGGCTCGACGTGTACTTCATGGCTGTCCAATTCTCTAATGGACATTGCTCAAGACAAATCTGTAACAAAAAATTAAATCAAATACATGAATCTTCAAGATTATTCAATATTACATAACTTTCTCTACCAAAAACATTCAATTCGTCTGTTTTTGAAATTCTATTACTCTCCGCATTTGGACGAATTGTTTCTAGACAATCATTGTGGAGAAATCTATTGGGAAAATTAGGAAATTTCATTTGACATCTCTAACAATTGGGAAAACTTAAAAAATTTGAATATGATTTATACTACAACTATGAAGAAATATTGTGTAGCCAAATTGATGAATGATTCCGCATTGAAATGAAAGTGCTAAGAAAGATTAATGATCAAACACGAGACAAGTTTCAAATCAATAGACAATTTATCATTTCCACTTTTACAGCGGGTTTTATGACTTATCAGCGTAACGATATTCAGGTTTATTTACAGCTCATCACAATTAGAAATGGAAAAAGGAAAGATATACAAAATACACTAGCAGGCAAGCTCGCTTCACACGCCTCAACCGTTTTGCCAGGAAACCCCGCGCCTGAGGAACAAATTATATGAAAACAGCAAAAGAGAGGGGGGAATTTTCACTATTATTTCAACTTTTTGGCCAAGCAACTCATGAGAACGCTAGAACGTGCTAGAAAAACGTCAAATTTATTTATTCATTTAAGATACATATAAAGTCTCACAGACAATGCCATGGAGAGCCTTATTGGCATAATTTACATAATTAAAGAAAGTTAATTTAGGAGTATTTTGCGGAAAATTTCATATAATTCTCTTCATATGCGGCTATATGTACCAAATTTCATTTTTTTTCTTTTAATGGTTTTCGAAAAACGCTGAAAAACATCAATTTCTGAAGTATTTTTTAGAAGTTTAAAACCCGTTTTTAGCAGCCGTCTAGGGTCTCGACTGAACATGATGAGAACCAATTTCAACTTTTTTGGCCGATTGTTTTTTCGAGAAACGAAAGAAAAACTGTCAATTTCGAGCGTATTTTCGGGAATGTTTTAAGCTCCGTCCTTAGCAAGCGTCTAGGGTCTCAACTAAACATGAGTAACAATATTTCAAACTTTTTGGTGATTTTTGAGAAACGGTGATGAATGGGTAAGTCAGTCGGAGTCAGTGGTATTTGGCTTTCATATAATACATAGATTTCTAAATTCTGTCATGATTGACTTTTAGTAAAGTATTGTTTAACTATATAAATTTCACCCATTGGTTTGAAAACCTATTTTTCATTTCCAACGTAAAAACTCAACAGTGTATAAAGTAAGGGTAAATATTGAGTACCGTATCTAAACGTTTCGAATTTTCCGACAATTTTTGTTTTTGTGACATATCTACACACCACAGGAAGCAATAATCCAAACGTTTGGATACTGAATAAATACCAAAGTAAGTTATGCTTATTAACAAAAGCATGATGGTTATTACATACCAATTAGCTGATAAGGTTTCACAATTAAAAAGCTAATAAGCTTTTCATATTTACAACCTATCTTTTAAGATTTTTTTCTAATAAGCTCTCTCATTTGTTTGTACACATGCGGGCTAGCGTAAACTGTTGGAAATCAATAATTTGAACTTGCAGTATAAAGCTTTAGTATGTGTAAAACTTTCATTTACATTTGAATGACATTGTTACCTGTGATTTTTTCATTGTAAGCATATTTTCTTTCATATTTTGATAAGTTTTTCATAAATTATCAGTATCAAGAGGTGATCAAACTGATACAAAGAGACTTGTCTAAAAAAAATTAATTATAAATTAAGGACTTAAAAGTCTTGTTTATTTCAGTAATTTATAAGTACGTAAATATTATTTTAATATTTATTTGATTGATTGAACAAAGAGAGGTCTCTGTTTCAAGAAGAACGTTTTGCATTTGTCTATCAGTCTGTCTGTTTGTTTGTAACGCATTTACGGTTGAACTCGTGAACCAAATTCATGAATCTTCCTTTAAGGAATGCCCAGCGATGTAAATAAGTGTAAGGATTTTCAAAATTGTCTTGAATCTAAAGGGTATTTGAAAGGAAAAAAGGAAATGCACTAAGGCCTTTTTCAATAAAAACATGATTTTTAAAATGAGCTTCTCCATCATATGCAATTGGAATCACATTTCAAGACAGCTTTCAGGACCTCTTACTCATCTGGTTGAGCCTAAGTTAAGAATAACCTATTTTTGTTTGAGAGAAACAATAATTAATTTCCAATATTTCAATTAAGTATAATAACAAGTGATTACTAAGTAAATGATGATTACACAAATTTAATCAATATCTCTTTATAAATTCATTCATCAGACATGTGAAATTTCATCTGATTTGAGCAATCCCCGACACATAGTGGGGTATCATAATTATTGAGAAAAATACATTTTATAACAGTTCTTTAAGTAGAGATTTTCTTTAAATATCTATAAAATAAAATGTATTTGTGTGTTTTAATAAATAAATCAGCTGTCGAGAATAGAAACACAGCCTTGGTGATGTGATACAGTGACCTTTTGTGAAAAACATACATGAAATGGACTACACTAATTGAATCAAGGGTTAGGTGTGATGACTGTGTTCAATTTTGCGATGGTGATTATCATTGAGTACATCGAGGATGTTCCTCTGTGCAAGACCCTTCAAATCAATTTATTCAGCCAGAAGGTACAAACATAAGTCTACATCAAAACATTAAACCAACTCAATACAATAGTTCTCATTCATTTAATAATAAAATTAACTAACTATCGTACATACTTCTATTTTGAATTCGACTGTAGAATAAAAAGGATTTGCAACTAGCTATTTTCTCAAGGCTTTATAAGGAATACAGGTAGGGGGAGGTCTCGAAAGGAAGCTGGCAGGAGGTTGAAATATTTTATACCAACTACTGGGAAACAGGATTCAGATTTACCCAGCCTTATTCTTGGGCATGAGGTCAACTGTTCACAGAACAACTAGTATTTAAGTAGTTTTTCGTATAAGTACTATAGTATATAGTAGGCCTATAAATAAGTATATAGTATAAGTACTATAGTATATAGTAGGACTATAAATAAGTATATAGTATAAGTACTATAGTATATAGTAGGCCTATAAATAAGTATATAGTATAAGTACTATAGTATATAGTAGGACTATAAATAAGTATATAGTATAAGTACTATAGTATATAGTAGGACTATAAATAAGTATATAGTATAAGTACTATAGTATATAGTAGGCCTATAAATAAGTATATAGTATAAGTACTATAGTATATAGTAGGACTATAAATAAGTATATAGTATAAGTACTATAGTATATAGTAGGACTATAAATAAGTATATAGTATAAGTACTATAGTATACAGGAGGACTATAAATAAGTATATATTATAAGTACTATAGTATATAGTAGGACTATAAATAAGTATATAGTATAAGTACTATAGTATATAGTAGGACTATAAATAAGTATATAGTATAAGTACTATAGTATACAGGAGGACTATAAATAAGTATATATTATAAGTACTATAGTATATAGTAGGACTATAAATAAGTATATATTATAAGTACTATAGTATATAGTAGGACTATAAATAAGTATATAGTATAAGTACTATAGTATAGCCTATAGTAGGCCTAAAGATGACTATATAGTATAAATAAGTATAATAAGAATGTCAAATCCATTCAAGCACTGAGAGCAGTAGAGGAATTTGACATTTGAAGGGCAAAATAAGAGAATTCAAAAAATCAAAACAAGCAGTTCGTCGTAGAACTCACAAAAAATGATTTTTATGTGAATTTTGAAGTAGTTTACCTGTGTTGTACTGCAGCCATCGATTAGCACAGAAATATTGGCACATTTGGTGAGATCAAAGAAAAAAAGATAGGGCTTCTTTTTCACATCCGAGTCCAGGCCACAACGTCTGCCTTCTGAATCGGCCGGCACTAGAAGACGATCAAGATCGCCGTGTTGATAAGCTGGAAAAAATTGTTAAAAAATTAATCAATAATTAAAATAAAAATAAACACCTAAATTTCTTGACAAACTAGAAGATTCACGAAAACGGGGTCAACCTATATAAAACCCTGCTGGAAAATTATTTTAAAAAATTAATTCATAATTTAAATGAAAATAATCCCTCAAAATTTCTTGGCAAACAAGAAATTAGATGATAAAAAAGGGTAGAACCATTTAAAAACCTCAAGATAACAAAGAGAACAATAATATTATTATATTTTACTGATGATAGCAGTGGAAAAATATAAAATAAGAGTTTAGTAATATAGTATTATTTATTACAATATTAAGACAAGATTCAAACCAAAAGAAAACCGACAGAGTGTACAAAGGTTTTTACAGATGGAAAACAAATTGAAATGAATTTCTGTCTTTCTTTTCCTTGCAGGGCTAAGTTGAGACGCAGCCGGCTCCCTCTTGCACTTAATCCTCCTTTAAAGTATTAAACAGCATGATAAAAAAATAAAATTTTTATAGAATTATATATTTTTTAAATTATGAATTTTGAAATCAACAGAGAAGATCAGACCGAATGAAAAAATACTGTACAATATGGGAAGAGAACTTATTAAGGAGGACCAGGAAATGATTGACTTAAGTGGCCCAATCTGGCCGTAAAAGCAAAATAAATAAAATGTGAGAGAAATGTAGCTTCTTGATACGTCACGGGTAAATCTAACCATGATAGATAGAGGAATTTGTATTAAAAGACAATTTGTCAGAGTTCAATTTTTGCAGTTTACCTAAAAATTAGGCTAGCCTTATGATAGAGTAATTTATACCATATTAAAACACAAATTTAACTTGTACAAAATTCAAATCACCTCGCATTTATAGAAAAAATCATATTTATTATTTGAAAACTATATGTTCTAAAACAATAAGCGTATGGCTTTTAATGGTGGGGAGACCCTTACGGGTAGTTCCACCTCGCCGTTTGTGCCATAAATATGTTGAAAAATTTCATCTGGGGTATTTGTCCTGCGACAGCTCGCTAGATTGAATGACAAAAAGTTACTTTTTACAGCTTACCATGGGCTCTTACTGTCATATATTAGGTATGCTATCTTAGAATGGGGTCATTCATCAAAACAAATCCTTGATAGGGTGTGTAAGATCCAAAAGAAAGCGGTTAGGTGTATAGAAAGAGTAAATAGATTAGATTCATGTAGGCCGTTGTTCAAGAGACTTGGTCTCCTAACTGTACCCTGCTTATATGTGTATGAAGCTACTTTATATGTAAAAACGAATGATATTAACCAAAATCTTGATGTACATGATTATAATACAAGACGCCGAGGAGATTATCACTTGGTGAGTCACAATAGTAGCTTAGTCAAACAAAAACCTAGTTATATTGTTAGGAAATTCTACAACAAGCTACCGCAGTTTTTGAAGAGTCTTGAAAATATAGAAATGTTTAAAAAACAATTGAAGAAATATTTAGTTGATAAAGCTTTTTATAGTGTACAAGAGTTCCTTTCACATCAAAATTAAGCCTCACCTTAACTAATTGAAGTAATTATGGTATCTAGTGTATAATATTGTTGATCTGACTTGTCTTATACTCCTTAACTGGAGTCTCCAAGACGTAATCTAAAAAAAAAAAATGTTACGGGGAACATGGTGGACCTACTATTTTGGTTCTATTTACCCATTTCGTTGTCCTCTATTACGTTGAATGTGTTTTTTTTTTTTTGGTGATTCTCAATTATTGTATGTGTACGTCCTACTAGCTGATATACCCAACTAATTACATAACGTGAACTATATTCTATTACATTGAATCTTCCATGTGTTGAATGATCTTTTTTGTTCAATTTCCAGTAGTTGGAAGCTGAGCTAGGCCTAATAACTGACTAATAACAGAAATTAGGAAGCGTCAATGTAAGAGTTGTTCTGTATAACAAAGTTTTGAATAGAAGACGAGTGTATTATGGTAGAATAGTGAGGAAAATTCCAATAGAGCACATAAATACGAAATGTATAAAACTATGGCGGCTCTGGCAGCGCAGTTGACTGGAGCGCTTGTCTGTGATAAGATAAAAACTCTGGCTGGTTTCGTTTCCTACAGCCTTGGATTCGAATCTCAATCAGCCATGGATGTTTCTCATCATTCACCCATTAAACCTAGTTATATTGGTAGGAAACTCTACAACAAGCTACAGTACCGCAGTTTTTAAAAAGTCTTGAAAATAAAGAAATATTTAAAAAACAATTTAAAAATATTTAGTTTATAAAGCTTTTTATAATGTACAAGAGTTCCTTTCACATCAAAATATCGCCTCACCTCAACTAATTGATATAGTAATTATGGTAACAAGGCTATAAGATAGCATAATTGTCAATCTGACTCGTCTTAAACTCCTTAACTGGAGTCTCCAAGGCGTAATCTAAAAAAAAACAACTACCCAAGCACAGGTCTCCGGACTCATGTGAGCATCATCCGCAATAAATAAATAAAGTAAAGGTAATATTCTTTTCCTAAAACTATTTACTGTACTTTTATTACAATTGTGGAATGGGTTATTTATTATGTATTTATCTTGTCTTTAATATATCAATTATATTGCGTTTTAGTGAATTTCAATTTCAAGTGAAAATTAATAAATCTCAATGTTTTGGGCTATATAGCATGATCAAAATTTGTGAAAAGGGTAGTTAGGATCAATTATATTGCTTTTTCGTGAATATAAATTCTTAGAGAAAATTAATAAACCTCAGTGTTAATTAATAAACCTCAAAGACACTACCGGCAAGGAAAAAACCTGTGAGCCAGCAGTGGATTCACGTTTGACAAAAATTCAATCTACAATAATAAAAAAATTAAAGTACTTTATTCTTTATACTCAATATGCTATAATTATGAATAAAGAATTAGAATAATATTTATTTTATTTTATCCATTTATTTTATACACATTATAACAAAGAAGTGAAGATGCAACAAACAAATTCCCAACTAACCTTTTCACAAATTTTGATCATGCTATATTGTCCAAAACATTGAGGTTTATTAATTTTCTCTAAGAATTTATATTCACGAAAAAGCAATATAATTGATCCTAACTACCCTTTTCACAAATTTTGATCATGCTATATAGCCCAAAACATTGAGATTTATTAATTTTCACTTGAAATTTAAATTCACTAAAACGCAATATAATTGATATATTAAAGACAAGATAAATACATAATAAATAACCCATTCCACAATTGTAATAAAAGTACAGTAAATTGAGATTGATATTTCTTTCAAATACAGTTGAAATAGGGTACCAATAATTACATGAATCCCATGGGAGCCAGATGTTATGAAGCTATGAAAAATTTTGAACCTATTAAACGTTTATTACTTTGTTTTGTTAATTTGAGTTTTTTATATTTTATTGAAAATTGTATATATTACCATATTTTCCGATGACTACCCAGGCGACCATGGCGACAATGAAAAATAGCAGGCAAATGATATCAGTGCAGGATCTATTCCTTCTGGGACCTCTGAAATCTGGGTCATGGTGCAACGAGTTTCCTGAAATCAGACAATAATTACCTAATCAATCAACAAATTTCTGAAATAAATCCTTAAAACAAATAAAAAAAAACATTATCAACTTTAATGAATATAATAAGATTTGAATTCCTGGATTTCTTGTTCCATGACGAACTGCGTTGTTAATATTAACTTTTCATGTGAAATTTAAAGACTTGCAGTCAAATAGTATTTGACTGCAAGTCGTTAAATTTCACATGAAAAGTTAATAAGATTTGAAGTTGTCATAACCACATTTATTGAAAACCGCGAGCCTAAATGGAGGGACGTTGTACCTCTATAATATTGTATTATATTTATTATTTTTTATGAATGTATTTACTTATGTAGGCTATTCATCCTCTTCTATGTCTCACACATTTTATATGTTTTATATTCACTTTTTTCTAAACTTTGTTATATTACATTTTTCCTTCAAATAACTTCTTTTGATAACCATTCTTTTTCCTGTTCTAGCTTTTTCACTTTCTATTTGAGTCCTGCGTTTTCACTTTCTATTTTTAAGTTTCTATTTCTTAGTTTTTATTTGTCCATTTCTTAGTGTCAAACATCTAAATTTTAGAAAAGTAAATATTGCTCCCATTAATTGCTATATTCTCTATTTAATAATTTGATTACAGTAATTTCTTGTGATGCACTTCTGGTGTAGCCTAACTTTATTTTTGTGCAGTTCTGAACAGGCTTAGAAGGAAATTTATTGTATTAATTTTGCAAATAGATTGATTGATATCAGCCTCTGGCTCATAATGGATTGGGTTCATGACCGCGTTTCAGTATTGCAGAACATTCAAACGTCTCACTGTGAAATACCATATAGAACATTATAAATTCTTCAAACTGAGTCAGCATAGCCAACGAATATAGTTTCTGTAGCTTTGTTTTTTTCCAGACAAGTTTGATCATGTCTAGTCTCTGTAGCAAGAGAGCGGAAGGACAATGACTGATATGGATGGGCGGATCTCGAAAAGATTCAACCTTTGCAAGGCCAAATAAGTGAAGGAGACAAGAGGAAACTCTATCTGCTATCTCAACCAAAGTAAAATAAGGAAAACAAGCAGCGTACAGCAATAGGAGTCTTGATTGAAGACTTGATTGAGATCAGGTTATAATTGAATAATTCAAACTATTATTTGGAAGAATGTGAGATTTCGATTTGGGTAAGGCATAAATAAAAATAAATTATGATGTTGCAGATTCATCTTGTTCCAACTAGTATATATAATAAAAACTAAAAAAAAAAAATATTTAAGTGTAAATTGTAAAGTGTAAAACAGTTGAGTGTACGAGTAAAAGTGTATATTTAATTGATAAAGCTTTTTATAGTGTACAAGAGTTCCTTTCACATCAAAATTAAGCCTCACCCCAACTAATTGATATAGTAATTATGGTAACTAGTGTATAAGAGTATAATTGTTGAACTGACTTGTCTTATACTGGAGTCTTCAAGACGTAATCTACAAAAAAATGAAAACAAATAAATAAATTTTGACTCACGTTATGGCGGGACAACCGTTTCACTCTGTTGTTAAGAGCATCACACACCCAAACACACATTCCACTTTTGCTGAACATATCGTTTCAACAGGACACAGTCATCCAGACATTAACACTAATTTAGATACACTACACTTCACTTACAAAAGCCAGAAACTCAATGTTTTTGAGCAATATGAGATTTATAAACACACAAAGCAGCAACCTGACAAAATATTAAATGATCAACTTAACTTCTTCTCACACAAACTTTTTGACAAAATAATCCCAATTTCAAACCACCCGCCTAATCGTCTCCCCCACCCCTTCACACTTTCAACATCCATAAACCTCAAACTCATGCCTTAAATTGGTGTACTGTTCGTCTGATGATGCTCTTAACAACAGAGTGAAACGGCCGTCACGCCATAACGTCAGTCACAATTTCCACTTAAGTGTTTTTTTAACTTTTTAAGTGAATTCAACGACTTGCAGTCAAATTTGAATGCAAGTCGTTAAATTCAATTAAAAAGTAACTTTTATTAACTGTTAATATTAACAACGCAGTTCGTTATGGAACAAGAAATCCAGGAATGTTTTTTCAAGTTTTTATTAAAAATAAATTATTGTAGACTAGTTTGGATCAGCAGCACATGACTACTGTTATCAGTGCTTGTGTTACATAAGCTTCCATACATGGATCAACCTCTAACTGGCAAATCTAGTTTTGAAGGCCAAGATATTAAATGAGGAAGGCCACGGCCACACCTGTGTTCCTTCGTATCTTCAACAAGATAAAACTATGAAATTATTTAATTTATGCTTGTTTGATAGTATTGGAAGTATTTGGAGGTAATCGTTTATAAAGGATTCACAATGAATCGGACATACTTCTTCAGCTCAACAACAAGCTACCGCAGCTTTTAAAGATTCTTCAAAATATAGAAATATTAAAAAAATATTTAGTTGATTAAGCTTTTTATAATGTACAAGAGTTCCTTTCATATCAAAATAAAGCCTCACCTCAACTAATTGATGTGGTAATTATGGTAACTAGAGTATAAGATAGTATAATTGTGAATCTGACTTGTCTTATACTCCTTAACTGGAGTCTCCAAGACGTAATCTTCTACAAAAAAGCTCATTACTCTCATCAAAATAAAGAAAATATTTCCTATAAACTTAGATCCGGAAACGCTTTGTTACAGAAATAATAAGGATGTCAAGAGATGCAAAAGCTGCCCTTATCAATTATTTAGTTATTCTGACATTTTTGTATTAGTCTAATTTCGATGGTAATTTGATCAGGTTTTAAGTAACTCCAGCTGAAAAATCTAATTGAACGGATTAGAAGTCTGTAAATACTGTGATTATTAAGACTTTCAACTAAAAATATGTAAAAATTGCCATTAAAAATCGTTTTGTTTCAAGTTAGAAGTGTATTTATTACAATTGAACCAGTAATTTTCTTCTAGATAACTTGCACAGAGTTTAATTCTAAAAATGTTTTGAGGATGAAGCCCACATAGGTCTGAGACCTGTGCATGGATAAATGAATTGGATGATGGTGACTGATGAGTTGGGCCTACTGTTTTAGGTGGGTTCCGAACCACCTAAAAGTAGTTTTACTGGAGTCTTTTTTTCTGGCCAATACAATCGGTCATCCTAACAAAGAGGGTCCAGGAGTTCATAGCTTATCTGATTAAAGAGATACCTACAACGGTTCACGGCTATCACATCCCAAAAAAATGTAGATTAGATTATATTTCTTTATTCATGTAAATTTACAAATTTGCATAAATGAATGGTTAAAAACACAATTATAAAATCTTGTTTTTATTGGATCAAATAAAGATAACAGTTTTCAGACCTATGTGGGCTTCATCCTCCAAAAAAAATTATGTTTAATGAGTGTGCTTTGTTTCAATATTCTATAAATTCAATGAATTTTAGGTGTGTTTTAGCTGCTTGATTATATCACATTATTTTTAGAATTGAATTCTCTACAAGTCTGTTGAAAAAAATTTGTTGCTTTATTGAAAATCAACTAAGTTAATCCACTCCGGTCTTAAAAAAAACATGCTTATGGTAGTTTTTTCATATCCTCTTGAATACCTCAATAATTACTGTAGTTAAGAGATTTTAGCACGCTTGATAATAATTAATAATCGAATTATTCGATTTTTCAGCTCTACGTAGAACCTGACAAAATTACAACCTAAATAAAACTATACAAATAAGTACGAGTAAATAAACTGATTCGGGTAGCTGAAATATTCCACTACCTTTATTTGTGTAACAAAGCGTTTCTGGGCCTATGTTTGGAGATTGTTTTTTATTTTGATAAGAGGAATGAGCTGAATAACTATGGCAGATTGTATTTTTCCTTTTGGTGTGTATTTTTTCTTTTAGTATGTAAATTACTATAGTATCTGAATTTGTATCTCTAGTAAATTAATTTAATTTTTTATTGCATACTGAATTTATCTCTTGGAATCGCACTTGTATGGTACTTGGACAGATGAGGACCGCTCCCGCTCATAGACTGACAGTCTTTGCGGGTTCATTTATTCTATAATATGTGATGTACTGTACTTGAGTTTTATTGGGAATAAACAAATTTTGATTGATTGATTCTGAAATTCGGTATTTAATTATCAAAATTGGGATGAACTACGTGGCCGTAAAAGTTGAAATTTGGTTTATATGTTCATTTTGAGACCATAAACGTGTGCTAAGAACGGGGTTTGAAAACTTCACAAAAGTACGCTTAGAATTAAATTTTTCTAGCGTTTTCAAGAACTACAGGACCAAAAATGTTGAAGTACATTTATCAAGTTCCAAAATCCGGAGCGTAATAAGAACGTTACTTTGAACTTTTCTAAAAATACGCCCGAGTTTAACGTTATACCAGCGTTCTCATGTATTGCGTGGCCGAAAAAGTCCAAATTTTAGTGAAAATCTTCTCTTTTTCCAGCTAGTTCTGTATGGGGGAACAGGGGGCGGAGCCTCTTGGCCAGACAGCTAAGGCGAGCAAAGCGGGCCTGCCAGCTAGTTTATTATGATTTTCAAAGGCATGACATACACTCGCCATCTCGTCAGACAAATACAGTACTGGTACGTTACATATAGTTCAGTCTACCTATAAAGCTGAACTGATTGTTATGAGCGCATCTTTATTGTTACTATCCGGGGGACAGAAACGGTTTCAAGCGACATTAACTCCAGTATTAGATAACCCATTATCAGACACACACACGCACGCGCGCGTGAGGCTGGTGTGTGAGACTGCCTGTTGATGTCTGTTCCCCTATTCACGATCCTCGCGACCTTTGAGTTCCCCTTCCGATCATCAGACAAATTGTTGGACCATTAGCGAATTCATAACGACAGGGAGACTATAACTATGTATTATACATGTATATCTAGTTTACATAACACTACAGGTGATACATTTAGTACAAAATTGTTGAAAGCGAAAATGTTGTTGAAATACCAGCAGAAAATGTCATAGTAGAATATCATGCTAGGTCGATAATTAATACCGGTACTGACAAAGTAATCAATTACAAAATTCCTTTTTAACGCTGTAAAAAATATGCTAAATATGCTGTAGTCATTAACAACTGCATTGAATAATAGCATAAATTTAAGAGAAGTCTTCAACATATTTTTTTGGAGGATGAAGTCCAATTAGGTCTGAGCCTTGTGCGTGGGTAATGAGTTGGATGATGGTGATTGATGAGCTGGACCTACAGTTTCAGGTGGGTTCCAAGACACTGGGAAGTGTTCATAAAATTTAATAAAATTAGCAATTTAATAAAATTGTAAAATCTTCCAGAATAACTTAAGCTCAATTAATATTGAATTGAATATTGGAGTGTATCCGTTTCTTCAAGTTAAGTTACCGTATTATTATTATTTTTATTTACGACCATGTCATAATGTATACATTACAGTTTCACAATTGATGCCAAAACAGCTGTCTTTTCGAAATGCTTTTTGAAACCCGTTGCATAAAGAGCTCATTATAGTACAGGTTCTACATTATAACACGGGTTCTGGACCAATCAGAAGCATTTTTTATGGAATCAATATCGTAATTCAATATTGTGAAACTATCAGCTGATTTGATCAAACTGCTAACCTGCTAACCTAACAATCTACTATAACTTTTCGTATTTGAGATGAGAGGTTAGGTATATCTGACAGTCACAGGTAAAATGAAATTGTTTTAATTAAATGTATACTAGTGGTCGTAGATAAAATAGTGTATGCAACGATTTTATTTGGCCATTAAAACACTCGTGAGATATTTATAACACTCGCATTCGCTCGTGTTATAACTTACATCTAACTCGTGCTTTAATAAGGGTCAAAATAAAATCGTTGCATAAACTACTATTATTTGATGCTTTGAAAAATGTTAATTATCAGACCAAAAGTGCTGTTAAGATAAGAGATAAAGTAATTCTCACATACTAGTTGACTAACAGGTTGAGAATTGAATGATTTTTTATGATGATCGTAATTTTAATTCTTTATTATTGTATTGTTTGTTGTATTCTATTATTACATGTTTCTATTACATCTATTAATTATGTATCTTCATGTATCTACTATGTTTATCTTTTGAAAATTTATATTCCTATTCAAGAAGTGTTGCTAAGAAAAGAGAATACAGTAGCCTACATAATACTGACAGGTGAAGAATTTAATAAATAGTTCAGGATTAAATATTTTTATTATTTATGATGATTATTATTCTTATAACATTTTTCTATTTCCTATATTCTATCAAATATACGTTGTTATTGCTCCAAGAAGAAGAATTTGTAGTTCAAATGTTGTTATGTTTGATATCTCGATATCTGTATCTGTAGGAATTAACACATTTGCAAATCTTTGTGTTGGAAAATTCTTTCAACAAAAAAATATTACTTGTTCATTTTTCATTTACCGTACTGAATTGTCACTCTTTTTTATAATATATAATACATTAGGTATAATACACAGGAACATGACCTGTACATATTCATAATTCATGATTAATAATTCATGTTATAAATGATGCGGTTCTGCACCTGTCAGTGTTTTGAGTTGAAAATTATTATTAAAGAAAAAAGTTGAATAGTTTATTTTAGAATGATATTTAAATAATAGGCAGAGGCCTCACTGTATACAGACTTACTGAAGTCTAAATCAAAATCTACTAAATCAAAATAGTAAACTGAAAATAAGCAAATATTTCAAATCCGGTTCTTGTAAAAATGTGTTTTAAAAAATGAGAATTATGATTTAGTAATGTAAATAATATCTGTAGACGGTTTCCAATTATATTCTACATTATTTAATAGTGAACTCAAGGTCTTTAAGTTTTTCTAGTTAAGATATTTTTACTTGTTATTTCTCCTAAAAACAATCAGTTTACAGATATTAATAACAATTATCAATCATTTTCAGCTATTCCAGTTGATGAAATTTTGAAATTTTCAAACTCAAATTACAACTTTCCAGAAAATAATGGATTTTCTAGAAATTTACTGATTCGTTACTCACAAATTAAGTCATTGTCAGTTTGGTAAAACGTTGTTTTTTATTAAATATTATGGAATGGCATTTGAGACAGACAATATTATTATTTCAACAATATTTATAGGTAGGCCTACAATAATTTAATTGAATATTATTACAGTGACAGACTGTGCGTATAATTTACTTTAGTTGGAATGTTATTGTTAACCAAGTTACTGCTACCTGATATAGAAATTATTAAAAATTTAGCTACAGTACCTCCATTATGAAGACGGAAGCTACGCCGGCAATCAAGCCAAAGGTGTATCAACGTTAACGACCTTGCCTATTCAAGAACAAGTTAATGACTCAGTCCTATTGTTTTAATGTCAAATGTTGATGTAATAGTCATCTATTAGTGCTAGAGAGACGAACTAGAGAAGGTAATGGCTTTTGAAATGTTAGCGAAAATCTGTAACATACAGTTTGAATGGCAATAAAGTCTAGACGATTATAACCTAACCTAACCTACCTTCCATTATTTTGCTGTAATCCATTATTTTGCTTTAACTCATCTGTCTCAAAAAAACTCACCAGAAGAACAAATTTTGCGTTAAAAGAGTTGAAAGGCGACATAAAAGATGAAAAGGGCGAGCTTACGGCCGATTTTTTACGGTAGAAATGAAGAAAAAAATAGAGCCAACCAGAATTTTCCCGCTACTGAACCGAGACAACATCAGACAGACGATGATAACCTTACTTCCGGTCGGCAGGATGTTCGAATTAACTTATTGTTCTATTGTATTTTTTAAGAAGTACCTGAAGAATATTATGAATAGCCTGGTTTCGCTTGATAGTAATTTTTGGTTTTGGTTTTTTATTTTTATATTAATTCATTATATAGTTGTCACGCTTGTCCTAAGCTTGATTATATTGAGGTTGGACTACATGGGCGTTCATAATTGTTGTTAAAATTAGCATATTATTTTATTGTATTTTTCAAGAGCCTGAAGAATATTATGAACAGCCTGGGCTTTGTATTAATGGTAATTTCTTTAATAGTTTTTTGTAGGTTGTTTATTTTTTTAGTCATTTATTTAAGAATTATTGCACTGATACTAAAGCTTGATATCCATTGAGGTTGGACTACACGGGCAATCATTGGCTGTTGGTCAAATTTTACTTATTGTTCTATTGTATTTTTAAAAAACCTAAAAAATATTACGAATAGCCTGATTTTGCATTGATGATAATTTTTTTAATACTTTTTGTATAGGTTATTTTTATTGTCATTTACTTTAGAATTATCACACTGATACAAAAGCTGGATCTCTATTGAGACTACACAGGCGTTCATCCCTGTCGTTCAAAATACACATAATTTATTTATAACAAATATTGGTTGAGTTCATGGGAGCCTTACCATTTACCGGTAAATGGAATTTTACCGGAAACTAAGGCGTCTGATTGCTCTATTCAGATTTAAATTTTTATAATCATATAACAAAAAGTTAGAAGTTTGCCAGATTCAGTTGAACATCCTATAGACATAGCCTTTTTCCAAATTTTATTCAATAGTTTCTTTGTTTCTTGTCCCTTGTCTTCTACTTCTTCTTCTTCTTCTTCTTCTTCTTCTTCCTCCTCCTCCTCCTCCTCCTCCTCCTCTTCTTCTTCATCTTCCTCCTCCTCCTCTTCTTCCTCTTCCACTCTTCTCCTGTTTCATCTACCACTTCCTTTTCTCCTCCTTCTTTTTTCTTCTCCATATTTTCTCCTGCTTTTTCTTATCCTTTTCCTTTTTCATTTTCACCTTAATTATCTTTCCCTCCTCCTCTCTAACCCTTTTCTCCAGCATTAAGAAGAGCTTCGTCGACAGAGGAAAGCATGAAGACGTTTATACATGAATAAATTTCAAATAATACACAATACATCTGTATTGACATCTCTAGACCTTATATTAAAGGTTAAATCTAAATAACAAGATCATTTATTTAAAACAAGATCTATATTTTAAATAACAAGATCAAATACTTGAAATCGGTGAAAATCTCAGTACAAATTTGAACCTCAGTACAAATTTATTTATAATTTAATACAAATGTATTTCTATACAGTACTTTACTGTATTTTGCATGTTGCAATTCCAGATTTCACTGCCAGAATAAGCAGCAGAGTTTCACGAGGAACTTCGTTCGACTTGTCCTTGAATGTTAAACGGAAGCGGCATTGAAAATAGAGCTAAACAAAGACAGAGACAACGAAATATGAAGGGAAGGAATCGATCTGTCTTGGAGAAACCTCTGTAATGCCCTAGTCTCAAAACTTGTCTCACTGAACGAGCGATAGCTGTCTAGACTCCAATAAATAATAGGAAGCAAACTAAAATAAAGCTCCATAAATCGTGTTGGAAGTGGCAGTAATCTCTCAATAGTTTATTTTGATTTACCCTATTTCATGAATTGTCATATTTTTCAATCAGAGTTGAAATACAGGGTCTCTATACTAGTTCCTAATTGTAAAATTCCCGACCACATTTCCAAAATTCCCGACCTCTAAAGTTCTATAATACCTATTTTACTTCAGGTAATAGCCTATATTCCACGATATTTCGATAAACGGCGGTAGTAACTAAGACTCTTTTACCTAGACATTGTAAGGGACTCCTCGGGGCTTGCGGGTATGAGAACCCAAGAACAGCGGAGGCAGGCAGATGCAACACCGATAGCGCGAATCAGTCTGCAATGTTGATTGCTTACATACACAGGAGCGGATCAAGCAGCAGATTTTTAGCTGTGTCGACCTGTGAGCCGACTTCTTGTGATCTAATTAAAAAGTATATCAGAATTTTGTACCATTTTTGTACCTTTTTGTACCACCAAAATAAAATTTTGTACCACTCACATTAAAAAGTTATTAATGATTCAAAAGTCGGCTCACAGGTCGACGTCTAAAAACACAAGTATGTCCTAGGAGAGAATGAACTGTGCCATATTTTTGTACCATTTTTGTACCTTTTTGTACCACCAATATATATTTTTGTACCATCTCTGATAATGACTGAAAGTGAAATTTAAAGTCGGCTCACAGCTCCTATGTCGACCTGTGAGCCGACCATTGCAAATCAAAACAAAAACTACACCATCGTTTTCAGCGATTTTTGTACCTTTTTGTACCACCAACAAAAAATTTTTAACTCCTTCTGATTTCACAGTAGATGAGATTCAAAATATGGATAATCTGTATCACAGATTTTGATACAGAATCAGATTATCAATCAATACAGACCCAATATGCATGTATTTCAAGAATTAAGAACGTCATCATCTCAAACATGTTCCTGAACATCACAGTCGATGTAGGCCTAATAATATTTTTTAATACTCCAATTTCAAAAGAATATCAATGAGAAATATTATGATGATGCAGGTTACCTGTTATAAGCAAAGCTCTGTACTACAATAAACCGTGTCCTGCTTTTGAAATATGTTTTATTTTTAATTTGGCACCATATAAAAAAATTGCAACCTTTTCTGTTACATGGTAGAGAAGATTGAATTATTTGTTTAATTCCATATCAAGGTTTTTGATACGAAAAAAGTGTAGTCCATACTGGACCTGATCAATAGGATCCACGGTCAATTTAACCATGTATTGATTTGAAAATATATATATTCTATCATTTGAGTCCTTTTTGAATTTTTGTACCCCTTCTTTATGCTAAGTACAAGAGATTTAAATATTTGTTTTCTTCCGTATCAACGATTTTGATACGAAACATATGTGTAGCTCATACTTCACCTATTACGCATACATTTCTGAAATTGATCATTCCATAGTTTGACACTTGATGTTAGACTTCATGAACAATCATGAAACATTTTTGTTCAACTCCCAATCACGGGGTATCATGAACAACTGTAATTGGGGGGTACAAGTCAATAAATTGCCTTAACTAGCTATTATAGTCAATCCAATCATGTATTGAATTGTAAGTATGTATATTCTATCATTTGAGTCCTTTTTGAATTTTTGTACCCCTTCTTTTTGCTAAGTAAGAGAGATTTAAATATTTGTTTTCTTCCGTATCAACGATTTTGATACGGAACATATGTGTAGCTCATACTTCACCTATTAAGCATACATTTCTGAGATTGATCATTCCATAGTTTGACACTTGATGTTAGACATCATGAACAATCATGAAACATTTTTGTTCCACTTCCAATTTCGGGTTAAAATGAACAACTTTAATGGGGGGGTACAGGTCAATAAATTGCCTTAACTAGCTATTATAGTCAATCCAATCATGTATTGATTTGTAAGTATGTATATTCTATCATTTGAGTCCTTTTTCAATTTTTGTACCCCTTCTTTATGCTAAGTACAAGAGATTTAAATATTTGTTTTCTTCCGTATCAACGATTTTGATACGGAACATTTATGTGTAGCTCATACTTCACCTATTAAGCATACATTTCTGAAATTGATCATTCCATAGTTTGACACTTGATGTTAGACATCATGAACAATCATGAAACATTTTTGTTCCACTTCCAATTCCGGGTTGAAATGAACAAAAGTAATTGGAGGGTACAGGTCAATAAATTGCCTTAAGAATCTCTTATGGTCAATTTAACCATGTATTGATTTGGAGGTATGTAAATTCTATCATTTTAGTCCTTTTTTAATTTTTGTACCCCTTCTTTATGCTAAGTACAAGAGATTTAAATATTTGTTTTCTTCCGTATCAACGATTTTGATACGGAACATTTATGTGTAGCTCATACTTCACCTATTAAGCATACATTTCTGAAATTGATCATTCCAAATATTTGTTTTCTTCCGTATCAACGATTTTGATACGGAACATTTATGTGTAGCTCATACTTCACCTATTAAGATTACATTTCTGAAATTGATCATTCCATAGTTTGACACTTGATGTTAGACATCATGAACAATCATGAAACATTTTTGTTCCACTTCCAGTTTCGGGTTAAAATGAACAAAGTAATTGGAGGGTACAGGTCAATAAATTGCCTTAAGAATCTCTTATGGTCAATTTAACCATGTATTGCTTTGATAGTATGTAAATTCTATCATTTAAGTCCTTTTTCAATTTTTGTACCCCTTCTTTATGCTAAGTACAAGAGATTTAAATATTTGTTTTCTTCCGTATCAACGATTTTGATACGGAACATATGTGTTGCTCATACTTCACCTATTAAGCATACATTTCTGAAATTGATCATTCCATAGTTTGACACTTGATGTTAGACATCATGAACAATCATGAAACATTTTTGTTCCACTTCCAATTTCGGGTTAAAATGAACAAAAGTAATTGGAGGGTACAGGTCAAGAAATTGCCTTAAGAATCTGTTATGGTCAATTTAACCATGTATTGATTTGAAAGTATGTAAATTCTATCATTTGAGTCCTTTTTTAATTTTTGTACCCCTTTTTTATGCTAAGTACAAGAGATTTAAATATTTGTTTTCTTCCGTATCAACGATTTTGATACGGAACATTTATGTGTAGCTCATACTTCACCTATTAAGCATACATTTCTGAAATTGATCATTCCATAGTTTGACACTTGATGTTAGACATCATGAACAATCATGAAACATTTTTGTTCCACTTCCAATTTCGGGTTGAAATTTTTGTACCCCTTCTTTATGCTAAGTACAAGAGATTTAAATATTTGTTTTCTTCCGTATCAACGATTTTGATACGGAACATATGTGTAGCTCATACTTCACCTATTAAGCATACATTTCTGAAATTGATCATTCCATAGTTTGACACTTGATGTTAGACATCATGAACAATCATGATACATTTTTGTAACAAGCTTTCATAATGAACTATATTGCAAATTCTATTTTATTTTCATTTTATCGTCCTTTCTGTCTAATAGTGTAGAGCAGGTTGTGGGAAGCAAATAAATTTTCAGCTAGGCTACATGTGGAAATTGAACATTTAAAAATTTAAACGAACTTCTGTATAAACGAAATACTGTATAAATGTAGTACTCAATTGAGATCAACATTTTTAAATACATGACACTTCAACTCTAAAAGTTTGTTGAACTCAGCCATACACATATTGCTCATGAATGTGGCTGGACTCTATTCAGAGTTCGGGAACACGTCAAAGGCAAATTCCCCCCTAAACACTTTTTAAACTATAATAAGCCATTGAAAACTACTTTCCTCTTCTAAGAATTGAGAACTTCTATCATTATATGAGAGATCGAAGACATAGAAAAAGAGAGAGAACGTTCCATTTGCAAAAAGAAACTTGCTTCGAAGAGAATAGGTCGGCATGTTTTTATGAGTAGCAAGGAAACCAACCCTATAACCCTCATCACGCGCCAAACAACATTTCTCATTCTTCTAGAAAAAAGATAGCTGTGTCTGCAAACAGCAGAATGCAACAGATGATAGCAACAAACAGCAGAATGCATTCATTTAAGGGACTCTTTAGAATATGTTTGTCATAATAACCCAGAAAACAAACTGCAGTTGCCGCGGCGATGCTCAAAAGTGACCCTTTGGAAATTGACATATCTATTTAGACTCGCAATTGTTTTCCTCCCAGTAATATATTGCCAATTATTTATTCTACCAATTATTTATTTATTTATTTATTTATTGTGACAAATTTACAACGAGTGTGAAGGTGCAACAGACTCAGGTCCAAAACTGCTCCCTTCACAAATTTTGATATGCAACATTGTCCAAAACATTGAGGTTAACACAGAATAAAAATTCAAAATAATATGCTGAAAACCTTCACTCGAAAAATAATAAAATGAATTTTCTCACTTGACCACTATTAATTTAAAACTATTATGATGAATTGGACTCCAATTTAGACTCGCTACAATATCTACTCCAGTTCTTATAAAACCGTTTCCTCAATTATTATTCTTTAGCAGATCTATTGATATATCATGCCTCAATATTTTGTCTATGTATTTTGCAATTTCACAATGTAAGAAAATAATTGAACACAATCGGAAATGAATACAGTCACGTTTGCACTGTTAAAATGTAGTTGATAATTGGGCTGAGCAGCAATCTTTGTAATAATCATAATTTTTTTGTATCCAAAGTGAACCAGCTTTTGAATGTGAACATTTCCGCCAGCCTTAACTAACCTAGATCCTTTAGTGTGAATCTATTGTTTTATTATTTATTTAATTATTTCTATATTCGCCCCCAAACTTCAATCAATGGAGGCCTCACTTTTACTACTACGAGGAAGCTGCGTACCAAACTTGAAAAATGTAGATAGAATTTTCCTCTTAAGAGCTTCTGCACAGACGGCACAATTTCAATAAGGCAATGCCGGGTCCTTAATAACAGATCACGCACAGTTGACGATTAGTATAAAGTGTATATCAAATGTGGTTTGGTAGATAAGTAGATATGTTAGGCGGCCTTTTATAGCAGCCATCTTGTTCTTAATCATACAGTATGATTGCTGCCGAATTATTTTCATAATTGCAATCCTGACTTTCCTATTCATTGTGTTCTTATTTGTTAGGTGTTTGAATCTCGTACATACATTTCAATGTATCATAACTTGTAACTTGAGTTTTCTCTTACTCTAATTTTCAAGAGGGAAAGTCATTATATTATTTAATCTTAACAAAAATTATGCTAAAAGGTGTCAGTGATTGCTTATCTCAAGAATTATTTATTTTTATCTAAATTGTAGCCTATTAGTATTCAAAAACACATTCATATCACTGGACTATGATCTCACTGGACAAGATTGGATTGGAGCATTTTTGGTGATGGTGCAACGTAACGAATAAATTGAACCAGGATCCCGAGATCTAGTGATTTAATGTAATTTATTTGGTACAACTTATCTCGTTGATAGCACACTATAGGCATGGCAATCTTCAAATTAAATTTCTGATTTGTTCCGAAAACAATATAGATTTCTAATTTTTTAACAGACTTCCAGACAGAAGGAGGTACTTAATTCGACTTTTTTATGTTTGTACATGAACTATTCGAACATTATTGAACCGATTTCTCTGAATTTTTTAAGAAAGATTATCATTCAGCTGTGGTCCCATCCACGTTTCGCAAGGATCGGTCTAATTCTTAGCCCAATATTGAACAAAAAGGAGCATTCATGGATGTCTCATTTCAACTTCAATATCATATTTCTGTTCATATGAGCATTTTAAATAATTTAGTTAATGTTATGGAGTCATAGCAATAAGGTTATATAGTTTCAATCATGTGTTGGAGTGAAAAATGTTCTGAGATCGTTAATTTCAAAAAGATAATAGAACAATATTCTTCACAGTTATTAATTATTCAGTGTAGGTGTATTCAGAAATGGAGCACATTAAAATGATGAATCAAAGGCCATTTCACTTTTAAGAAGCTTCCAGCTATTTTAATTTTCCTAAATAGAATACTCTACATTAAATAGAAAGTTGTACAATTTTCCGTAGTTTATCAATTTTTCTTATAGGTGCATTTCTAGTTGCTTCAGTTTGTATGCTACATTGGGCTGCTAATTTGATGAATATTTTATAATGTAGACTATAAGAATTTTTTCATGCTTTTAAAGTTTGAAAATGCAACTAAAATACTTGAACTAAAACAAATTTTAAAACAAAAAAGAAACAGACTGCAATGAAATGATACTCAAACAATAAATACTCACATACTAAAAAGTTGAAGTATTTACTTTTAACTGAGAACATTTTAAATTCAATACAAGTAATCTTTTGATGTCGGAGCCAAATATTCTCTGCAGTTAACAAGAAATGCTCTATTATGTGAGAAGTTTATAGAAAATTTGGCTCCACCTTCAGAAGATTACTTGTATTGAATTTAAAATGTTCTTAGTTTCAAAAGTAAATACTCCTGCATTTTAGCGGGTGAGTATTTTAATGTTTGAGTATCGTTTCATGGAAGTCGCTTTTTTTTTGTTTTAGAATACATGTGCAAAAAGTGCAAAATTTGTAGCTTGAAGTTAGAGATGGCCGTGGCTCAGGTTGTAAATATTTATTTCAAGTCAGGTTGTATTTTAGCAGATTTATACATTGTCATTGTCATGCTAACAGCTGGTAGAGAATGTACTAATATTTGAATATAAATTCGTCTAAGTGGATCATGTTCTAGGATTGGCCAATCCAAGATCAGAATTTGTTTGTGATGGTACAACGCAATGAATGAATAATTGAACCAGGATCGTTTGATCCCGTGATTTAGTCTCTGGTCATTACTCGAGTGTGAGAACCGGTTATGAATCAAAAAGTCATAACATCTATTATATTAAGTTAAATGTTATGTTATGATTATGAACAGCTAAGAAAGTTCATGTGCTCTATAATACATACTAGTGCTTTCACATACATAAAATTAATAACTATATTCGTATATTATTGTGATCACGGTTAAAATTTTAAAATTCATAACAAATGTATAAGCTGCTCTACACAGCAGCTTGCAACAGAAATTTTGGCAACTTTTCAAGAAAACTGGCAATTTTCCAATAATGATTTCAAAAAATGTTGCAAACTTGTTTAGTTTCAAACGAAATTTTCGAATTGTCAACGTGGTCTGTGCCTGTGCAAAACACTAACAATCAAGACATCCGAATATAAAATTTCAAACACTTTCAAAGTACATATAAAATATCTTTTGCCTCCAAACTAGAAATTTTAAAACTTGAAAGTAGCAAACATTTCTATATAGACGCAGCCAGGCCATTGACAGGGGGAGGATTAGGGGGTCAACCAGAAATTAAGTAGTAAATATCTCAGATGTGCATTCCAAAGATGCAGAAAACTACCTTTATCTCCGGGGTGAACCCCCGAACCTCGACTATGTAGAGTTTGAACCGTCACCATTTTCTTTGCATATTCTATGCTTCAGTGAAGCCGATAAAATAATACAGAAGAGTCTGAATAATTTTCTGGCATGACACGAAACAGCAAAATACGACATTGGGATTTAAATAGGCTTATTTGTGTACTGATTTACTTTGTGTACTAAAGTATTAATTTAAAAACTAAAAATTATGAAAAAATGTTGAAAGTTTCATATTGTCCAAAAAAATATTGCCGTATACTTAAGTACCAAATTCCATAGAAAATGCCATTCTTGTATGGCAATTATTGGAACATTTTTTCAGATGGACACGGTTCTGAGCTTGCTGATCTTTTCAATTGTTTCATACTGAGAACACAGTATTTAAGTTATTCCTCTGTTTAAACCGTGAAATATTCGAAATTGTGACAGGTTAAAGCTTTAACTTGTTTTAAACTGACGGTTGAACCTAACAGTGGAAACGAGCTTGGAAAGGGTTCCATACGATGTGCTTCGCCGCACCATTATTATTATTTTGTACTGTGCTTGATTAAAGTGTGTACTCTGCTTAAAAACGAATAAAAAATTCAGTAGGACTCATTCAATACGCTATTCGGAATTCTTCCAGGTAAGGTACAGTATTAAAGTGAATAACTGATGCAGTAGCCTGAATTCTTGTATGATTTGCCTTTGAAAATGAGTACTCTGTTGTTTCCTCTTATTTATTAGCATTCAGTTTTGCCTTTCACTTGGTGACTCAAATCATTATTCGGTAGTAGGCCCATTCCTTAGAATGATTTTATTCAAACAACTTCGAGAAAAAACAATGTCAGAAACGTGATCCTTGACAGTTGGCTTCCATTTATATAGAATAGAAGAAATTGATGTGCAACACTTGCCAAAAAAATTGTATGCTAGATAGCTGGTAAAAGTTGTGAAATAATTAAAACACCTGTGAATATAAGAACTGTATAAGAAATAACATAGATACTGTTTTGTAAAAATTTTAATCAATATATTTCATAAGTCACACATTATTTGTAAGAAAGAATCCTATCTTTGTTCAAACCTGTTTTCTGGCTTCTACTTATATTTAAAAAAGTAAAATTACAATTGAAATTGTACATAATTGTGAATTATATTAAAAAACTTTTATAAAATTTGAGTTTTATAAATCATTGACTTTTTGATCCACCACGGACTGCAATGTTGACATTATCTTTTGACACTAATATCGACTAATTTCGGAATTACTCTACTCACTTGACTGCAACAATGCTTTCAGAAATCTTCAAATCCATTCAACAAAAGAATAGATTCAACAATCCTGTTGAAAACGAATTCAAAAAGTCCAAAAGTATTGCTGCAGTCAGCTGAGTGGAATAAATTCCTCATGGAAATAATGTAACAACAATTTCAAAAGGACTCAAATGATAGAATATACATACTTTCAAATCAATACATGGTTAAATTGACCATAAGAGATTCTTAAGGCAATTTATTGACCTGTACCCTCCAATTACTTTTGTTCATTTTAACCCGAAATTGGAAGTGGAACAAAAATGATTCATGATTGTTCATGATGTCTAACATCAAGTGTCAAACTATGGAAAGATCAATTTCAGAAATGTAAGCTTAATAGGTGAAGTATGAGCTACACATGAATGTTCCGTATCAAAATCGTTGATATGGAAGAAAACAAATATTTAAATCTCTTGTACTTAGCATAAAGAAGGGGTACAAAAATTAAAAAAGGACTAAAATGATAGAATTCACATAACTCCAAATCAATACATGGTTAAACTGACCATAAGAGATTCTTAAGGCAATTTATTGACCTGTACCCTCCAATTACTTTTGTTCATTTCAACCCGGAATTGGAAGTGGAACAAAAATGTTTCATGATTGTTCATGATGTCTAACATCAAGTGTCAAACTATGGAATGATCAATTTCAGAAATGTATGCTTAATAGGTGAAGTATGAGCTACACATAAATGTTCCGTATCAAAATCGTTGATACGGAAGAAAACAAATATTTAAATCTCTTGTACTTAGCATAAAGAAGGGGTACAAAAATTGAAAAAGGACTCAAATGATAGAATATACATACTTACAAATCAATACATGATTTGATTGACTATAATAGCTAGTTAAGGCAATTTATTGACCTGTACCCCCCCATTAAAGTTGTTCATTTTAACCCGAAATTGGAATTGGAACAAAAATGTTTCATGATTGTTCATGATGTCTAACATCAAGTGTCAAACTATGGAATGATCAATCTCAGAAATGTATGCTTAATAGGTGAAGTATGAGCTACACATATGTTCCGTATCAAAATCGTTGATACGGAAGAAAACAAATATTTAAATCTCTTGTACTTAGCATAAAGAAGGGGTACAAAAATTGAAAAAGGACTCAAATGATAGAATATACATACTTACAAATCAATACATGATTGGATTGACTATAATAGCTAGTAAAGGCAATTTATTGACCTGTACCCCCCCCCCCCCCCCCATTAAAGTTGTTCATTTTAACCCGAAATTGGAAGTGGAACAAAAATGTTTCATGATTGTTCATGATGTCTAACATCAAGTGTCAAACTATGGAATGATCAATTTCAGAAATGTATGCTTAATAGGTGAAGTATGAGCTACACATAAATGTTCTGTATCAAAATCGTTGATACGGAAGAAAACAAATATTTAAATCTCTTGTACTTAGCATAAAAAAGGGGTACAAAAATTAAAAAAGGACTGAAATGATAGAATTCACATAACTCCAAATCAATACATGGTTAAATTGACCATAAGAGATTCTTAAGGCAATTTATTGACCTGTACCCTCCAATTACTTTTGTTCATTTCAACCCGGAATTGGAAGTGGAACAAAAATGTTTCATGATTGTTCATGATGTCTAACATCAAGTGTCAAACTATGGAATGATCAATTTCAGAAATGTATGCTTAATAGGTGAAGTATGAGCTACACATAAATGTTCCGTATCAAAATCGTTGATACGGAAGAAAACAAATATTTAAATCTCTTGTACTTAGCATAAAGAAGGGGTACAAAAATTGAAAAAGGACTCAAATGATAGAATATACATACTTACAAATCAATACATGATTTGATTGACTATAATAGCTAGTTAAGGCAATTTATTGACCTGTACCCCCCCATTAAAGTTGTTCATTTTAACCCGAAATTGGAAGTGGAACAAAAATGTTTCATGATTGTTCATGATGTCTAACATCAAGTGTCAAACTATGGAATGATCAATCTCAGAAATGTATGCTTAATAGGTGAAGTATGAGCTACACATATGTTCCGTATCAAAATCGTTGATACGGAAGAAAACAAATATTTAAATCTCTTGTACTTAGCATAAAGAAGGGGTACAAAAATTGAAAAAGGACTCAAATGATAGAATATACATACTTACAAATCAATACATGATTGGATTGACTATAATAGCTAGTAAAGGCAATTTATTGACCTGTACCCCCCCCCCCCCCCATTAAAGTTGTTCATTTTAACCCGAAATTGGAAGTGGAACAAAAATGTTTCATGATTGTTCATGATGTCTAACATCAAGTGTCAAACTATGGAATGATCAATTTCAGAAATGTATGCTTAATAGGTGAAGTATGAGCTACAAATAAATGTTCCGTATCAAAATCGTTGATACGGAAGAAAACAAATATTTAAATCTCTTGTACTTAGCATAAAAAAGGGGTACAAAAATTAAAAAAAGACTCAAATGATAGAATTTACATACTTTCAAATCAATACATGGTTAAATTGACCATAACAGATTCTTAAGGCAATTTCTTGACCTGTACCCTCCAATTACTTTTGTTCATTTTAACCCGAAATTGGAAGTGGAACAAAAATGTTTCATGATTGTTCATGATGTCTAACATCAAGTGTCAAACTATGGAATGATCAATTTCAGAAATGTATGCTTAATAGGTGAAGTATGAGCAACACATATGTTCCGTATCAAAATCGTTGATACGGAAGAAAACAAATATTTAAATCTCTTGTACTTAGCATAAAGAAGGGGTACAAAAATTGAAAAAGGACTTAAATGATAGAATTTACATACTATCAAAGCAATACATGGTTAAATTGACCATAAGAGATTCTTAAGGCAATTTATTGACCTGTACCCTCCAATTACTTTGTTCATTTTAACCCGAAACTGGAAGTGGAACAAAAATGTTTCATGATTGTTCATGATGTCTAACATCAAGTGTCAAACTATGGAATGATCAATTTCAGAAATGTAATCTTAATAGGTGAAGTATGAGCTACACATAAATGTTCCGTATCAAAATCGTTGATACGGAAGAAAACAAATATTTAAATCTCTTGTACTTAGCATAAAGAAGGGGTACAAAAATTGAAAAAAGGACTCAAATGATAGGATATACATACTTACAAATCAATACATGATTGGATTGACTATAATAGCTAGTTAAGGCAATTTATTGACCTGTACCCCCCCCCATTAAAGTTGTTCATTTTAACCCGAAATTGGAAGTGGAACAAAAATGTTTCATGATTGTTCATGATGTCTAACATCAAGTGTCAAACTATGGAATGATCAATCTCAGAAATGTATGCTAAATAGGTGAAGTATGAGCTACACATATGTTCCGTATCAAAATCGTTGATACGGAAGAAAACAAATATTTAAATCTCTCTTACTTAGCAAAAAGAAGGGGTACAAAAATTCAAAAAGGACTCCAAAGGAATTCAAAAAAGAATATACATACTTACAAATCAATACGTGATTGGATTGACTATAATAGCTAGTTAAGGCAATTTATTGACCTGTACCCCCCAATTACAGTTGTTCATGATACCCCGTGATTGGGAGTGGAACAAAAATGTTTCATGATTGTTCATGAAGTCTAACATCAAGTGTCAAACTATGGAATGATCAATTTCAGAAATGTATGCGTAATAGGTGAAGTATGAGCTACACATATGTTCCGTATCAAAATCGTTGATACGGAAGAAAACAAATATTTAAATCTCTTGTACTTAGCATAAAGAAGGGGTACAAAAATTCAAAAAGGACTCAAATGATAGAATATACATATTTTCAAATCAATAAATGGTTAAATTGACCGTGGATCCTATTGATCAGGTCCAGTATGGACTACACTTTTTTCGTATCAAAAACCTTGATATGGAATAAAACAAATAATTCAATCTTCTCTACCATGTAACAGAAAAGGGTGCAATTTTTTTATATGGTGCCAAATTAAAAATAAAACATATTTCAAAAGCAGGACACGGTTTATTGTAGTACAGAGCTTTGCTTATAACAGGTAACCTGCATCATCATAATATTTCTCATTGATATTCTTTTGAAATTGGAGTATTAAAAAATATTATTAGGCCTACATCGACTGTGTTGTTCAAGAACATGTTTGAGATGATGACGTTCTTAATTCTTGAAATACATGCATATTGGGTCTGTATTGATTGATAATCTGATTCTGTATCAAAATCTGTGATACAGATTATCCATATTTTGAATCTCATCTACTGTGAAATCAGAAGGAGTTAAAAATTTTTTGTTGGTGGTACAAAAAGGTACAAAAATCGCTGAAAGCGATGGTGTAGTTTTTGTTTTAATTTGCAATGGTCGGCTCACAGGTCGACATAGGAGCTGTGAGCCGACTTTAAATTTCACTTTCAGTCATTATCAGAGATGGTACAAAAATATATATTGGTGGTACAAAAAGGTACAAAAATGGTACAAAAATATGGCACAGTTCATTCTCTCCTAGGACATACTTGTGTTTTTAGACGTCGACCTGTGAGCCGACTTTTGAATCATTAATAACTTTTTAATGTGAGTGGTACAACATTTTATTTTGGTGGTACAAAAAGGTACAAAAATGGTACAAAATTCTGATATACTTTTTAATTAGATCACAAGAAGTCGGCTCACAGGTCGACACAGCTCAGATTTTTGGGGGGAATACCTGAGTGAGTGTTAAAATGAGGCCTGAAATCGTAAATTTGAAGAATTTAAGGTGAAAGGTTTAATTGAAATGAAACCAACTTTCCAAATTTAATTGTTCACCTATTCCTGTAATGATATAATATTATACTGTTAATACAAAATGATTCATGATTAAATGCCTTTACAACGTCCCATACTGCCAAAAAAAAACAGAAACTTTAACTAATGGGTGTAAATAGAATTTAATTTCTGAGTGTAAATAGAGTAATCAATGTAGCAAAAATTTCAAGTTCAACCCATAATTTAATGTTTGTATCTCACATAAACATTAAGTGGGAATATCGCATTGAAATAATATGAACTTGACTACAAAAAATTAAGTTATTGGTTAAGACGGCAGCTATCAATTAAATTTAAAGATGATATTCTATGAATAGATTATATGAATCCTGGGAGCTGACTAGATTTCACACAGAAGAATTATTTCTAAAAAATCCTCTTTTTAAACTTATCATTGGGCAGAGTTCTTGTTTCCAGGGACAAACATTGACAACTTTTTAGCCCTGCTTTACATTCACATAGATACGGTAACACAATCATTGATCACATTAAGTCCAAAAATGTGGGACTCTTGACTGTCTACTGTCTGCTGTAAAACTATTGTTCAATAAACAATAGAGATTTATTCGAAAAATAATTACATTATGAGGTACTTGTTTCTAGAAGGAAGAAAGTATAAAAATTACGAAGTAATTTAAATTTTAATAGCCTCCTTTTAATGTGTATCGTAACATTACACAAATCAGTAGCACAACTACAGGGTCAGTCTAGGGTGGAGGTTGCTGGGAGAATTAGACTCTTGGTACAATAATTACAATAGTAATTTGTAATTTGGAGTAGTAGACCTCTCAAGATAAATAATTGAAGCAATATACATGGCTATTTATTCCAAAACGGGGGTTCGGTGTAATCCCGAGAAAATTTTTGAAAAATTACCTCTCTAAAGCCACATTTCAAGTGATTATAGGCATTAATTCTTCTAACTTAATACTTCTTATAATACTTAATACATTGACCCATAACACACGTTGTGGGTCAATACAAATTTTATCTAGTTCTTGTATTATTGTCAATGGGAGATCGGACATTACTTGAAGCTTCTACTTTTCTATTCTTGATCCCTCACTGCTCCTGATTGGAGTACCGTAGAGTACCGAAGGATACTTGAAAATTTATTTAAAAAAAATTGAGGTGTACAACTTGA
Source organism: Conomelus anceps (assembly GCA_948455865.1). Taxonomy (NCBI): domain Eukaryota; kingdom Metazoa; phylum Arthropoda; class Insecta; order Hemiptera; family Delphacidae; genus Conomelus; species Conomelus anceps. Next base: position 6,597,379 of record OX418223.1, on the reverse strand, counting down.
AAACGTTTCTAAAATAACAATTTATACAAAACCACATTTTAGCGATTCCTTACATCTTCTTTGACTCTTGCTAAAAATTGACTCAATAGCCTTCAAAAAATCCAATTTTTGTCTGGTGGGGGGGGGGGGGGGTAATATCCCCTGATTATTTCCCATATAGTTACGCCACTGTCACAAACTGTTAATAAAAAATGAAAATTCACAAGAAAAATTACGTATATTATTCGCAATTGAAAAATTATTCTGTAATCAGCCAAAATCTCCCAACAATTTTTTGAGGATCCAGGATCTAGGCTCTAGGGTGAATGAATGATCTGAGTGAATGTAAAGTAGGGCTAATAAAACATAACAAGCACTGCAATCACCGCAATTCAATTTATAAACCCCATTTTTATCCCAGATATCAATTTTGTCTTTACTACACCCGAATAAACTCTTAAAAATAGGTTTGGTTTGAAAAGCGACATCAAAACCGTTCTTTTTCAATTCTTCCCCTAATTTATCAGATACTGGTCCGAAATAAGGTACCGTTACCCATGACCTTTCCCCAGTATCAGTTACAGCAATGCTAAGGTTACAGCAAATAACTAGGTTTTTGTTTGAATAAGCTACTATTGTGACTCACCAAGTGATAATCTCCTCGGCTTCTTGTATTATAATCGTGTACGTGTATGAGTTGGATGATGGCGATTGATGAGTTTTAGGTGTATTCCGAACCACCGGGAAGTGATTTTACAACAGAGAACAGAATCGAAGATAGTTTGACATCCTCCCAAGGTATTTTCTCTACTATAACCTTGATCTCCTCCTTCCAAAATATTGATCTATTTGTTCCTCCCTTTAAAATACTTTTGGGTTCACCGCTGAGTTTATTATATGTTTCACTATTATGTTTCCACACATTTTTCGTTGAATTTGATTGTCTTATTGATCTTAGTAACAAATATGTTTTACAATTCAGATTGTTTTTATTGAATTTGATCATTAATCATTTTTGTTAGTTATGAATAGCATATTGTTCCTGGATGAAAAGTCACAATAATTAATGAATCGCCATTATTATCTCTGTTTTAACATTCTAAGCATTGCTACAGACCTGTGCCAGGCACAAGCTTGCATTCAACTTTCGCATTAATACTGGAAAATACATTCAATACGAAAACGATGTAGAAGATCAATAGTCCAACCAAAACAAAAGCATGCCTCAGAATCATGCCCCAGTTTTATTAAGTTTCTTTTGTCACAGTTTTAATAGCTTCTCTACTAATTTTCTAGGGAAACTGATTGAAAACTGAATGAAGATAAAATTTAAAAAATGGCTGCCACAGTTATTATTAAATATAACTAGCATGAATACTACAGTGACTTTAAGAAGTCCTTATTTACTGTAATTCACTATGCCACTGCAATAAAAACTCGCGCAATTAGGAGTTCAGTATTTCAGGAGTTTTTAGGCTCTTTTGTCAAAAATTAGGTATGAAAACTTCCAAAATTGTTTTGCACCTGTGGGGGGGGATCTATCCCCCTGATCACCCTCATAGTTACGTCACTGAAAATAACAAATTCTTCTTCTGATTAAATCCCCAAAAAATAATAAATGGAAAATGAGTTGCAAACTTCTATCTCATTATAACAATAAACCACTCTTTTATTCCAAATCCTATTCACTTGTTTAAACTTACTCTGGCCTCTTCAATCAACATATATTTTTTTTCGGAGGATGAAGCCCACATGGGTCTGAGACCTTAGTGAGGGTAATGAATTGGTTTATGGTGATTGATGAGTTGGACCTACAGTTTAAGGTGGATTCCGAACCACCGGGAAGTGATTTTACAGCAGAGAACAGAGTCTTTAATTCATTAATTACAATGTTTGTTACTGAGAACAGAAATATAATTTTCTTCTTACTTTTTATTTAAATACTAGCTGGTCCAACGCGCGTTGCTGCATTCTCATAAAAATTCTCCTTGATTTTATTATTCGCCACCTCCCGCTGAGGTTACATTTCAAATTAGGAAAGAAGTTAGTCCTAGGGCTCTTCCAGCTGATCATAGATGCTTCCTATTACGCCCTATCAGGTGAACTATAATATTACAATTTTATGGTGAATTCAACGACTTGCAGCCAATTTTTACTGCAAAATTTCGACTGCAAGTCGTTGAATTTAACATAAAAAGTTAATATTAACAACGCAGATCGTTATGGAACAATAAGTCCAAGAATATTCTGCAATATTTGTTCATCAGATCGGACAAAAAAGGGCATTACAAGAGAAAAAGAAACTTTCAATTTTTAGCGCTTTCCATGTCTCAAAAACGATTTAATAAAACCGCAGTTCTCAAAATATATCCAAGAAACTAACTTTTTCTAAGAGAATCTATTTTTAAATCAAACACCTTGTGGTTCCCTATGGAAAGCTGAAGTCAGCATTTCGTTTAACCGCTTTCAGTTTTATCATCAAAGCGCACAACTGGCTGCTTGTGGTTATTCCGTTCAATTACATTGGAACCAATTGAAAACTATTCAGAAAACTGCTCAAGAAGAGCTGCAGTTTGAATGTAGGATGTTCGGCTTTCACCGAGGTGCTCTTGACGTCTCTAAAACAAGAATGAACGTCCTGTGAACGAAAACCAGCGAGAAAAATCAGCTGTTTTGGAGAGATGAGAAAGCTAGCCAACCAAAAAAACAACACTTTCTGCCAGTTGGTTGGCTTCTGTCTATTCACTATATCACTATTATATCTATATTCACTGTCTATAACACTACATCTTTACCGACACATTTCTATCGCAGGATCTTTTTTCTTCTTTATCATTATCTTCTTCCTCTTTTTCTGCCTGCTTCTTCTTTTTACATTGCAAGCGTTGACGTTTTCACTATTGTTTTTGTTGAAATATTTTCTTACATTATTTTAAATCGTCTAATTGAAAAAAGAGAGAATATATTCATGCATGATAGTATATTTATAATGAGATCTGTTTGAAGAAACAAAACTCTTTTTCAAGGATTGCCAATGTGCATTTTTTGTATATCAGGAAGCATATGATGTTTATAGAAGCCGTTAGAAGGTTAGTATGCACATTTTTTGAGTCTATCTGCACAACTGATGATAATGATTATTTTATATAAATTCGTTGGATCCTTGGATACTCCGTTGTATCAGTTTATTCAGGGGGGAGGGACTATGACGCAGACTGCGTCATTGAAATTCTTGTGGGGAGGGGAGAAATTCATAAAAACCGTTTTTTACTCCTTCTTCATCTTCTTCCTACTTCTTCTTTTACTTCTCCTCCTTCTGTTTTTATTTTTCTTCTCCTTCAACTTCTTCGTCTGTCGTTTTTTTGTACTCACTCCTTCTTCTTCTTCTTTCTGCCTTATTCTTCGCCCTCCTCATCTTGTTCTTCATCATTTTTTCTTCTCCTTCTTCTTCTTCTTCTTCTCCTCCTCCTCCACAAACTTCTTCTTCGGCAGTGCGTCATTATCCTTTTACCCGCTTTCTCTTCGTCTATAATAATGTTACCTACGCTGCACAGATAGGCCGAACAGTGACCACAAGCATCCATGAGCATGCACAGTTCAATTTAATGAACGGTACGCATAGCAGTACATTGAGCATTTTTTTATTTTCACACTGATAAAAAATAATAAATGAAGATGTAACACCGTTTGTATTGTAATCCTCATGCAGCTTACGTCCAAACAAAATCGCAACTGTTTTACTAATAATTATACAACTTAGACAAAATTCTATGGATATTAGCAGAAATGTCCCTTTTTTAAGCTTCGGTTTCCATCAAAATTAAATGGACATCGGAAAAGGCCAGTATAAACTACACTCCATAACCTGACATGTTTTAGATATGAGCCAAGTTGTTAATAGCTATTTGTGTAACTAGAGTGCAAAGCAGCGTTTTTCTGCATCGAAAGAAACAGTTTTTCGAAAAAGTTTCTCGAGTGCAGAAACAATACTTTGCGCTCGAATTACACATTAAATTTTTCCTACAGTAATGTATAAAGTAATTCAAACAGAACAAAACAAGGCATACATAACCTGAAAACTCCTCACATAACCTATCTTCGAATCTAATCGATTTCATCAACAACAACTACAACTATTTCACAGCTGAAGCAGAGTAGCCAACCTATTTTTGAATGCAGAATAGGGAACCTGCGTATTACATTATTTTTGTTGTAACTATTTTTGTTGTTAGGTTGCAAATTTGGAGTGCGGAAAAGTACTTTCCCGCACTGTAGTTTACTTTCCCGCACTGGCGCAGGAATAGACTATTTTGCGTGCTACAGTTGGTGCAAAAATAGGCACTTTTTCGGGTCACTGTAGGAAAAAATTATTTCTAAACTGCACAAAACGTAGAATAATGTAGTGCTAGAAAGATAAAATTGTAGAAATAATTCTAAAAGATTTTCACATTCTGTAGGCATCCTAAAAGCGCGCACGAAAGTTGGGGCAGAACCGCGTTACTTATAAATAAATCAATCATTCACTAAGACTTCAAAGTTAAACCGTTACAAAATTACAAAAATTATACAGTATCACTATAAAACTGTTCAATCAGATAGAGATAAGCTGCGTTCTCCTAGACACTCTTTGTAACGGTGACCGATTAGATTGACCAGCAAAAAGACACTGTTCTCTGCTGTAGAATCACTTCCCGGTGAGTCGGCGTAGCCGAGTTGGCTTATCGCTGGTCTGATAAGCCAAAGGGTCCTGGGTTCGATCCCAGTTGAGTACAAGATATTTTTCTCGAGCCACTCCCGTGTTTCGGAGGACACGTTAAGCCGTCGGTCCCGGTTGCATATAAAAAAAGCAGTCGTTAAAAAAACGGCGAGGTGGAACTACCCGTAAGGGTCTCCTCACCACGAAAAGCCATACGAATTTACTTTACTTCCCGGTGGTACGGAGCCCACTTAAAACTGTAGGTCCAGCTCATCAATCACAATCATCGAACTCATTACCCACGCACAGGCCTCAGACCTAAGTGGGCTTCATTTTCAAAAAAAAAAAAATAATAAAAAAATCACAAATTTTATAAAATACAAAATTTACATAGTTCATAACATTACAAAAACAAATCATTCAGGATAGTTGCAAAGCTAGATCATTACAACATTATAAATATTATATTATTATAAAACAATTATTGCATGTGAAATATTCAAAAGAGAATAAAATACACTTCTGTGGAATAGGCTACTTCTGAGGGTTGAATTAACCCTGAATTAAAGCAGCCACAAAATTTAATTTCGAATTAAAACCGAACCGGCAATAAAAATACCGAACCGGAAATAGCCCCCAAAGACTATAGTCCTCGTCGACTTTCCAATACGCTTCTGGTTTTAATTCTACTTTTTTTTTAAATTAAAATATAGGAAATAAAGGCCTAAGCTAGAATTAATAATATTGGTAGAAATTAATAATATTGGTAGTGTACTATATTATGGAAGTCAGCGTTAGAAAAACTATCTTGAACTATCATTGGTGAAGAATAAAATGAATTTTCCACTATATGTGTCAATAATATTCATTATAATTCAAATATTAAACAATGATATTTTACGTAAATCCGAACTGGAGTTCTTGGAACAAAATCCTCTATGTACAGTAGAATCTCGATTATCCGAGGTAATTGGGACCAAGACCAACTCGGATATGAAAAAACTCGGATAATACGGAGGTTAAGTGCTACTACCAGGAAAATTCAATTAAAAGTTAAAACCGCGACAAAACTTATTATAACAAAAAACAAGGTTAAAACGTAAAATAAACTATTTACACACATAGAGAAGTGATAGCCGCGAGCCGTAGCAGGTATCTGTTCAATCAGATAGAGATAAGCTGCGTTCTCTTAGGACCTGTTTGTAACGGTGACCGATTAGATTGGCCAGCAAAAAAGACACTGTTCTCTGCTTTAAAATCACTTCCCAGTGTCTTGGAACTGTAGGTCCATCTCATGAATCACCATCATCCAACTCATTACCAACGCACAGGTCTCAGACCTATGTGGGCTTCATCCTGAAAAAAATCTAGCTACATTATTTTACTGAGACCATGACATTACATCAAAAAAGTCTTCGACAGTTCAAATCTGTGTCAACTTCTGTCTTCTCTAAAAAAAAGCTTTATTTTAATTTTTTTCTCTTATCAGCTCGGATAAACCGGAGGCTCAGTTGAACGGGACTCGGATAATCGAGACCCTACTGTAGTATAAATAGAAGGCACACAATGACTCTTGATATAAATAAACCTGGAAATATTGTATTTCTTCTTGAATAATCACTATCAAATCAGTACCGTATAAAAACCAATTTCCGTGTTATTGAAACTTGATACGAACCAGGAACAAGCTTCTTTCGTTCAAAATACCGTCGCCCATTTCTTTCCTTCAGCTGAATGCTTCCCCAGTCAAATGTCCACAACCGTAGGTGACTTAGAAAAAGGAGGTCACTGAATTATTCATCAAAGACGTTTTTTGTTCAGGGAGCTCTCCTACATATTCCAGAAATTTATTTATTTTTAATTCGTTCGGGGTGAATGACCTCAAGCGACTTGGATATTAGCTTTGGACTTGTGGCCCACAAACGAGGGTTGATGGTGATGTTGGTGATGCTTATGATGCTGTTGATGGTACTTATGATGCTGATTTCAGTTAGAATTTACTAGCAGCCCTTGTAGGAATGGCCTAAACACGCACTATGCGTGAGACTATCGCCGATATCTGAAGAAATGCGTCACGCAATAACTGGTCCTGATACTTGGGTCACTCACGCACGCACTTCTCTACTTATTGAGTGGTTTCAACCATCTTTAGTTCTATCAACAAATGTTCTATGTTCACGAAAAGGTTTTCGACTATTTGGAATCGTTTCATCTTGCTTGCTTTGGTGATAGTATTGTTGTTGACAATTTCATCACAATGTTTTATTAAAAAAATAATTTTTTGAGAAAATGTTTTGATAGAAATTAAGAGAAAACCATGAAAATCTTCAAACCAAATCAAGAAAAATTATGTTTGAAAATGGTGTAAGTGCCGAAATTAGTACCTCGTTTTTTGATGTGTTTAAAATTGGACCGCGACAAACCATCCCAACGACTTTGTCGGCAGTGTACAAATGGAAATGGACCAGTTTGTCGGTGGGACAGTTTGTTATCGTCCCTTTAAAATGAGGTCGTTACCACAACATCAAACTGCTTCTAAGTTAGAGGCATTGTCTTTGCACAAGTATTCAGTATACAGCCGAGGAGATTATCATTTTGTGAGTCACAATCACAATAGTAGTTTATTCAAAAACCTTGTTATCAGTGGCGTAACGTACACCCCCGCAGACCCCGCGGTGCGGGGGGGCCCGGGCTATAAGGGGGCCCGGAATGAAAATATATTTTTTCAAGAAATGGCCCGTGCCCAGACTGAAATAAAAATTTTTTTCCAAAAGAAATAAAACTGAAACACTGAAGGAAGAAAGAAAGAATGAATTGGCTAAATATTGTCAGGCAAATGTTTCTTGTTTACTTTATCGATTACGTGTTGATTGCGTACACCGAGGATTGCGTACATGGGCGTGTCAGCGAGGATTGCGTACATCTTTTACCTGTGAAAGATGACAAGGGTCGGCCATGCATCAAGAACATTTTGACAGGCGAGGATTGCGTACAGCTTTCTCTTGTTTCCTAATGTCTGTCCTTGATTAGAATTTTCTCCTTTTCGCTATGACAGTAATTGTTCTTTTCTCACCTAACAGATTCAATCACAACGTCCGTCCTTAATAAGTTTGCTCCTTTCCGTTTATTGTATAAATCGATATGGCATTAATTGCTGGTTTTTTCACTTATAGTCCTCACTTATAGCGTATTAACCTAACCTAACCTAACCTCACCTAAATATGCTACTAGCTAGCTACAATTTGATAGGTACTCGAGATGGAAAGGCCAACTCAAACTCAAATTTTTGTAGACAACAAAATTCAGTGAAAAAACCAGCAATTAATGCCATATTGATTTGTACGCAATCCTCGCCTGTCAAAATGTTCTTGATGCATGGCCGACCCTTGTCATCTTTTACAGGTAAAAGATGTACGCAATCCTCGCTGACACGCCCATGTACGCAATCCTCGGTGTACGCAATCAGCACGCAACCACTTTATCAATTAATTCCCAGATAGCAGATAATTCGCAGATAGTGAAGGAATTCAGAAGCAGGATGTTGTGACTTCGAGAATGGAGACATACCGAGGACAAAACACTCTTCAAACAAACTTATCTAGACTGTTATAAATCATGACGGCTATGTCTCCACATTGCAAATATTAGAGGAAATTAATATTATTTTCCCATCGAATTCCTCAATGTATATTAGCATATACGAAGTAATGGAAAGTGGGGGGTTGTGTAGAAATTAAAGTCAATATTTTTCTTCATACAGTATTTTGAATAATTCAGTCTCTTTTGAATCGTCCTGTTGGATACACGTGTCCGGTAAATTGGCCTAGAGTAAACCGTATGTTTATTCATTATTGAGTTCGTGATCGTGAATTTTATTATTTGGCGTGCCATTTTTTTTTTCATTTCTATTCTATTTTTCAACATGCTGCGTTTATGGTATTGTGATGTTGTACGGTCATGCTTTAGTTATTTCTATTTTTTATCGACTAGTACATTTTTAAACAATATGCACAGAAGGAATATTTATACCCTTGATATATCGGATAAATTACGTGATTATTGTATAAGTATATAAATAATAGTTATGGAACAATTGTCAGTTCTCCCAACGCAGTTGAATTTTTTTCTTATAATAGGATCAAGTACTGTATATGTAGTTTACGTTTTCTATCTCTGTCTCTTAATTTTTTTCTCTTTTCCTGACTTAGTAATTTCGCGGTAATTTAGATAAAATGCCTTTTTATTAAAAATTGAACCTGTGTCCGTGTCTGCAAATGAGGCGAATTCTGAGAGAACACATTTTTTGGGAAAAGGAGCGAAGGTGCTAACAAGGAGGATGTGAATGTGGATCCTATGGAAGACATCAATTTCAAGGTTTCTATAGACTTCAAGATTAATTATTTATAATATAATCAACTCTCAACTATTTCCATCTTTCAGAAGCCCGTACGCTACAGCCCAAATCATTAGACTTGCCCCCCTTGAAACATTATTGAATTTTAAAATTTAATTTATAAAAAGGTGTTTAGTTCTTACATAATTATAACTGCCCACAAAATAATTATGCAAGTTTTTCAGGGATGGGTGGGGGTGGCAAGGGTGAGGGGGGATATTTATATGATTTTGAGGGGCCCGGAAAATCGGTTGCGGGGGGGCCCAACTGGAAAACGTTACGCCACTGCTTGTTATATTGGTAGAAACTCCACAACAAGCTACCGCAGTTTTTAAAGAGTCTTAAAAAATATAGAAATAAGTAGAAACCCATTGAAAAATATTTAGTTTAGTTTTTTATAGTGTACAAGAGTACATTTCACATCAAAATTAAGTCTCACCTCAACTAATTGATATAGTATTTTGGTAGCCTAAACCAGTGTATGAGATTGTATAATTGTTGATCTGACTTGTCTCATACTCCTTAACTGGAGTCTCAAAGACATAATCTATAAAAATATGAATCGTATCGTCTGACCTTACTACTCACACTGTAGTTGTATATTTTCAGATGCCATTCTTGGATCACTGTGTTGTAAATTCTTTTAATATGTAAAAGCTTCTCATGATAAATTGTAAATTTATACAAATGAAGTCATTTGTATCTGTATCTGAATAAGAGATTAGCAACCATCTCATTTTTATTCAACACTTTGTTCAAAAGCTTGTTCTATTTGTTCAATCAATCTAGATTTAACCAATCTTCTTTGTAGGAAAATGAAAACGATTCACTGTTTCAATTTCAGACAATAAAAAGACGTACTTAAAGATACTGCTCAACTCATTCTGTTCCAACCCATTAAATAAGAATCAAATCGTATTTAGAAGAATTATACTGAAAGACTGTAACTAAACTCAACAAGAATTAAACAACAAATGCATTTATTTTTCTTTACATACATTAGACTAATATTCAATTCAATTTCCACTATAACCTTCATTTTCCCTATTCTTCTTTTTTGTAATTTGTATTATATAATTGATTTCCATTTTGTAATTTTGTAATTTATATTATGTTGGCACCTGCTGAAAACCCACAAGGTTTAGCGGGACCTTTATTTGGAACTTGTAAATAATTAAATGATTGAATTGATGTTAGTCTCTTTATTTTTTGTTCCCAAGAATTTGTTGTAAAGTCTTACATTGTAGATGGTATTATTCATAATGATAAAATGAGAGCTGTATTTCAATGTATGCATTGTATAATTTTACTATAGCTATATTACTGTAACTAAACTCAAATCTTGCAATGAATAAGATCAATACTCATAGTCTACTTATGAACAAGATCACTCTATGAACAAGATCAAGATTGATACTTATTCAATAAACTTGATCATTCACATTCGACAACTCATTTCTTGGTTTCTGCGACAGCAACTTAATCTAGGACTTCCAAACCAAAACTCCTAGCCCTACATGATTAAAACTCACTTTAATACATGATAGAGACTGTACTCATTTACAATGTTTGTTACTATAGTCTAAACATAAATATTATTAAGGACCCGACACAGTGACGTAGCCAAGATTTTGAAATGGGGGGGGTCCGATTGACCGGGGGGGCGGGGGTCTGGGGTTACTTTCCTGGAAAATAGAGGCCCTAGAACAGTCTTTTTTAGCTCTCCTGGCATTGAAAATAACACCAACATCAGTGCTTTGTCTTATTTTACGTTTAATTTAATGAAAATTATATAAAATTTAGGACCGGAAGGGGGGGTCCGGACCCCCAGGACCCCCCCTGGCTACGTCACTGCCCGACAGGGCCTTATTAAAATTGTGCCATTGTCCATCAGTGCATCGGTCTGTGCATCAGCACTTGAAAGAAAGATTCTAGACTCTTGAAACTTGGTATAAAGGTTCCTCATAGTCCCGTGAAATCGCTATTGATTTTGGAATTTAGGGATCGAATATAAAAATAATTATGATAAACAGATTTCCACTATAGGATCTAGGTTAGTTTAGGCAAATGAAAATCAAAACATTGGAAATTACAAAGGCTGTCTAGTGCTGGCGAAAGTGATACTGTGGAAGATATCCATAATGAATAATAAGACTTGAAGTTGTCACAACCACATTAATTGAAAACCGTCTAAGATAATAGTTTAGGTTGTTATACCATTATCAATCTCAAACAAACTAAAACTAAAGTACAGAGTAGCCTGATATAATATTCTAAACACAGAATGATGCTATTGGCTGTCACGCCCACTGGTGGGAGGCAGCCCTCCCGCAAGGGGGCGTGACTTGTTATGGCCTTCAGCCAATCACAGACCTTCATGGAAGGTCAGTCTATCACTTTCTCCCTCAGTCAATAGTATAATTCTGTGTTTAGTAGTGTAAGCTTCTCTGTACTTTAGTTTTAGTTTGTTTGAGATTGATAATGGTGTAACAACCGAAAATAGAATCTCAAGGTTTTCAATAAATGTAGCTGTGACAACTTCAAGTCTTATTCATTGCTAATGCTTAGTCCAAATTATCAACTTCATTTGTTTACATTGCAAGCGTTGACGTTTTCACTTTTGTTTTTGTTGAAATATTTTCTTACATTATTTTAAATCGTCTAATTTAAAAAAAGAGAGAATATATTCATGCATGATAGTATATTTATAATGAGATCTGTTTGAAGAAACAAAACTCTTTTTCAAGGATTGCCAATGTGCATTTTTTGTGTATCAGGAAGCATATGATGTTTATAGAAGCCGTTAGAAGGTTAGTATGCACATATTTTGAGTCTATCTGCACAACTGATGATAATTATTATTTTATATAAATTCGTCGGGTCCTTGGATACTCCGTTGTATCGGTTTATTCATGGGGGGGGGGGGGGGAATATGACGCCGACTGCGTCATTGAAATTCTTGTGGGGAGGGGAGAAATTGATAGAAACCGTTTTTAACGTGACGACATTCAAAAATATAACATGAAGTCACGAGATAGAATGTCAATTAATGACAAATGTAGGGTTTAAAGAGATAGATTTAACAAGCTTAGAAGGTTAGGTGGTTCGGAACCCACCTAAAACTGTAGGTCCAACTCATCAATCACCATTATCCAACTCATTACCCAAGCACAGGTCTCAGACCTATGTGGGCTTCATCCTTAAAAAAAGAAGAAGAAAAAAGGTGCCTAGCTAACTTGTAGATGGTCACAGCCTACAAATTAAATTTTTTTGACTTCAAACTTTTGTTGTTTTTCATGTATTTCACGATAACTACTTACTAATAAGTAAGAACTTCTATAGCAAAATTTACTAAGTAAATACTAAAAATTACAAAATAATTACTGAAAATTCATAACTATGTTTTTATTTTGTTTTTGAAAGACGCTTCTTTCGATTGTCTGTTGTAAATAACTATACATGAAATGTGTGCCTTTTATGTACTTCATACATACATAAATTCTCCCAAGATACTACACTAAGTAAATAACCTGTTGTTTAACTACTGTCCAGTAAATATTAGCATAACTGATTTAGTATTTTGAATTTTTATTTATTTTATTTAACTATTTTGCAATTAAATTTATTGAGAAAAAGTTCAAATATTAATTTCATTAATATTTCGTTTTTACCTTTACAAAAAAAATGTTACCTATGTAAAGAATCTCAAGAAATATACATACATTTTGTATGTTATCGACTGGGTTTGAATTTATTCAATATCTAAATCTTCTTTTAGTTTTTGAAAGAATACGGGGGGCTTATTTTTCGCATTTTTTGGGTGGGCCTAATTTTTGGGGGGCTGGTACTAAATTTAGGAGGGTGCGTCATGAAGCTGGAGGGGGTTGGACACCCCTGGTTTATTAGAACGGAATTCAAATCTTCTTTGAACCTATTAAAACTAAACTCAAATCTCCCAAACTAATTGTTACATTCAAGTATGTTTGAAGTAGATCATTCACAGCCTACATCTGGAAGCTTCGATATAATTGGAGAAATCAAGTTCAACCGAATTTAGTATCGACGCTCCAATATTATGCAAGCGAGCTTGAACTTGACATTGTTGACACAGACTGCCCCGTTGACTTGACCCGGTGCATTTCGTGTGGACCGGTCCACAAATTGGCGGCTACGGTAATTGCAATACGCTACAATTGTTAAAAATAGATTGACAATTGAAAGAAGCCGTAGAAGAAAGCAAACCGACAATTATTACTGCCGATCACCTGTTCATTTATTCACTAGCAAACAAACTACGAACGACAATGAAGCTCGAATAATTTAAGAAGCAAATTATTGTTTGGGAGTTCTCCACTTCTTCTTCTTCTACATATTTTTCTTCTTCTTCTTCTTCCTCTTCTTCTTCTGCTTCTTCTTCACCACCTTTAAATTCTTGTTTTCCTTAAAATTCTTCATCTCCCTCTTCTCCTTCGTTTTCTTCAAATTCTTATTACTTCCCTTCAAATTCTTATTCTTTTCCTCCAAATTCTTCTTCAACTTCTTCATAGTCATTTTTCCATCTTCTTTTCTTCTCCTTCTTCTTCGCCATCTTCATATTCTTTTTTTCCTTCACAATCTTCTTCTAATTATTTTTCTTCCTCTTATTCAAATTCTCTCTCTTCTACAACTTTTCTTCTTGTTCGTCTTCCTCATCTTCTTCTTCAAATTATTGTTCCTTTTCTTTTTCTTCTTCTTCTCCTTCAAATTCTTCATCTTTTTCTTCTTCTTCTTCTTCTTCTTTTCCTTTTCTTCTTTTTATCCTTCGTTTTCTTTTCCCCACCTCCTTTCGCGTCTTCAAATTCTTCTTCTTTTCCTTTTCTTCTTTTTATCCTTCGTTTTCTTTTCCCCACCTCCTTTCTCGTCTTCTTCAAATTCTTTTTCTTCACCATATTCGTTTTTCCATTTTCTTAGTTTTCTTTAAATTCTTCTTCTACCTCTTTCTCTTCCTCTTCATCAAATTCTCTCTCTTCTTCTCCTTCAAATTTTTCTTCTCCTTTGAATTCTTCTTCTTCTCCTTTCTCGTCTTCAAATTCTTCGTTTTCTTCAAATTCTTATTCTTTTCCTTCAAATTGTTCTTCTTCCTCTTCTTTTCCATACTCATTTTTCTATTTTCTTTTTCTTCGCCTTCTTCATATTCTTCTTTTTTCCTTTATAATCTTCTAATTATTTTTCTTCCTCTTCTTCAAATTCTTCATTTCATCTTCTTCGTCAAGTTCCTCTTCTCCTTCAAATTCTTTTTCTTCTTCTCCTTCTGCTTCGTCGTTTTGTTCAAATTCTCCATTTCATTCAAATTATTTTTTCTCCATAGCCAATTAATTTTTCCATCTTCATTGTCTTCTTTCAATTCTTCTTAATTTTCTATAAATTCTTCTTCTACTTCTTTTGCTTACTCTGCTTCAAATTCTCTCTTTTCTTCAAATCCATCTTTTTTCTCTTCTTCTTCACCTTCTTTACCATTTTTTCTCCTTTTCTCTTACCTCCTTCCTTGTCTTGTTCTAATTTTTCTTCTCCTTCAAATTCTTCTTCTTTTCCTTCTTTCTTCTCCTTCTAATCCTCCTTCAAATTCTTCTTTTTTACTTTCTTTCTTCTCCTTATCCTACAAATCTCCTCTCCTTCTTCTCCTCCTCCTCCTTCAAATTCTTCTTTTTTACTTTCTTTCTTCTCCTTATCCTTCAAATCTCCTCTCCTTCTTCTCCTCCTCCTCCTTCAAATTCTTCTTTTTTACTTTCTTTCTTCTCCTTATCCTTCAAATCTCCTCTCCTTCTTCTCCTCCTCCTCCTTCAAATTCTTCTTTTTTACTTTCTTTCTTCTCCTTATCCTTCAAATCTCCTCTCCTTCTTCTCCTCCTCCTCCTTCAAATTCTTCTTTTTTACTTTCTTTCTTCTCCTTATCCTTCAAATCTCCTCTCCTTCTTCTCCTCCTACTTATTCAAATTCTTCTTTTTTACTTTCTTTCTTCTCCTTATCCTTCAAATCTCCTCTCCTTCTTCTCCTCCTCCTCCTTCAAATTCTTCTTTTTTACTTTCTTTCTTCTCCTTATCCTTCAAATCTCCTCTCCTTCTTCTCCTCCTCCTCCTTCAAATTCTTCTTTTTTACTTTCTTTCTTCTCCTTATCCTTCAAATCTCCTCTCCTTCTTCTCCTCCTACTTCTTCAAATTCTTCTTTTTTACTTTCTTTCTTCTCCTTATCCTTCAAATCTCCTCTCCTTCTTCTCCTCCTCCTCCTTCAAATTCTTCTTTTTTACTTTCTTTCTTCTCCTTATCCTTCAAATCTCCTCTCCTTCTTCTCCTCCTCCTCCTTCAAATTCTTCTTTTTTACTTTCTTTCTTCTCCTTATCCTTCAAATCTCCTCTCCTTCTTCTCCTCCTCCTCCTTCAAATTCTTCTTTTTTACTTTCTTTCTTCTCCTTATCCTTCAAATCTCCTCTCCTTCTTCTCCTCCTACTTCTTCAAATTCTTCTTTTTTACTTTCTTTCTTCTCCTTATCCTTCAAATCTCCTCTCCTTCTTCTCCTCCTCCTCCTTCAAATTCTTCTTTTTTACTTTCTTTCTTCTCCTTATCCTTCAAATCTCCTCTCCTTCTTCTCCTCCTACTTCTTCAAATTCTTCTTTTTTACTTTCTTTCTTCTCCTTATCCTTCAAATCTCCTCTCCTTCTTCTCCTCCTCCTCCTTCAAATTCTTCTTTTTTACTTTCTTTCTTCTCCTTATCCTTCAAATCTCCTCTCCTTCTTCTCCTCCTACTTCTTCAAATTCTTCTTTTTTACTTTCTTTCTTCTCCTTATCCTTCAAATCTCCTCTCCTTCTTCTCCTCCTCCTCCTTCAAATTCTTCGTTTTTACTTTCTTTCTTCTCCTTATCCTTCAAATCTCCTCTCCTTCTTCTCCTCCTCCTCCTTCAAATTCTTCTTTTTTACTTTCTTTCTTCTCCTTATCCTTCAAATCTCCTCTCCTTCTTCTCCTCCTACTTCTTCAAATTCTTCTTTTTTACTTTCTTTCTTCTCCTTATCCTTCAAATCTCCTCTCCTTCTTCTCCTCCTCCTCCTTCAAATTCTTCTTTTTTACTTTCTTTCTTCTCCTTATCCTTCAAATCTCCTCTCCTTCTTCTCCTCCTACTTATTCAAATTCTTCTTTTTTACTTTCTTTCTTCTCCTTATCCTTCAAATCTCCTCTCCTTCTTCTCCTCCTCCTCCTTCAAATTCTTCTTTTTTACTTTCTTTCTTCTCCTTATCCTTCAAATTCTCCTCTTCTCCTTCTTCTTAGTTTACAGACAGCAACAAGTGTTTGTTTGTCTTCCAATATCGTTTGGTGAATTCTTGATGAGGCGTTGAAGGGTGATTCGGTTATAGATTATAGAGTGATATAAATAGATATACTGTAGCTATAGACATATATAGATTATGTCGTCAACCATGTGGGTGGTGAATTATTGTGTCAAGTTGAAGTTGTCAAATCACCAAGGTTATAAATATATAGTTGATACAGTGCGTATCAGTGTCAAGGCCAAATTGAATGCTTTTCACTGTTATGACAACAAAAGTTACATTTCCCATTTACTGCAATAAAAATGTGACGGAATTGTGTCTAAGAATCTCACTTTTGTTTTGAATGTTTTTGAAATGTTTTATACTATGAAATATATTCACTAACAAATTACGTGATTTTTTTTTGGATGATGAAGCTAGGTCTGAGCCCTGTGCATGGGTAATGAGTTGGATGATGGTGATTGATAGCTGGACCTTAAGTTTTAGGTGGGTTCCGAACCACCGGGAAGTGATTTTATATTTACAAGAGCGGCCCCATGAGAAAATCGCAATTTTACTGGAAAAAGAATAGGAAAGAGAAATAATCTCCTGAAAAAAGGTCAGAAAATTTCATTTTTTGAAATATACAATTTTCAAGTTTGGTCCCAAACTTTTAAGTTGGGAACAAACTTGAAAATTGTATATTTCATCAATCCTCGGGCCAAAAATCGTAGTTCCAAAGTTCTTTCTCTGTCAGATGAAGTTATTACGCCTTTTGGAATTTCATTGGGAAAAAATCAATAATGAGGCAATCATTAAAAACCAATGAAATGTCAGTTGTACTACAATAGGGAAATGGGAAAAGTAGTTCATAAACTGACCAATCAACTATACTGAATTATTTCATCAATATACTGATCAATTTGATTGATTTTATATTGATTAATTCATCAATTCAAAGTTTTAAAACCTGAAACTGTTCTTCAAGAATTTCTATCTTCGACCAAAGAAGTACCTAATAATGAGATGAATTGAACAGTAATGGAGATTTGGAAATTAGAAAATTAAAAACTTTAAAAAACACATTTAAGTGGAAATTATGAGTCATAATTTCCACTTAAGTGTTTTTCAAAGTTTTTATTATATACTAGTGGAAACAAGATGGATCTTCAACATTAGAAAATTAGTCTATAAACTAAGAAAATTAATAATTTAAGCTAATCTATGGTACCAATACCTGGCTAAACCTGCTCATTTTCTTGGCCTAGATAACCCCAATACAGTTTACACTACAGTGGTGCCCGATATATTTTCTTTTTTTCACAGTAATTTGTTTCATAAATTATTTATGTTAAATTATATTATAGAAATTGTACAGAAATTGATATTTTCGTTTATTACCGTAATTTCTTCAATTAATTTTGTCCGAAAATAAATTATGTTAAATTTTATTATAGAAATTGTACAGAAATTGATATTTCGTTTATTACCGTAATTTCTTCAATTAGTTTTGTCCGAAAATTAATTATGTTAAATTATATTATAGAAATTGGAAAAGTACAGAATGTTTAATTGTATTGCAGGAATACATTTTATTCTTTACTATTATCAAAGACAATAATTATATTATAAAAGATAATAATTATAGTATAATTATTGTAGTATAGTATAGTATATTGCATTATAATTGTCTTTGCTATTATTCTATTAATCAATAATTTCCGGAGTATATTGTACAATTTTTACAATTTGTTCGTACAATTTCAATTTAGTTCGTAATTCATGATCTATTTTGATATCTATGCAGTATTCCATTGTCATATTTACTCATGAATGAATGTTAATAAATTCGATGAAATGATTTATATTGTCGAATAAATTGAGTGAA
Source organism: Conomelus anceps (assembly GCA_948455865.1). Classification (NCBI taxonomy): domain Eukaryota; kingdom Metazoa; phylum Arthropoda; class Insecta; order Hemiptera; family Delphacidae; genus Conomelus; species Conomelus anceps. Next base: position 6,579,148 of record OX418223.1, on the reverse strand, counting down.
ATAATAAACAGAATTTATTAATTTCGAATTCCTTTAGGTGCTATTAGTTTATACTGAAGACTTCCGCAATGGCGGATATTGACAACAGTATTCAACAGCTGATGGAAATCGATGAATGCTACTGTACTGCAGAAAGGTCTCCATGGTCTAGTGGTTAAGGCGCCCGACCGGCAATTGGGAGGTCCGTGGTTCGATTCCCGGTGGTGACTGATATTTTTGTACAGTAGCATTCATCGATTTCCATCAGCTGTTGAATACTGTTGTCAATATCCGCCATTGCGGAAGTCTTCAGTATAAACTAATAGCACCTAAAGGAATTCGAAATTAATAAATTCTGTTTAAGTAAATTTGTCAGTTTGTTCAATTGTCAGTAACTTCGAACTTTCTTGTGAAATAATAATATTTCTAGTGGAAGATGATAAGGTCGACTACCTACCTGTCAATTAACCCAAAAAAGCTCACTCAGCAACAATCTCTAATAATTAATAGAACGAACTCATGAACCGAAAATGCAACTATACAGAAATTAACTGAAGATTTTTTCAACATGAATCAACACTTCTATTAATTACGACTAAAACTTTGTTATTTCTAATTTTAAAAGTTCGGTTGCTCAATTTTGTCATGGTTGGAATAATAATTGATTGGTTCACTTACATTTGAAAGATATTAAAATAGGAGATTGAAACATTCTGCTCTTTAGCAACATTTCATCATTTGTAACTAGAACAAATCTCCTCAAATGAAATGGAAAACTGAAATTGATTTGTTACACAACTTAGTATTAATTGAAAGCTCGTATATGAGCTCATAGCTCATAAATTTTGAGCAAAGTGAAAACCAACTATTGATCGATGTAAATAAATAGTTATCAATAAATAGTTAATAAATTATTTGTCGAAATAGTGCAACTCATCAGGGCCGTAACAGTGACGTAGCCAAAATTTTTAAATGGGGGGGGGGGTCGATTGACCGGGGGGGGTCTGGGGGTACTTCCCCGGAATTTTTTTGAAAAATAGAGGCCGTAGAACAGTCTTTTTTAGCTCTCCTGATGGCATTGAAAATTAACACCAACATCAGTGCTTTGTCTTATTTTACGTTTAATTTAATGGAAAATTATTATATAAAATTTAGGACCGGAAGGGGGGTCCGGACCCCCAGGACCCCCCCCCTGGCTACGTCACTGGCCGTAAATAGTGAGGGGCAGCCGGGACTCCGGACCTTAGAGGGGCCCCTAGAGGGCTGAAATTTGCAAAAAGAAGGTCAATCACTTGAAAAAAGGGGCCTCCAGTTCATTTCCTCCCCCGAGGCCCACCTGAAAATGGAGGAGGGGAATTTAATTTCTTCTGCCGCGTCCCCAGACAAATTTGCAAGAATAATTCATAACTTGGAAAAAGTGGGCCCAAATTTATTTCCTGCTCGGGCCCCTAGGACTAGGACTTAGTTACGGGCCTGTAACACAGCTTGATATCAAGACTGTGGGCAGGGTTTTTGGTCATAATTTTTTTCGAAGTTTCTTGTATTGGATATTATTAAGGTATTGAAATACAGTAATCTTATCTATTGACGTGAGAAAAAAGAATTATTTTGTGAAATGTGAATTATTGTAGTCACGTTTGCTCTTCATTACTAAAGTAAAAACTTCCCTTCGAAGCAATATGCTATTTCAAATAGGTGATGAAAATATTTTTCAATGATTTTTTTACTGAAATTAAAATTGTTTGAGTCAAACTCGAAAAACAACAAAATTTCAAAAAATCATAAAACCCAATAATAATTGAACTACTGTTATGGATTATATATATCAAAATGAACATTAGGGACCGTATTTATGAACGGTCCTACAGTGTCTCTTGGCTGGAGAGAATCTTAAAAATGCAATGTACTGTAAGTTTATTTATTTATTTATGTGTTTATGTATTTATGTATTATGTGTTTACTATTTATCATTTATCATTCATTATTTATTATTTATTATTTATTATTTATTATTTATTATTTATTATTTATTATTTATTATTTATTATTTATTATTTATTATTTATTATTTATTATTTATTATTTATTATTTATTATTTATTATTTATTATTTATTATTTATTATTTATTATTTATTATTTATTATTTATTATTTATTATTTATTATTTATTATTTATTATTTATTATTTATTATTTATTATTTATTATTTATTATTTATTATTTATTATTTATTATTTATTATTTATTATTTATTATTTATTATTTATTATTTATTATTTATTATTTATTATTTATTATTTATTATTTATTATTTATTATTTATTATTTATTATTTATTATTTATTATTTATTATTTATTATTTATTATTTATTATTTATTATTTATTATTTATTATTTATTATTTATTATTTATTATTTATTATTTATTATTTATTATTTATTATTTATTATTTATTATTTATTATTTATTATTTATTATTTATTATTTATTATTTATTATTTATTATTTATTATTTATTATTTATTATTTATTATTTATTATTTATTATTTATTATTTATTATTTATTATTTATTATTTATTATTTATTATTTATTATTTATTATTTATTATTTATTATTTATTATTTATTATTTATTATTTATTATTTATTATTTATTATTTATTATTTATTATTTATTATTTATTATTTATTATTTATTATTTATTATTTATTATTTATTATTTATTATTTATTATTTATTATTTATTATTTATTATTTATTATTTATTATTTATTATTTATTATTTATTATTTATTATTTATTATTTATTATTTATTATTTATTATTTATTATTTATTATTTATTATTTATTATTTATTATTTATTATTTATTATTTATTATTTATTATTTATTATTTATTATTTATTATTTATTATTTATTATTTATTATTTATTATTTATTATTTATTATTTATTATTTATTATTTATTATTTATTAATTAATTTATTTATTATTTATTTATATAGGCATTTCAAGAGTCCTTCCAGTCAAGAGACACTAAAGAAACGTTTATAAATACGGCAATAAATCCTAAAGTTTAATCTGATTTGGGAAAAACAAAAACGTCAAAAATTCACTTAAAACACATTTGTTTCCTCTTAAAATATTCCGCATATTTCCAATATTTCTGTGAATTGGAATTCAAACAAAACAGAACAAGAAAGGGAAGTGATAGCCGTGAGCCGTAGCTGGTATCTGTTCAATCAGATAGAGATAGCTACAATCTCCTGGGCCCTCTTTATAAGGGTGACCTATTGGATTGGCCAGCAAAAACTGTTCGCTGTAAAATTACTTCCAGGTGGTTCGGGACTCACCTAAAACTAAAGGTCTCACTAATTACCATCATCCAACTCATTACTCATGGAAAGGTCTCAGACCTATGTGGGCTTCATCCTCAAGAAAAAAGAACAACTGTGAGATAATGGGGAACTAAAGCATAATGCATGATAAAACAACTCCTCTGCAAATAACTTCAGTTGAAAATAAAAGCTTCCACAGTCTACCAAGTTTACAAAACTCTAAAGAAGTCTTCGGGAAGTGAAAGCCGAATGCCGTAGCAAGTATTTGTTCAATCAGAGATAAGCTACGAAACTCCTGGGCCATCTTTGGAAGGGTGAACTATTGGTTTGACCAGTAAAAAATACTCTGTCCTCTGCTTTAAATCACTTCCCGGTGGTTCAGAATTCTCCTAAAACAGTAGGTCCAGCTCATCAAACACCATCATCCAACTCAAACTCAGAAACCAACAAATTTGTTAAGCAATAAATGAGAAAATAACTCAATAACTAATTACCCACGCACAGGTGTCAGACATATGTAGGCTTCATCCGCAAGAAAAAAAAGAACAACTGTGAGATAATGATAGTAAATGGGGAACTCAAGCCTACATGATAATAAAAGGACTCCTCTGCAAATAACTTCCGTTAAAAATAAGAGCTTTCACAGTCGAGTTTACAAAGCTCTACAAAGAAGTCTATATTTACGCACGCACATGCGTTCACACACTTTTTCCACGACTTACTAACCCAGTTACATCAATGTAGGAGGGGAACGCACGATAAAAGAAGCAAGCTCATCGAAAATTCGAGTTATTGAACGAAAAATCACTAATGTCCTTCAATCCTATTCAAGTGAATGACACATAATCAGCTGTTCTCAATAATATAATCGCAAACCACAAAGCCCGGCTTCACTGTATTGATAGCTGCAAGCACTCAATGAGATAACGTCAAGTTATAATCAATCATTCCAAATTCTTCAAGCTAATTCTACGTCCTCCTTTGCTCTAATCTGTTGATACTAGTTGGTAGGCTTATTTTGTGAATACTAAATAAATATATTGGTGATAGAGTGGCCCAGGAAGGTGCTCAAACTCGAGCTCATTAGTGAATAAATCATTTGGCGGCTCTGGTTGCGCAGTTGGTTGGAGCGCTTGTCTGTGATAAGACTCTGGCTGACTTCGTTTCCTGCAGCCTTGGGTTCGAATCTCATTCAGCCATGAATGTTTCTCATCATTCACCCATTCACCGCATTACTCACGTACAAGTCTCCAGTCTCATGTGGGTATCATCAGAAATTAAAAAAAATCATATTTAAGTTGAGCCTGCGGACTTTGAAGGAAATGTCAACAAAACTTGTCACTCAATTTTCTGAATTGATACAAATAGTATATTGTAATTAAATTTATTCTGAGGATGAAGCCCTAATAGGTCTGTGACCTGTGCGTGGGTAATGAGTTGGATGATGGTGATTATTCAGTTGTACCACAGATTAAATAATTAAAGATTATCTAATCTAATCAAAGTTATCTGGTTGTACCTACAGGTGGGTTCCGACCACCGAGAAGAGATTTTACAGCAGAACATTTGCTGGTCAATTCAAACGGTGACCCTTACAAAGAGGGCCCAGGAGTTCGTAGCTAATCTTATCAAACTGAATACGGCTCGCTACTATCACTTCGCATCAAAAGTTATAATGCTTCTTTTTTTTTTTAATTAGTTCACTAGTGAAATTAGTCCAGTTAAAAGGTAAGTTCACATAATGGTATAAAGCCGGTGTATATGACTGAAAAGGTTTTTTATTAGTTTTCTGAATTAATACAGATACTATATTAAATCTATATATATATAATCGAAATACCACTGACTGACTCATTCATCACAGTTTCTCAGGAACCACTCGACCAAAAACGATAAAATTTGGTGCACGTATTCAGTAGGGGGACTAGACGTGTGCTAAGAAAGGGTTTCAAAATTTACCCCAAAATGGGCCCAAAATTGAAGATTTTTGAAAATTTAAGTGACAACAATTTCTAGAGAACCATAAGGTCAAATCAGATAAAATTTGGTATTCATGTTAAGTATCGGCCTTGAATGTACCTTGGAAAAAGTTTCAAAATTAGCCCCAAAATGGGCCCAAAATCGACGATTTTTGAAAAGTTTGGTTGATGCCCTAGACGTGTACTTAACAGATGTAATCAACCTGGCATAATTACATTTCATCATACCCAGTCATATGTTTCCCACATATTGCAAGGCTCCGACTGTATGGTAGCCTACATGCAAAGTGCAAAGTCTTTTGCTGTTCAAAGACAGTGTAAATAACGCTGCTAAGGGGTCTGCCATATGATAAAAACGGTTGACTTCTATCAGCTGTTCCTTTAAGCTGTTTGGCTGGCAAGTTCAGTAGGTTAGGTCTATTAATGAAATAATAATTTTTTTTAAGAACCACAAGGCCAAAAAAGTTCAAATTTTCAGCTGGGGTGCTAAACACGTGAAAAATAGGGTTACATGATTCATCTCAAAATTTAGGATTTTTGGAATTCAGTTGATCACAATTTCTCAAGAACCTCAAGGCCACATGGAGTGAAATATGATATAATGTATATGTTTGATTAAGACCCTAGATGCATACTAAGTAATGGTATCAAAATTCTTCCCAAAATCACCTATTTCTGTACATTTATCTAATCACAATGGAAATTAGTTGGACCCCCCGGGGGTCCAGGGGGCTGAGCCCCCTGGCTAGACGGTTAAGGCGAGCGAAGCGAGTCTGCCGGCTAGTAATATATATAATGTTTAATTTATAAATTTTTATATTGCTATACAAAATAATTTATTATTATATTGTTATTTACATTCTTATTTATATTGCTATTTTTTTTATTGCTGATGATGCCCACATGAGTCTGAGACTTGTGCGTGGGTAATGAGGTGAATGATTACACGTAAATGCCTGACGGTGGAGCGGGATTCGAACCCACGACCACTTAAACGACAGCAAGTTAAGTTGAAGTTGCGACGCCCCAACCAACTGCGCCAAGCGGCCCGCCGCTATATGGATCAACACTGTTAAAGTGTGTATATACCAATTGTTTAAGTAGTTTAATTAGTAATGAAACTTTACAATTCTTTACCATTTGACACATTGTGTGAATAAGTCTATACGCAAATCGTTATGGAACAAAAAATCCAATAATAATTAGTAGAATTTGACAAAGTGAAATTTTAAATTGATAATGTTCTTTTGGAAACAGTCGGTTATTGTACTGGACTTGAAAATGAAATTTCTAATTAAAGTAGGACAAAACCTGAAACGTGAATATTTGAAATTTCTAATTAAAGTTGGACAAAACCTGAAATGTGAATTTTTTGAAACAGCCTGAAAAGTGATTTTTTTGTTAAAAGTTTGTAAAGAAAGCAGTAGTGGACTGCACCTGTTGTATCTTTGCTTGATTGTATTTTTGCAATGAATGCATAAATAAATAAAGGAAGACTTTTTAATTTTGTTCAATGCTTAGTAAGTGATAAGTTTTATTTTCATGAGCTCACTTCTGGCACTCAAGCTTCATTCGCTAGTAGAGCTTTTATTCCTAGTTATAGTTTACATTTTAGTGTTTTTCATGAATGACTTTTGTTTCTTTCACGTATTTTTCATTGTATTTGAAAATAAAAATGTTTTATTAGAAATGCAAGTGTTCTATTTCCAGTAATGATGTAATTCTGGTGAAAGAAGGAAATCTCATTAAATCTGAAAACGTCTATGGATTCTGATGAAATGATACCATTATTCCAGCATATTGATGAAATATAGTGGTGGAGAAGAAATAAACAATAATACTTTAGCATTCTCAAAAATCATAACTTTCAAAACGTCAATATTATGAACGTAATTTTTTAAACTTAGGACCATATGAAAAACATAAAAAATGTAAAAGGATCTTACGGTTTATTTCAATTTTAGTATTTATATTCCATCAGAATTTTACACTGAAATTTCTTCATCCTTCCCTGCCACTTGGATGTATTCGTTTGATTGTTACAGTGAATTTATCCAACAAGCATTATTTTTTAAAGTTATAACAGAAATGAGTGATAAAATATATATTATCCATTTATTCATCAAGTCAAATACAACTGAATGAGAATATACAACAGGTTTTTGCCCAAAACTGGTTTCTTCACAAAATTTCAACCACAGAGTCCGAATTCCTGATAATAGGAACAAAATTGAATTATACTTTGCTTTATACCCCTATAAAATTAATAATAATTAATCTTTTACAAGTATAGTGTTTGATTTTTCTAGGGATATTCTACTAAAAATTGCCCCTCTCCATCGACGATAGAAGAGGGGATTATCACTTGGTGAGTCACAATAATAGCTTATTTAAAACAAAACCTAGTTATATTGGTAGGATATTATATTGGATAGTTATATTATATTGGTATAGGTTCCTTTCACATCAAAATAAAGCCTCACCTCAACTAATTGATATAGTAATTATGGTAAGTAGTGTATAAGAGTATAAGAAGTGTATAAGACTGTATAATTGTTGATCTGACGTGTCTTATACTCCTTAACTGGAGTCTCCAAGACGTAATCTATAAAAAAAGGAACTACAACAAGCTACCGCGGATTTTAAAGAGTCTTGAAAATATAGAAATATTTAAAAAACAATTGAAAAAATATTTAGTTGATAAAGCTTTTTAAAGTGTACAAGAGTTCATTTCACATCAAAATTCTCACCTCAACTAATTGATACAGTAACTATTGTGGTAACTAGTGTATAAGATTATATAATTGTTGATCGGACTTGTCTTATACTTCTTAACTGGAGTGTTCAAGACGTAATCTACAAAAAAAAAACAACTATATTGAATGATACCAGCAAGATATATTTTTCACAAGGACATGAATTTAGATTGGAATTACTTCTTTAGAGGTTCTACTGAATGTTTTCTCACTTAACCCCTCCCTGACCAAAATTAATAAATAAAATAGAAAATACATAACTTAATAAGAAATGATAACAATAAAATAAATAGCTGAATGAAAAATAAATAAAATAAAAAACTAAGTGAATAAAAATGAATGAATAAAATAAAAACTAACTGAATAAAAATAAATAAAATAAAATTTTATTAAAAAAATAAATGATATAACTGAATAAAAAATAAATAAATAAAACAAAAAACTAAGAGAAAAAATAAAGAAATAAAATAAAAAACGAACAAAAATAAATTGATTAATAAATCTCACTGAGCTCAATAATAACAAATGATGGTTGATTCGAAATCTACATTAATTTTCGTTTCCTTCCTAGTACATCAACTGAATATATTTTAGAGCTCAAAGATCAAAGATCACAAGTGTAATAATTTAAATCGACGTCCATTATCCTTGTAATTCTATTTTGCTATTTAACCTCAACTTGATTGGGTGTAACTCACTTTAGATCTTCGTTGCTTCTTTCAATAGATGCAAAAAATAAGAGTAGTGCAATACATCAAACCACTTACATATATCTTGGCCTTGCTCTAGCTCATAGTCTTTCATTCTTTGCTCTTTATTCTACACATCTAGTCTCTCTTTCTATTGATTTCTATTCTATTGCTTCTTATTTAAATTCCTCGTTCTTCCTACTTGGCAAACTTGGCCTTGCAACTGCAGTTTTGACTTAATGTTGCAATTTATTGTAAGTACGCAACAGCTCAACAAAGTAAATGATTTTCAATTGACAATAATTCTTTCAAGTTAGTTTGAAGTAACTGACAATTTAACAAACTGACAAATATACAGAAACAGATTGTTTAAAAAAAAACAAATATTTTCTAATTCTCTGCTTATAACAGAAAAAATTGATTATTGTTAGTCCAATTTCATCTCATTTCCATTTTTCTCTGTAGTGGATAGTTCTCACATAAGCCAGGGCGCCATTTGAGGAGGACAGGGGAGGGGCTGCCATGAGATTTACCAAAATGACAAAGATGCATGTATTTATTAATATTATTATATTGAACAAAATTTCTCCATTGAAATAGTATATCAACTTGATAACATAGTAAATAAGGAACACAATTGAGCCAAAATTCGAGCAATTTAGACAATTTTTCAACAAATCTGGCAGATTTTTGGGCTTCCCCCACCTGATTGAACTGAAATGGCGTTCCTGACATAAGCAAATTAAATTTTTTGTAAATTATTAGTAATCAGTAAAATACAATTCCAAATATGGATGGGAAGTGATAGCCGTGAGCCGTAGCATGTATCTGTTTAATCAGATTGAGATAAGCTGCGTTCTCCTGGACACTCTTTGTAGGGTGACCGATTACATTGGCCAGCAATAAAGACACTGTTCTCTGCTGTAAAATCACTTCCCGGTGGTTCGGAACCCACCTAAAACTGTAGGTCCATCTCATCAATCACCATTATCCAACTCATTACTCACGCACAGGACTCAGACCTATGTGGGCTTCATCCTCAAAAAAAAAAAATTGAGCGATGAAAAACGGATAAACAACATTACACATATTTAGCCATCAATTCTACACCTACACTCCTACAAACTGTAGCTAGTTTGAACAAGCTAGTAAACTAGTATAGAAATAGCTAGTAGATAGTCCCAAGTTATATAATTGATACCTTCACCCACAACGTCTAATTAATTGTTAATTATTAGTAATCAGTAGAATACAATTCCAAATAGATTTGAAAATATGAACAATTGGAATAATTCAAATTAATGATAATAATAATTATCATCAGATGGATGTAAGCTACTTTACATTGATTGTCTTCTAGTCAAGAATACAAAAATAAATCGATTTAATAAATTTATATGATATATTTCCAATTTTCCATCTCAGCTGATTCCAGAATTTGATGTTTTCAGTAGATCCCCATTCTAATCATATACAAAAAAATTGCTTCATTATCAACATGAATAATTATCGTAGTAATAATATTGGGGTTCATCAGAAGTACAGTAACATAATGCCTAATGATTAGTTTACACAAAACGCATTGGTTGAGTATATTTTTCCAACTACTGAAATCGTTTAGTATACCATACATGAAAGAAACTGCCCATTTTATTTATGGTTCCACTGATTGAATGAAAAAAAAATGTAAACAAATTAAGTTCGATGCTTCAACTTATAAACATTAACCAAATGAGTGAGTAACCTGACTGTGAAGTTAATAAACAGTGAGTAAAGTTGAGAGATTTTATTTGAAAGAGACATTAACCACGTGGGGGAGTTATTCGGCTACATGGAATGAGAACAGAGTGCCTTTAAAATATCTCTGAAACACTGGTAATAGGGCTGGAAATATTTTCCAGGAATAGCCTGAGACTCGCTAGGCACTTCAGAGAGCACCAGTACTATATTGATCTAATAAAAACACGGAGTAAACTTCAGCCCAAAGCTGACAAATTATATAACTTGAAAGATTTGTTCGTTAAAACTATTCATTGTTCAACTTCATTCAGCCTACATCAAGTTTTTCAACTCATAAGATTTATTTTTTCAATTACCTTTGCGTTTAACTATGGTTAAGGTTTTACCTATGCGTAAAACCTCATTCTACCAACAAGGTTTTTACTTGTTAACAGGATTTTATATTCAGAATTTATTTTTAGACCTAATGTCTAACCAAAAGATTTATTTTAGAGTACGATGTATAATAATTTGAATGTCTTATCTCACGTACAGGACGGTTAAGTCTATGTGGGCTCATACTATTTCAATAAGATGGATAGAAAAAGGTTCTATATTTTTTATTGCAGATGATGCCCACATGAGTCCAGAGACTTGTGCGTGGGTAATGAGGTGAATTGGTGAATGATGAGAAACTCATGAATAATATAACGAAATTGTCACAACCAAATTTATTTATTATTCATTATGGACATCTTCCACAATATCACCTTCACCACTACAAAGAAAGTTATGAGAAACATCCATGGCTGAATGAGATTCGAACCCAAGGCTGCAGGAAATGAATCCAGCCAGAGCCCCTTATCTTATCACAGACAAGCGCTCCAACCGTCTGCGCTACCAGAGCCGCCAAATTAATAAAACGATTGATATGTTAGCGTACTGTTTGTCTTGTAATTCATTCTTTTCATATTCTGTAAATGTTTTAACTATTTTATAAATGTAAAATGTGGAGATGAATTTAAATAAGAAAATCTGACGTCTTTCAGTCCTAGTATGAAAAACTCAGGGCTGTGTGTTAAGATTTTGGTTATTATTTTTTTCGAAGTTTCTAGTGTTGGTATTGAAAAGTTGTCTAATGTCGTGAGAAGAAACATCAACTATTTTGTAAAATATAAGGGCTCAAAAGTTGATTATTTTTTATTTTTAGGAGCAATTGATCGCCCCTTTGAGTTCTACTTTGAAAATATTTTTATAAGTAGAACACTTATAAATGGAACACTATACATGGAGTAAAATATCATTTTTATTTCAATCAAAAATTAGGTTTTTCAAAATATTATTTTTTAAATTTAGGAAAATGTTGTTTTTCAAAAAATTTATTTTTAATTAAAATGAAAAAAAATGTCAATCTATTCCCGTAGGTGTGTTTTATTTATGAAAATTATCGAAAGTTTACAATAACTCTTTGAAGAGATAAGTTGTCCCTAAAATCCGAAAAAATAAACTCTGAACGCTCATATTTCTCAAAATAATTGATGAGAGAATTATTTTACTCTGAGATAACATTTCAATACCTTAATAGCCTTCAATACAAAAAAACTTGACCTAAAAAAATATGACCAAATCCCTAAAAGCGCACAGCTTTGAAGTGTATAAGAAAGGAGAGGCAAACAGAAAGTTTTTCAAGGAGGGGGATATCAAATAAAAAATATTTCCGAAGGGGATGTCAAATAAGATAATATTTCCAGGGGGGATATCAAAAAACTATACATTTCCGAGGAGGGATACCAACAAAAAAAGGTATGAAAACACCTACCATAAGATACAAATACAACTGACGAAAATTCTCTTTAGAAGCGAAATGCATCCCTTCAATAAAAGTCAGTAAAAAACTTTCTTACATGCCTCAAAAAATATAGAAATCTGTCAAAAAAATAAATAAAATTAAAAATTCCACACAACTCATCAAAGCCAAGGGCAGATTGCTTGTTTTGTAGCGTGCGAGGGATTCAACGAAATAAAAGAGAATAAAAAAGATATAAAAGAAAGAAAAAAGATGTATAAAAAAGATGATACGATAAAACAAAAGATAACATCATTCTATTGAAAGCTCCATTAACGTTTTAGAGTGATACCTCAATCAATTAACAGCTGATAATCAACCGGATCCTCCCTTCAAATAGGAGAAAAACACGTTTTATCATTTAGCCACAAGCCACAAGGTTTTTTAACTGATCGATTATCAATATTTAATGACTCGTTAAGCAGGCGCCTTGCGTTTTTCAATTATTTTGGCTGTAATTGGAAAAAATCGGTCAAGTTCAAGTGACCAGGTCAAGAGTAGAGCACTATCCCCCAATGACAGGTGAGGTTATGCTCGTATTCATTCTAGTGTGGTTTGTTGTGTTTACACGCATTCAACCAAAATTGTAAACACGCTATTAGTGACCGTGCTTTTATATATGTACACTAGCAGGTTGCCCGAATTAGTTGAATCCGAATATCTAAAGTAAGACAAAACCTAGTTACTAATTTAGTTGCCTCTTTTTTCTATCCCTCTTCTTAATGTTATTATTCTTTTTCTTCATTTCCTTTTTCATCTTTTTCTTCTTATTTTCGCCTCCTTCTTCCTCCCCTCCTCTTTTTACTTCTTCCCTTTTTCTTATTTTCCTTCTTCCCTTATTTTTTTACTCTTTTTCTTTTCCTTATTTTCCCCTTATTTTTTCTACTTCTCTTTTTCCTTCTCTTACTTCTCCTCCTTCTCTTCATCATATTATACTTTTTCTTCTTCTTTATCTGCATCTTGATCTTCTTTTTCCTCTCCTTCTTGTTCCCATCTCCTTTATCTTCCATCATCTAATTACTTTTTCTCTTTTCCTTCTCCATATTCTTCTCCATCTCTTCTTTATCAACTTTTTTTAGTCTCAGTCTTCTCCTACATCTTCTTCTTCCCTATTGCTTCTTTCCCGTCTCCTTCATCTTCCCTTTTTTCTCCTCTTTTTCCTTCTCCATCTTACTTCTTTTTAAAAATCTCCTTTTTCTTATTCTTCGTCTCCATCTTCTCCTTCATCTTCTTTTCTTTTCCCTTCTTCATCTTCTCCTCCTTCTCTACTTCTTGTTCACCTCCTCTTTTTCTTCCTTATTTTTCCTTCTTCCCCTTCTTTTTTCCTCCTCTTCTCCTTCTTAATTTTCATCATCATCTCCTTCTTATTCATCTTCATTTCTTCTTATTCTTCTCCTTCTTCCCCTGATCATCCTCCTTCTTTTTTCTTCTTCTCCTTCTTCTTCTTAGGTTTATTTTATAGAGTTCCTCCAGCGGTCCACAGGTTGCATCTTGTGTGCTGGATTGTATATTCTCACTAAGGTTATTTTTTTTTTAAATTTTATATTGTTTTTTTAATAAATTATATTTTTGGATCGAACATAGTTTTTCTGTAGAAAAGAAAAAACACTGTATATTGCTATTTTTCTTTTGAGAATAAAATCTATCTATCTATCTTCTTTTTCTTCGGTCGTATTTATTTATAATGATTGTTTAGTTTAGTATATTTTATAGCACTCGTTTTCTAGTGATAGATGTAGGTCAGTAGTGTGTGTGTGTGCGTGTGTGTGGTTGACAAGAGAGAATGCACGGGATTGCTTCCAAGAATTTACTCATCCCCCCCCCCCACCCTTGCTCACACTTTAACGTTTCGATGACGCTATTTTGTATTTTTGCCACCCGATGTCAACGCTATAAACAAACTTTAACGTTTTCAAATGCCACTTCATAACGACGTAATGAAAACTGTTTGCAAACTTCACCCGAAATAGATTATTAAATCAAATTTGAGCAGTTGAAATGTTGTTGCTGAATATTTTGTGCGAAAATTTGAAGGCCAGACAAATTTTTTTTGGTTTTGTTCATGCTATTACTTCAACGATTAGCCTACAGATTAATAGCTTAATGTATTCTTCATTTAAAAACTCAATTATTATTCATATCATTATGTTCATTATCATTAATGTTCATATAATAATAATAATAATAATAATTATTATTATTATTATTATTATTAGACGTAAAGCTCCCAAAGTGGAAGACGTTGAGTAGGACCTAAAGATGGTTTATTTTTAAACCATTATGTTTTGTTCATTTTTGTTCACCTTGTTTGTCCACCGGCTTTTCATTTTTTGAGCGAATTAAGCTTTCATCTCTTCGCTCCATTTTGTTCCAACTCTGAGATTTTGTCTCTAGTATAACTTCCCATTTTTTAGTCTTATTTTGAGGTTTTTTCTATTATAGACTACATTTCTTTGTTGGTTATTTCGGCCAGTAATGGGTATTTTTTAAAATTTCGTACCCATTCTCCTCCATTGACAAGGGACGCTACATAGTTTACAATAGTCTATGGTCTGGAAGCTTCATGATGTGACCGAAAAATTTAAGGCGTCTTTTCCTCATATGTATCTATATTAGAATATTCTTCTACACTGTAGATGTTCTCTGTAATCTATATCCGTTTTCGGTCCGCCTTGGTCTAAGGATTTTCCTGACTATTTTTATATTTTATTATTATTGTTATTATTATTATAACTATTTCCATTATAAAATACTAGCTGGCCCGGCGAACATTGTACCACCCTTTGAGGTATAAGGGAGGAGTATAACAGCTAGAAAGCGAAACAGTTATTACATATTTGATAATGATTTCATCACAGATGTCATTTCTTTGCGAATTACAGTCGAACTTTTACGTGCAAAATGATTTGGAGCTTCAGTATCATATCTTCAATCTCTTCAGTGAAGCATCTTTGAATGTAAAACATTTTTTGTTGCTCAAGAACAAAAATAATAAAACCGATGGTTTACCTGACCAACCCATGAATGTGCTACATATAATAATTGATGCCAAGAGAATATCCATGAGAAAAACATCCATTCTATAGGTACAGACCACAGACTCTTTTTTGAAAGAATAATCCTTACATAACTTACATAAACATATTTTTTTGCTATTTCAGATATTTTCTTTGACTCTTTTATCAAAATTTGTCACTCATGACTTGTTAAAATTCCAAAATTTCTTTCGTATCTGGGACTCGGGGATCTCCCTCCTAAGATTGTTATTACCATATCATCAAGATCATACAAATGAGATCATTGTTCATAATATCTTGCACCATAATATCTTGCACCATAATATCTTGCACCATAATATCTTGCACCATAAGAATTAGCATTACCTGAGTTTAATATAATATCTAGGCTATGTGATGTTGATAATTTTAACCATTCATATGCATAATTTGTAGATTTACATGAATAAAGAAAGATAATCTAATCTAATATAACTGCATCCACATTTAAGCCACAACACCGCTGCTTTCAAGTGATACAGAAGTTTAGCCTAGAAGTTTCTTAGTAAATCTGATTTCCAGATTATCTATGCGCTTTCTAGATTCATTAAGTTTCTTTAAAAAATTTCAAATGCTCTAAAAATTCTTAATTTTTCCAATTTTCCACTCACCATAATCGGCATCCTGTTGCACTCTGGGTGACATTTTCCGCAGTAAGTCAACGACTGCGTCGTTCGGCGAAGATTAAAAACGTTTTTTCTGTTCAAATCACACAGCTGGCGTCAAGAAACAGCCACTATTAGTCGTATCATTGCAAATTTTCGACAAAAACTTCCTCGCCGATCTAGTAGGCTGTGAATGAGATTTCCACCAATAAGAACCACTCATAGAGAGTGCTTTTCACAAGATGTCTGCCTTTTCCTGGTCTACTAACACTCACTGGACTCAAGTACCTCTATGCCCGATAATACCTGTGAAATAAAAGACATTAATCAGTACTGCACGCACTTGAAAACAGAATTTTATCTTGAAAGGTTCATTTTTATTGAACAAACTCACAAAGATACTGTTAGAGCTCTGAATATTGATAAAATGTTAGATAATAACTGAAAAATGAGTCACATGTCAGTATTGTACATACTTGAAAACAAAATCTTATCCTAATAACAACCGTATAACTTTTATTGGTGGGACGGGTAGTTCCACCTCACCTTTTATTCATTTATTTATTTTTTGTTTGTAGATTACATCTTTGAGACTCCAGTTAAGGAGTATAAAACAAGTCAGACAAACAATTAAACAATCTTATCCACTAGTTACCATAATTACTATATCAATTAGTTAAGGTGAGGCTTAATTTTGATGTGAAAGGAACTCTTGTACACTATAAAAAACTTCAACTAAATATTTTTTCAATTGTTTTTTAAATATTTCTATATTTTCAAGACTCTTTAAAAACTGCGGTAGCTTGTTGTAGAGTTTCCTACCAATATAACTGGGTTTTGTTTGAATAAGCTACTATTGTGACTCACCAAGTGATAATCCTCGGCTTCTTGTATTATAATTGTGTAAGTCGAAGTTTTGGTTAATATCACTCTTTTTTAAATATAAAGTAGCTTCATACACATATATACAGTTAGGAGACCAAGTCTCTTGAACAATGGTCTACATGAATTTAATCTATTCACACTTTACTCTATGGAAAACATGGTGGACCTACAATTTTAGGTGGTTTCAGAACCAACGAATAAGTGATAAAGCTTATAACATCAAGTCAGGGTCACCATACCAAACGCTGTTTTGAGCGGTCGTAACTGAACTCACAATCGCATGAACCCTACGCTCAGATAGACTTCATTTTTGTTCAATAAACACATAAACTCATGCATAAGCTGTTAGGACCCTGAATATTGATAGAATGTTAATAACTTACTGTTACTGTAATAACTATACTGATAATACTGATAATAACTATAAAATGAGTCACTTATCAGAACTATACACACTTGAAAATATGATATCTTCAAGTATCGTTTATTTTTACTTATGAATACAACAAAACTAATGCTGCCAGAATTCTGAATTGATAATTATATGAGTCATGAAAACAATATTATTGATACAGAAGTCATTTTGAAGCATTATAACAACATACAGTTGGAACTCTGCATAACGAAAACGATATTTAAAAAATCGTTCGTTAAACTGAGGTCTTCTTGACAAGAAAACAATGTCAAGGGAGGCAATGAACAATCTCTACGTAGATACTTTCGCTATTTTGAAGTTTGTTATACCGGAGTTTGACTGTAATACATAACAGTAGTAATATTATTTTTTATTTAGGCGCTTTGCCAGACTGACTGTACTTGCATGAATTTTGAATTAAAATATATTATTATTATTATTATTATTATTATTATTATTATTAATAATAATAATAACAACAACAACAATAAGAATAATAATAATAAAAATAATAGCAACAAAAAAAAATAATAATAATAATTAATAATTATATGCCAGCGAGACCATGTCTCTGAACAGGAAAATGGATATGGAAAATCTAAAGAAGAAAGAAATAAATAGTTTGAAAAATAAATCCCTTGGACCTTGAATAACAATAATAATAATAATAACAATAATAATAATAATAATAATAATAATAATAATAATAATAATAATTACGCCACTAAAAAGCTAAAATAGTCTCAAGTCAAGGCAACACATTTGTTTCTTATCAATATTGCAGCTCCTAATTCTTTTTTTTGTAATTGTATTGGCATTGGCGGTTGAAATCCATAGATCACATGTTTAATTAAATAATACAGTTGCGAAGCATAGGTAAATCACGATCTATATAACAAGAGAGAGTAGGGGTGTGTGTGAGTTCATGCGTGTGAGCGTGTGTCACTCTTGCGGATTTCACAAAAACCGCAATGATTTTCAGCACTAAATTTGGCACAAAGATTCCTCTAAACTCAATTCAGTGCACTTCGAAGCCCAATTTCGATGTTCCTATGAACATTTCTCAAAATTAATAGACATTAATAGAGAGTCTGGAATTTTAAATCGATTCAGGGCTACTCAGGGTTTGAATACTACATAGTCAAAAACACAATTAATATAAACTAAATATTCACTCTCATAGTACTGTAGTAACAAATAGACAGTAAAAATTGAAATACTAATTGTCATGAGATCATAGAAAGTGAGTGCTTCATATCGAGAGGTGTAAGGCCAAACAATGAAAAATTAAACACAATTATCTAAATTTAATAATCACGATGTTCCGGTTCATAGAATTCATAAGTGAAAATACGACTAATTGAGATGATTTAGAACAAATTTAAACATGAGTAATGGAAATTTGATAATTACAATAAAACAATTGAGATCAACAATTCATATCAAGGACTTCACGCAACGAGCAATGATTAATTACATGTCAAAACTGACGACCTTCGAAATTTATTTAGAATTTTGAACTTGAACTTGTTTTGTAATCTGAAGTAAATTTGCAGTAGTAAGCAGAAATTTGGAATTTCTTAGTAATAGTCGATAGTTTTCTGTGATTAAGAACAGTGTTAAAGTTTCGTATGGGAAAGTTTTCCTTATTGAATGGGCGTTGGGACTCCTTCAAACCTTATTGACTAACATCCAATCATTTTTTTTTTAATATAATAATAATTTTAAATAATAAACTAATTTTTTTAAAGATATTTAATTTTTTATGTGAAGATGATACATAACCTTCAGGCTAATTTACAAAAACAAAATATATAATTTCTGGTTGAAGTTTGATGACTAATGATGACTAGTTTTGGAATTAAATCGATTGAAATGTAACTGCTTCTTATATTTTTGTAATGTTTTCATGTACTATTATTTCTTTGATTTAAGTTACTTGATTCTCTGTATGCGTTTCCGGATATTTTCCACAAATAAATCCCTTTTGCCATTCAGTATTTTTTCAAGAATAAACTACTCGTATTCCCCTAATGTTATTTGCTCTTTTTCCAACCCATTCCCACATTTTGTTAATGAATTAATTTTACATGTTAGCTCAATCTTCTAATCGACACACTTTTTTACAATAAGAGAACCTAATCAGGAATAAAAGAGCAATGAAAAAAAACTCAAATACACTAAAAAAGTTAATTTTTTACTATTATTTTAATACATCCCTGACCGAAACCAAAAGGAAAAGGTTATTTAAAAATTTCTTAATTTTAAAATTTCAAAAGCTCTTGAATGACAAGAAAGATCAAACTTTTTTTTGAGGATGAAGCTCACATAGGTCTGAGACCTGTGCGTGGGTAATGAGTTGGATGATGGTGATTGATGAGTTGGACCTACAGTTTTAGGTGGGTTCCGAACCACCGGGAAGTGATTTTTCAGCAGAGAACAGTGTCTTTTTTGCTGGCCAATCTAATCGGTCACCGTTACAAACAGGACCTACGAGAACGCAGCTTATCTCTATCTGATTGAACAGATACCTGCTACGGCTCGCGGCTATCACTTCCCTAGAAGCACTTCTAGAACTAGAACCACGGACAGAACTAAAATTTTACAATTCTACCATCTTGTGCAATAGTGCAATCAAGAAAGATCGTCACTGAAACCAAAGCCACATTCACAACTGGAACTTTACCATTTTGGACGGTAAAAAAAGAAACGTGACAGAAACCAAAATAGCAATAACAACCCGAATTTTAAAATTTCACACCTTCTTGACGATTAAGATAGATTTTTACAGAAACCAAAGATGACACAGTGACAACTCGAGTTTTGAAATTTCACATTTTTGGACGATTAAAGAAGATTCTCACAGGAACCGGAAAAAGTCACAATTCGAATTTTACAATATAATATTTCACCATCTTGGACTGTCGACTAAACTCTAACGCAGAAGAAAAGGGGATTAAAGGTTGAGAGGAAGAAGAAAGAGAAAAATAATAAGGAAAACAAAGAAAAAACAGAGAGGAAAACAGAGAAGCAGAGGAAAAAGAAGGAGATGAAGAAGAGAATAAGAAAAATAGACTATTAAATTTTCAGATAGGTTAAGTGTTGCTCTAGAATCTAGATATCCCGATTCAATTGAATCGGGAAACCTGCTAGTCGAGAAATAAAGATCTTACCAGAAGCTAAAGCCACAGTCACATCTGGAATTTTACAATTTTACCATCTTGGACAATCAAGAAAGATCTTCACAAAAACCAGTCACATCTCGAATATCAACTATACTCTGGCAACATTGAAATCAAAAATACATTTTCCTAGAAAAAAGAAAAAGCATATTATCGATTCAAGGAAAATTGACTTCCACTTGAACGATCAAAAAAATCTTCACAGAAACTAAAGACACGGGCATAACTCCTGTTTTACAATTTTAGCCTAATTAATTTTAGCAAATTAAGAAAGATCTCCAAAACAAAAATTATCATATCTGGAATATCATTCTCTGGCAACAGTAAAATAAAAACGAGATTTTCCTAGAAAAAGAGGGAACATAATTGATTCAAGGAAAATTGATTTCCACTTGAACGATGAAGAAAGATCTTCACAGTAACCAAAACCACAGACACAACTCCAATTTTACAATTCTAACCTAATGAGAAAGATCTCCAAAACCAAAAACTAGTCACATCTCAAATATCATTCTCAGGCAACAGTAAAATCAAAACTAGATTTTCCTAGAAAAAGAGGGAACATAATAGATTCAAGGAAAATTGATTTCCACTTGAACGATGAAGAAAGATCTTCACAGTAACCAAAACCACAGACACAACTCCAATTTTACAATTCTAACCTAATGAGAAAGATCTCCAAAACCAAAAACTAGTCACATCTCAAATATCATTCTCAGGCAACAGTAAAATCAAAACTAGATTTTCCTAGAAAAAGAGGGAACATAATAGATTCAAGGAAAATTGATTTCCACTTGAACGATCAAGAAAGATCTTCACAGTAACCAAAACCACAGACACAACTCCAATTTTACAATTCTAACCTAATGAGAAAGATCTCCAAAACCAAAAACTAGTCACATCTCAAATATCATTCTCAGGCAACAGTAAAATCAAAACTAGATTTTCCTAGAAAAAGAGGGAACATAATAGATTCAAGGAAAATTGATTTCCACTTGAACGATGAAGAAAGATCTTCACAGTAACCAAAACCACAGACACAACTCCAATTTTACAATTCTAACCTAATGAGAAAGATCTCCAAAACCAAAAACTAGTCACATCTCAAATATCATTCTCAGGCAACAGTAAAATCAAAACTAGATTTTCCTAGAAAAAGAGGGAACATAATAGATTCAAGGAAAATTGATTTCCACTTGAACGATCAAGAAAGATCTTCACAGTAACCAAAACCACAGACACAACTCCAATTTTACAATTCTAACCTAATGAGAAAGATCTCCAAAACCAAAAACTAGTCACATCTCAAATATCATTCTCAGGCAACAGTAAAATCAAAACTAGATTTTCCTAGAAAAAGAGGGAACATAATAGATTCAAGGAAAATTGATTTCCACTTGAACGATGAAGAAAGATCTTCACAGTAACCAAAACCACAGACACAACTCCAATTTTACAATTCTAACCTAATGAGAAAGATCTCCAAAACCAAAAACTAGTCACATCTCAAATATCATTCTCAGGCAACAGTAAAATCAAAACTAGATTTTCCTAGAAAAAGAGGGAACATAATAGATTCAAGGAAAATTGATTTCCACTTGAACGATGAAGAAAGATCTTCACAGTAACCAAAACCACAGACACAACTCCAATTTTACAATTCTAACCTAATGAGAAAGATCTCCAAAACCAAAAACTAGTCACATCTCAAATATCATTCTCAGGCAACAGTAAAATCAAAACTAGATTTTCCTAGAAAAAGAGGGAACATAATAGATTCAAGGAAAATTGATTTCCACTTGAACGATCAAGAAAGATCTTCACAGTAACCAAAACCACAGACACAACTCCAATTTTACAATTCTAGCCTACTGAGAAAGATCTCCAAAACCAAAAACTAGTCACATCTCAAATATCATTCTCAGGCAACAGTAAAATCAAAACTAGATTTTCCTAGAAAAAGAGGGAACATAATAGATTCAAGGAAAATTGATTTCCACTTGAACGATGAAGAAAGATCTTCACAGTAACCAAAACCACAGACACAACTCCAATTTTACAATTCTAACCTAATGAGAAAGATCTCCAAAACCAAAAACTAGTCACATCTCAAATATCATTCTCAGGCAACAGTAAAATCAAAACTAGATTTTCCTAGAAAAAGAGGGAACATAATAGATTCAAGGAAAATTGATTTCCACTTGAACGATCAAGAAAGATCTTCACAGTAACCAAAACCACAGACACAACTCCAATTTTACAATTCTAACCTAATGAGAAAGATCTCCAAAACCAAAAACTAGTCACATCTCAAATATCATTCTCAGGCAACAGTAAAATCAAAACTAGATTTTCCTAGAAAAAGAGGGAACATAATAGATTCAAGGAAAATTGATTTCCACTTGAACGATCAAGAAAGATCTTCACAGTAACCAAAACCACAGACACAACTCCAATTTTACAATTCTAACCTAATGAGAAAGATCTCCAAAACCAAAAACTAGTCACATCTCAAATATCATTCTCAGGCAACAGTAAAATCAAAACTAGATTTTCCTAGAAAAAGAGGGAACATAATAGATTCAAGGAAAATTGATTTCCACTTGAACGATCAAGAAAGATCTTCACAGTAACCAAAACCACAGACACAACTCCAATTTTACAATTCTAGCCTACTGAGAAAGATCTCCAAAACCAAAAACTAGTCACATCTCAAATATCATTCTCAGGCAACAGTAAAATCAAAACTAGATTTTCCTAGAAAAAGAGGGAACATAATAGATTCAAGGAAAATTGATTTCCACTTGAACGATGAAGAAAGATCTTCACAGTAACCAAAACCACAGACACAACTCCAATTTTACAATTCTAACCTAATGAGAAAGATCTCCAAAACCAAAAACTAGTCACATCTCAAATATCATTCTCAGGCAACAGTAAAATCAAAACTAGATTTTCCTAGAAAAAGAGGGAACATAATAGATTCAAGGAAAATTGATTTCCACTTGAACGATCAAGAAAGATCTTCACAGTAACCAAAACCACAGACACAACTCCAATTTTACAATTCTAACCTAATGAGAAAGATCTCCAAAACCAAAAACTAGTCACATCTCAAATATCATTCTCAGGCAACAGTAAAATCAAAACTAGATTTTCCTAGAAAAAGAGGGAACATAATAGATTCAAGGAAAATTGATTTCCACTTGAACGATCAAGAAAGATCTTCACAGTAACCAAAACCACAGACACAACTCCAATTTTACAATTCTAACCTAATGAGAAAGATCTCCAAAACCAAAAACTAGTCACATCTCAAATATCATTCTCAGGCAACAGTAAAATCAAAACTAGATTTTCCTAGAAAAAGAGGGAACATAATAGATTCAAGGAAAATTGATTTCCACTTGAACGATGAAGAAAGATCTTCACAGTAACCAAAACCACAGACACAACTCCAATTTTACAATTCTAACCTAATGAGAAAGATCTCCAAAACCAAAAACTAGTCACATCTCAAATATCATTCTCAGGCAACAGTAAAATCAAAACTAGATTTTCCTAGAAAAAGAGGGAACATAATAGATTCAAGGAAAATTGATTTCCACTTGAACGATCAAGAAAGATCTTCACAGTAACCAAAACCACAGACACAACTCCAATTTTACAATTCTAGCCTACTGAGAAAGATCTCCAAAACCAAAAACTAGTCACATCTCAAATATCATTCTCAGGCAACAGTAAAATCAAAACTAGATTTTCCTAGAAAAAGAGGGAACATAATAGATTCAAGGAAAATTGATTTCCACTTGAACGATCAAGAAAGATCTTCACAGTAACCAAAACCACAGACACAACTCCAATTTTACAATTCTAACCTAATGAGAAAGATCTCCAAAACCAAAAACTAGTCACATCTCAAATATCATTCTCAGGCAACAGTAAAATCAAAACTAGATTTTCCTAGAAAAAGAGGGAACATAATAGATTCAAGGAAAATTGATTTCCACTTGAACGATCAAGAAAGATCTTCACAGTAACCAAAACCACAGACACAACTCCAATTTTACAATTCTAACCTAATGAGAAAGATCTCCAAAACCAAAAACTAGTCACATCTCAAATATCATTCTCAGGCAACAGTAAAATCAAAACTAGATTTTCCTAGAAAAAGAGGGAACATAATAGATTCAAGGAAAATTGATTTCCACTTGAACGATCAAGAAAGATCTTCACAGTAACCAAAACCACAGACACAACTCCAATTTTACAATTCTAACCTAATGAGAAAGATCTCCAAAACCAAAAACTAGTCACATCTCAAATATCATTCTCAGGCAACAGTAAAATCAAAACTAGATTTTCCTAGAAAAAGAGGGAACATAATAGATTCAAGGAAAATTGATTTCCACTTGAACGATGAAGAAAGATCTTCACAGTAACCAAAACCACAGACACAACTCCAATTTTACAATTCTAACCTAATGAGAAAGATCTCCAAAACCAAAAACTAGTCACATCTCAAATATCATTCTCAGGCAACAGTAAAATCAAAACTATATTTTCCTAGAGAAAGAGGGAACATAATAGATTCAAGGAAAATTGATTTCCACTTGAACGATCAAGAAAGATCTTCACAGTAACCAAAACCACAGACACAACTCCAATTTTACAATTCTAGCCTACTGAGAAAGATCTCCAAAACCAAAAACTAGTCACATCTCAAATATCATTCTCAGGCAACAGTAAAATCAAAACTAGATTTTCCTAGAAAAAGAGGGAACATAATAGATTCAAGGAAAATTGATTTCCACTTGAACGATGAAGAAAGATCTTCACAGTAACCAAAACCACAGAAACAACTCCAATTTTACAATTCTAACCTAATGAGAAAGATCTCCAAAACCAAAAACTAGTCACATCTCAAATATCATTCTCAGGCAACAGTAAAATCAAAACTAGATTTTCCTAGAAAAAGAGGGAACATAATAGATTCAAGGAAAATTGATTTCCACTTGAACGATCAAGAAAGATCTTCACAGTAACCAAAACCACAGACACAACTCCAATTTTACAATTCTAACCTACTGAGAAAGATCTCCAAAACCAAAAACTAGTCACATCTCAAATATCATTCTCAGGCAACAGTAAAATCAAAACTAGATTTTCCTAGAAAAAGAGGGAACATAATAGATTCAAGGAAAATTGATTTCCACTTGAACGATCAAGAAAGATCTTCACAGTAACCAAAACCACAGACACAACTCCAATTTTACAATTCTAACCTACTGAGAAAGATCTCCAAAACCAAAAACTAGTCACATCTCAAATATCATTCTCAGGCAACAGTAAAATCAAAACTAGATTTTCCTAGAAAAAGAGGGAACATAATAGATTCAAGGAAAATTGATTTCCACTTGAACGATCAAGAAAGATCTTCACAGTAACCAAAACCACAGACACAACTCCAATTTTACAATTCTAACCTAATGAGAAAGATCTCCAAAACCAAAAACTAGTCACATCTCAAATATCATTCTCAGGCAACAGTAAAATCAAAACTAGATTTTCCTAGAAAAAGAGGGAACATAATAGATTCAAGGAAAATTGATTTCCACTTGAACGATGAAGAAAGATCTTCACAGTAACCAAAACCACAGACACAACTCCAATTTTACAATTCTAACCTAATGAGAAAGATCTCCAAAACCAAAAACTAGTCACATCTCAAATATCATTCTCAGGCAACAGTAAAATCAAAACTATATTTTCCTAGAAAAAGAGGGAACATAATAGATTCAAGGAAAATTGATTTCCACTTGAACGATCAAGAAAGATCTTCACAGTAACCAAAACCACAGACACAACTCCAATTTTACAATTCTAGCCTACTGAGAAAGATCTCCAAAACCAAAAACTAGTCACATCTCAAATATCATTCTCAGGCAACAGTAAAATCAAAACTATATTTTCCTAGAAAAAGAGGGAACATAATAGATTCAAGGAAAATTGATTTCCACTTGAACGATCAAGAAAGATCTTCACAGTAACCAAAACCACAGACACAACTCCAATTTTACAATTCTAGCCTACTGAGAAAGATCTCCAAAACCAAAAACTAGTCACATCTCAAATATCATTCTCAGGCAACAGTAAAATCAAAACTAGATTTTCCTAGAAAAAGAGGGAACATAATAGATTCAAGGAAAATTGATTTCCACTTGAACGATGAAGAAAGATCTTCACAGTAACCAAAACCACAGACACAACTCCAATTTTACAATTCTAACCTAATGAGAAAGATCTCCAAAACCAAAAACTAGTCACATCTCAAATATCATTCTCAGGCAACAGTAAAATCAAAACTAGATTTTCCTAGAAAAAGAGGGAACATAATAGATTCAAGGAAAATTGATTTCCACTTGAACGATCAAGAAAGATCTTCACAGTAACCAAAACCACAGACACAACTCCAATTTTACAATTCTAACCTACTGAGAAAGATCTCCAAAACCAAAAACTAGTCACATCTCAAATATCATTCTCAGGCAACAGTAAAATCAAAACTAGATTTTCCTAGAAAAAGAGGGAACATAATAGATTCAAGGAAAATTGATTTCCACTTGAACGATCAAGAAAGATCTTCACAGTAACCAAAACCACAGACACAACTCCAATTTTACAATTCTAACCTACTGAGAAAGATCTCCAAAACCAAAAACTAGTCACATCTCAAATATCATTCTCAGGCAACAGTAAAATCAAAACTAGATTTTCCTAGAAAAAGAGGGAACATAATAGATTCAAGGAAAATTGATTTCCACTTGAACGATCAAGAAAGATCTTCACAGTAACCAAAACCACAGACACAACTCCAATTTTACAATTCTAGCCTACTGAGAAAGATCTCCAAAACCAAAAACTAGTCACATCTCAAATATCATTCTCAGGCAACAGTAAAATCAAAACTAGATTTTCCTAGAAAAAGAGGGAACATAATAGATTCAAGGAAAATTGATTTCCACTTGAACGATGAAGAAAGATCTTCACAGTAACCAAAACCACAGACACAACTCCAATTTTACAATTCTAACCTAATGAGAAAGATCTCCAAAACCAAAAACTAGTCACATCTCAAATATCATTCTCAGGCAACAGTAAAATCAAAACTAGATTTTCCTAGAAAAAGAGGGAACATAATAGATTCAAGGAAAATTGATTTCCACTTGAACGATCAAGAAAGATCTTCACAGTAACCAAAACCACAGACACAACTCCAATTTTACAATTCTAACCTAATGAGAAAGATCTCCAAAACCAAAAACTAGTCACATCTCAAATATCATTCTCAGGCAACAGTAAAATCAAAACTAGATTTTCCTAGAAAAAGAGGGAACATAATAGATTCAAGGAAAATTGATTTCCACTTGAACGATCAAGAAAGATCTTCACAGTAACCAAAACCACAGACACAACTCCAATTTTACAATTCTAACCTAATGAGAAAGATCTCCAAAACCAAAAACTAGTCACATCTCAAATATCATTCTCAGGCAACAGTAAAATCAAAACTAGATTTTCCTAGAAAAAGAGGGAACATAATAGATTCAAGGAAAATTGATTTCCACTTGAACGATGAAGAAAGATCTTCACAGTAACCAAAACCACAGACACAACTCCAATTTTACAATTCTAACCTAATGAGAAAGATCTCCAAAACCAAAAACTAGTCACATCTCAAATATCATTCTCAGGCAACAGTAAAATCAAAACTAGATTTTCCTAGAAAAAGAGGGAACATAATAGATTCAAGGAAAATTGATTTCCACTTGAACGATGAAGAAAGATCTTCACAGTAACCAAAACCACAGACACAACTCCAATTTTACAATTCTAACCTAATGAGAAAGATCTCCAAAACCAAAAACTAGTCACATCTCAAATATCATTCTCAGGCAACAGTAAAATCAAAACTAGATTTTCCTAGAAAAAGAGGGAACATAATAGATTCAAGGAAAATTGATTTCCACTTGAACGATGAAGAAAGATCTTCACAGTAACCAAAACCACAGACACAACTCCAATTTTACAATTCTAACCTAATGAGAAAGATCTCCAAAACCAAAAACTAGTCACATCTCAAATATCATTCTCAGGCAACAGTAAAATCAAAACTAGATTTTCCTAGAAAAAGAGGGAACATAATAGATTCAAGGAAAATTGATTTCCACTTGAACGATCAAGAAAGATCTTCACAGTAACCAAAACCACAGACACAACTCCAATTTTACAATTCTAGCCTACTGAGAAAGATCTCCAAAACCAAAAACTAGTCACATCTCGAATATCATTCTCAGGCAACAGTAAAATCAAAACTAGATTTTCCTAGAAAAAGAGGGAACATAATAGATTCAAGGAAAATTGATTTCCACTTGAACGATGAAGAAAGATCTTCACAGTAACCAAAACCACAGACACAACTCCAATTTTACAATTCTAACCTAATGAGAAAGATCTCCAAAACCAAAAACTAGTCACATCTCAAATATCATTCTCAGGCAACAGTAAAATCAAAACTAGATTTTCCTAGAAAAAGAGGGAACATAATAGATTCAAGGAAAATTGATTTCCACTTGAACGATGAAGAAAGATCTTCACAGTAACCAAAACCACAGACACAACTCCAATTTTACAATTCTAGCCTACTGAGAAAGATCTCCAAAACCAAAAACTAGTCACATCTCAAATATCATTCTCAGGCAACAGTAAAATCAAAACTAGATTTTCCTAGAAAAAGAGGGAACATAATAGATTCAAGGAAAATTGATTTCCACTTGAACGATGAAGAAAGATCTTCACAGTAACCAAAACCACAGACACAACTCCAATTTTACAATTCTAACCTAATGAGAAAGATCTCCAAAACCAAAAACTAGTCACATCTCAAATATCATTCTCAGGCAACAGTAAAATCAAAACTAGATTTTCCTAGAAAAAGAGGGAACATAATAGATTCAAGGAAAATTGATTTCCACTTGAACGATCAAGAAAGATCTTCACAGTAACCAAAACCACAGACACAACTCCAATTTTACAATTCTAGCCTACTGAGAAAGATCTCCAAAACCAAAAACTAGTCACATCTCAAATATCATTCTCAGGCAACAGTAAAATCAAAACTAGATTTTCCTAGAAAAAGAGGGAACATAATAGATTCAAGGAAAATTGATTTCCACTTGAACGATGAAGAAAGATCTTCACAGTAACCAAAACCACAGACACAACTCCAATTTTACAATTCTAACCTAATGAGAAAGATCTCCAAAACCAAAAACTAGTCACATCTCAAATATCATTCTCAGGCAACAGTAAAATCAAAACTAGATTTTCCTAGAAAAAGAGGGAACATAATAGATTCAAGGAAAATTGATTTCCACTTGAACGATGAAGAAAGATCTTCACAGTAACCAAAACCACAGACACAACTCCAATTTTACAATTCTAACCTAATGAGAAAGATCTCCAAAACCAAAAACTAGTCACATCTCAAATATCATTCTCAGGCAACAGTAAAATCAAAACTAGATTTTCCTAGAAAAAGAGGGAACATAATAGATTCAAGGAAAATTGATTTCCACTTGAACGATGAAGAAAGATCTTCACAGTAACCAAAACCACAGACACAACTCCAATTTTACAATTCTAACCTAATGAGAAAGATCTCCAAAACCAAAAACTAGTCACATCTCAAATATCATTCTCAGGCAACAGTAAAATCAAAACTAGATTTTCCTAGAAAAAGAGGGAACATAATAGATTCAAGGAAAATTGATTTCCACTTGAACGATCAAGAAAGATCTTCACAGTAACCAAAACCACAGACACAACTCCAATTTTACAATTCTAGCCTACTGAGAAAGATCTCCAAAACCAAAAACTAGTCACATCTCAAATATCATTCTCAGGCAACAGTAAAATCAAAACTAGATTTTCCTAGAAAAAGAGGGAACATAATAGATTCAAGGAAAATTGATTTCCACTTGAACGATGAAGAAAGATCTTCACAGTAACCAAAACCACAGACACAACTCCAATTTTACAATTCTAACCTAATGAGAAAGATCTCCAAAACCAAAAACTAGTCACATCTCAAATATCATTCTCAGGCAACAGTAAAATCAAAACTAGATTTTCCTAGAAAAAGAGGGAACATAATAGATTCAAGGAAAATTGATTTCCACTTGAACGATGAAGAAAGATCTTCACAGTAACCAAAACCACAGACACAACTCCAATTTTACAATTCTAACCTAATGAGAAAGATCTCCAAAACCAAAAACTAGTCACATCTCAAATATCATTCTCAGGCAACAGTAAAATCAAAACTAGATTTTCCTAGAAAAAGAGGGAACATAATAGATTCAAGGAAAATTGATTTCCACTTGAACGATCAAGAAAGATCTTCACAGTAACCAAAACCACAGACACAACTCCAATTTTACAATTCTAGCCTACTGAGAAAGATCTCCAAAACCAAAAACTAGTCACATCTCAAATATCATTCTCAGGCAACAGTAAAATCAAAACTAGATTTTCCTAGA
The DNA here is from genome assembly GCA_948455865.1 of Conomelus anceps. Taxonomy (NCBI): domain Eukaryota; kingdom Metazoa; phylum Arthropoda; class Insecta; order Hemiptera; family Delphacidae; genus Conomelus; species Conomelus anceps. The sequence goes on along the minus strand of OX418223.1, from coordinate 6,548,089 downwards.
AAAAGAGGGAACATAATAGATTCAAGGAAAATTGATTTCCACTTGAACGATGAAGAAAGATCTTCACAGTAACCAAAACCACAGACACAACTCCAATTTTACAATTCTAACCTAATGAGAAAGATCTCCAAAACCAAAAACTAGTCACATCTCAAATATCATTCTCAGGCAACAGTAAAATCAAAACTAGATTTTCCTAGAAAAAGAGGGAACATAATAGATTCAAGGAAAATTGATTTCCACTTGAACGATCAAGAAAGATCTTCACAGTAACCAAAACCACAGACACAACTCCAATTTTACAATTCTAACCTAATGAGAAAGATCTCCAAAACCAAAAACTAGTCACATCTCAAATATCATTCTCAGGCAACAGTAAAATCAAAACTAGATTTTCCTAGAAAAAGAGGGAACATAATAGATTCAAGGAAAATTGATTTCCACTTGAACGATGAAGAAAGATCTTCACAGTAACCAAAACCACAGACACAACTCCAATTTTACAATTCTAACCTAATGAGAAAGATCTCCAAAACCAAAAACTAGTCACATCTCAAATATCATTCTCAGGCAACAGTAAAATCAAAACTAGATTTTCCTAGAAAAAGAGGGAACATAATAGATTCAAGGAAAATTGATTTCCACTTGAACGATGAAGAAAGATCTTCACAGTAACCAAAACCACAGACACAACTCCAATTTTACAATTCTAACCTAATGAGAAAGATCTCCAAAACCAAAAACTAGTCACATCTCAAATATCATTCTCAGGCAACAGTAAAATCAAAACTAGATTTTCCTAGAAAAAGAGGGAACATAATAGATTCAAGGAAAATTGATTTCCACTTGAACGATCAAGAAAGATCTTCACAGTAACCAAAACCACAGACACAACTCCAATTTTACAATTCTAACCTAATGAGAAAGATCTCCAAAACCAAAAACTAGTCACATCTCAAATATCATTCTCAGGCAACAGTAAAATCAAAACTAGATTTTCCTAGAAAAAGAGGGAACATAATAGATTCAAGGAAAATTGATTTCCACTTGAACGATCAAGAAAGATCTTCACAGTAACCAAAACCACAGACACAACTCCAATTTTACAATTCTAGCCTACTGAGAAAGATCTCCAAAACCAAAAACTAGTCACATCTCGAATATCATTCTCAGGCAACAGTAAAATCAAAACTAGATTTTCCTAGAAAAAGAGGGAACATAATAGATTCAAGGAAAATTGATTTCCACTTGAACGATGAAGAAAGATCTTCACAGTAACCAAAACCACAGACACAACTCCAATTTTACAATTCTAACCTAATGAGAAAGATCTCCAAAACCAAAAACTAGTCACATCTCAAATATCATTCTCAGGCAACAGTAAAATCAAAACTAGATTTTCCTAGAAAAAGAGGGAACATAATAGATTCAAGGAAAATTGATTTCCACTTGAACGATGAAGAAAGATCTTCACAGTAACCAAAACCACAGACACAACTCCAATTTTACAATTCTAACCTAATGAGAAAGATCTCCAAAACCAAAAACTAGTCACATCTCAAATATCATTCTCAGGCAACAGTAAAATCAAAACTAGATTTTCCTAGAAAAAGAGGGAACATAATAGATTCAAGGAAAATTGATTTCCACTTGAACGATGAAGAAAGATCTTCACAGTAACCAAAACCACAGACACAACTCCAATTTTACAATTCTAACCTAATGAGAAAGATCTCCAAAACCAAAAACTAGTCACATCTCAAATATCATTCTCAGGCAACAGTAAAATCAAAACTAGATTTTCCTAGAAAAAGAGGGAACATAATAGATTCAAGGAAAATTGATTTCCACTTGAACGATCAAGAAAGATCTTCACAGTAACCAAAACCACAGACACAACTCCAATTTTACAATTCTAACCTAATGAGAAAGATCTCCAAAACCAAAAACTAGTCACATCTCAAATATCATTCTCAGGCAACAGTAAAATCAAAACTAGATTTTCCTAGAAAAAGAGGGAACATAATAGATTCAAGGAAAATTGATTTCCACTTGAACGATCAAGAAAGATCTTCACAGTAACCAAAACCACAGACACAACTCCAATTTTACAATTCTAGCCTACTGAGAAAGATCTCCAAAACCAAAAACTAGTCACATCTCGAATATCATTCTCAGGCAACAGTAAAATCAAAACTAGATTTTCCTAGAAAAAGAGGGAACATAATAGATTCAAGGAAAATTGATTTCCACTTGAACGATGAAGAAAGATCTTCACAGTAACCAAAACCACAGACACAACTCCAATTTTACAATTCTAGCCTACTGAGAAAGATCTCCAAAACCAAAAACTAGTCACATCTCGAATATCATTCTCAGGCAACAGTAAAATCACAACTAGATTTTCCTAGAAAAAAGAGGGATTTCCACTTGAAAGATCAAGAAAGATCTTCACAGAAACCAAAACCACAAACACATCTCCAGCTTTAAAAGTTCAGCCTATTGAGAGAGATCTTCACCAAAACCAAAACTTCTAGTCACGACTCCTCTTCAGGACGGTATAGCAACAGTGAAATCAAAAAATAAATTTTCCTCGAAAAAGAAGGAAGCATATAACAGGACCTCGAACCTGAAGTTATACAAAGGATTCTACAGGTGAATTCACACGCACGCGCGCTCACATACCGACACACACAATTGGAGACAATGGCCTAGGCCAACAACCAAACAACATATTTTATAGCTATATATACTCTTATATATAGCTATAAAATACAGGTACTACTCTACAACCAAACAACATACTATATAACTGTATATATTTATCTATAGCTATAGTTCACAGGTACTAATCTACAAACAAACTACATACAATATAGCTGTATATTCTTATCTATAGCTGTAGTAAACTACAGCTGTATATATATAGTTATATAGTCAATGGTGTTAGGCAACAGCTCCATTGGACTTTTTATCAGCGGGCAACGACTGTCATTAATCAGTTTTACACCACCACGGAACAGGAACGACATTGGAACGAATACATCAATAAAAGCCGAATAGAAGTGAATGGCGGTTACAGGTGACTAAACTCAATTTACACAATGAAAGACAACAACTGTAACAGCAATCACTGTCGCAACTAACTGTACGTGTGGATAAACTACTGTTAGATTACCACGTGAGGGGGTCAGATTTTTTTGGGAGAGATTGTAGATAGGATTAATTTTCGGATGAATCCATAGGATGCAGTCGAATCTTTTTTGGAATGGATTTTGTTACTAAGATTTTTTGCTAATGTCATGAACTTGAGTTTTGTGCGTGAGTAATGAGGTAAATGATTAGACAAAATGTGCTAAATCAACGGGAATCAAACCTTTCATTGCAGAGGCGAAGGTGATATTGTGGAAGGTATCCATAATGAATAATAATGTAATCAAAGCTTAATTAGCCTCAGTAACTAATATACGCAGCCAGTGGCGTAGCAACGGGGGAGCGGAGGGGGCGGACCGCCCCGGGTGACAGCCCAAGAGGGGTGACAAAAAACAGATCCAATCAGGCTTTAAAAGGACTGGTATTAAATTATTTTTAAATCACAAGTTAGTTCGAAGTTACTGACAATTGAACAAACTGACAAATTTACTTAAACAGAATTTATTAATTTCGAATTCCTTTAATTGCTATTAGTTTATACTGAAGACTTCCGCAATGGCGGATATTGACAACAGTATTTAACAACTGATGGAAATCGATGAATGCTACTGTACAAAAATATCAGTCACCACCGGGAATCGAACCACGGACCTCCCAATTGCCGGTCGGGCGCCTTAACCACTAGACCATGGAGACCTTTTTTCAGGTCTCCTTTTTTAAAAAGTCTCCATGGTCTAGTGGTTAAGGCGCCCGACCGGCAATTGGGAGGTCCGTGGTTCGATTCCCGGTGGTGACTGATATTTTTGTACAGTAGCATTCATCGATTTCCATCAGTTGTTAAATACTGTTGTCAATATCCGCCATTGCGGAAGTCTTCAGTATAAACTAATAGCAATTAAAGGAATTCGAAATTAATAAATTTTATTTTTAAATATTTTTAATAGATCATTTTTTCTAATAAATAATAGAGAAAAAATTATTCTGGTTAGGGGTGACATGACAGGCGACTGAGTTGAGAGAAATTTATTAGTCTTACGGTTGATAGTGCAGGTGCAGTTTACATAAATGATATATGGTTTTTTGGGTGAGAGCCAATACTTTTATGGGTCGGCTAATACAGATATATGTAAGGGTTAAAATAGTGTGGGAGTATATTTATGTATAGAAACGCTCAAAATGCAATTTTAGAGGAGTTATTTTTAATTTTTTCCGCACCCCATTCAAACAAGAGAGTCATATATTTTGTCAACATCGTCAAAATACACCTTAATTTATTCTGAGTTATCGGCCTACTGTGAAGGTAGAAGATTAGAGTTTAGTAGGGAAAGTTATAAAAATTATTATTAGTTTGATTCGTGAAAAGCAAGTCATGAAGTAATGTAATTGAATTTTGAAGCATAATATTATTTCAGTACAAACAATTATTAAGTAACAGTTTTTTTTAGAATAAATTTCAGTGGTAGTCTTGTAGGTGCTTTTTACTAATTATTGGACTATACCGTTTACGGTGAATCTACAGTCAAGAAATTGAGGTGCTCCCAGGGGTTAGATCCAAACATTTGCCATGACTGCAATTGAGTCACTCAATTCTCAAAGACAAAAAAATCAATTGAAATTTTTTACTAAAGATTATGGTGTAAGATGAATGAGCTTGTGTCTAGAAGCGCTTGAGAGGATTATTTTCCTTTTTCTCCGGGGAAACCCCCCGCACCACCATTCTACCATCTATGCTATAGAAGAGGTATTTGTTTCATTTGAAGTGTTACAGCACTCTTCTAAGCTAATTCATAATTCACATTTTTTCTCTAAATTCCAATAATAGAGTCCTAAGTACTATTCCCAAAGTGAAACAGCTAATGATCTAATGGAATACTCAACTGAATGACACGCTGTTCAAGCAAGATATTTCAATATTTTAATTAGCCTGCCCACATTCTGAGGAGTTTCGATATGCAGGCCTAAGCGAATGAATTGTCCGGAGCTCAATATCAAGACAAAAAACGTCACCAAAATAGCTTGAAGTTGCTTTCAAAAGACCTAAAAATCAAAATCAACCCACCCCCAAAGTCCTAAATTTTGAATATCTACATAAAAAATTTATAATTCTCTCATGGTTGATACAAAATAAGAATCAGCTATGAATAAGGTGTCGTTTGTAAACTGTGTGAAATTGGCAAGTTGAAATACCGCCCCGGGTGCCACAAGACCTCGCTACGCCACTGTACGCAGCTAATTTACAGTAATTAGCATCCCACATCTACTGAAGTCGGGCCCAATTACCGGTACATCAAAAAACACGGACTTGCCAAGTCGGTGTGGGATCAGTGATAAAATAGAATGACTGCTTTTATTATTTACATTGAAGGCCGAAGTTAGGGCGCAGCCGGTCCTCTCTTCTACTTAACCATCAAAAGTAGAGCGATGTATCATATAGTACCATAGCCGATTTCGACTGTAGGTGAATCTTCAGACCTCAACGTTTGAACGTTGTTTTAGTTCAAAGAGCGTACTATGCAAACGAGGAGTGAGGTAGCTTGTGATTGGATTGCTTTCCTCGCTGAGGAAAACTGACAGAAAACGCGGTGTATAAAACCGGTCTAAGAGAGAACAGATATTTGATATTTATTTATTACATCTTACGTTGCCAGGTCTAATAAGACCTATGGCAAACACTAATAAATATAGCCAAAAATATATATATATTACAACACATAAAAGTAACTAACGTAGAAATAAGGTATAAAGATTAATTAGAAAAAAAGACAGATTTACAAATAATAAAACATAACTCATGAAATTTATGTAGCAAAAAAAACCAAAAAAGAAGAAAAAATAACTGGGAAATAATTGATATAATGGACTTATGAAATACAAGAGAAAAATGAGAATGATGATGAAGTTGAGATTGATGAGATTAAAACACGTCAAGGAGCGCAATAGCAAGGAACAAGTAATTCAATTAGTAAAAAATGGTCAAATGAGATAAAAAGAAACAATTCAGAAGGATGAATTAGAAAAGGGAGAAAAAGAGAAAGAGAAAACAGAGGGAAAAGAGAAGAGTGTGTAGACAGAGAAAGAGAAAGATTGTAATAATTGAGAGACCTAAAGACTACACACTAGTTAAAAAATGTTTTATTCGTGCGTAGGAGGTAGATGAGTGTTAGTTGCTGACTGCCGATCCCGAGTGCTATGCACGAAATATGCACTCGAGTGCTGTGCATGAAATACACACTCGAGTGTTAATAATGCTGTGAGACACGGCGGTGGCGATGGCACTGATGACTGCTAGTTGACATCCAAGGCCGAAATAGCCAACAAAGAGGAGAGGAGTCCCATCTACTGCTGCTGTATGGCTCAATTCAGGCTATTTATTACTTACTATCACTGGCTCTGTGTTTCAATTCAAGTTTCCCTTTTGCAATGATTAGCAGCCCCATCGTATGTGTGTGTGTGTTGCAGATGTGGGGAGCTGGGATGACACTATCTCATGTACGGGACCACCGTGGTGAATATTTGGCGAATCTCGTTGCTACTTGAATCAGAAAATTTTGTTGTTTTTTTACTTTGTGCAACCGTTAGGTTGGTATTTAATTCCAGAGAATGAGAAATATCCGGTATAATTGTAACTATCGCATTAATAATATTCTATTAAAAATTAATGAAAAGCTGGTGGACAAACCAGAACAAGTCCAAAAAATGAACCATCTTAACTCTACGTCTTCCACTTTGGGAGCTTTACGCCTAATAATAATAATAATATGAAAGTTCGTAAATGCCTAGTGATGGTGCAATATATCTATAATAACAAATGTTTATCTCTTTATACAAAAGTACAAATACAGTGATAAAACCTGCAAATTCCCTGAACCCTAAACTGGAAAATGGATACGGAAAATCTGAAGAAGGAAGAAAGAAAAATCGTTAGGAAAATCCTTGGATCAAGGCGTACCGAAAACGGATGTAGATTACAGAGAAGGTCTAAAGTTGAAGAATATTCTAATATAGAGACAGATATGAGGAAAAACGCCTTAAATTTTATGGTCAAATCATGAGGCTTCCAGACCATAGACTAACAAAAAGAATTGTAATAGTATATTTCGCACCTAGGGCCGAAAATGTGTGTTTGCCGGCTCGAGATCGCGGTTTTCAAGTTCGAGACGAAGTCGAGAACTTGAAGCGTTTGAGAGCCGGCAAAACATTTTTGCCCGTGTTGCGAACGCTGTTTTTCGCCACACCACAAAAAAAACAAAACAACAATGTTAAGTTGGAAATTTTGAAAGCGAAATTTTAAGGCTATGGTACTTGCAAGAATACAAGGAACGGCTATCACCTCTTTATCCAACCTACAGCGCTCTGGGTGGGCATTTTGTCAACTACTACAACTGTACGCCAAAAGGTTAGTTGGTTAGGTTTTTTGTTGTTATTCCTGTTCCTGATTCAAAACCTGCATAAAAAACCAAAAACCTAACCAACTAACCTTTCTATACCAACAGTAACCTTTACCAACAGTTGCAGTAGTAGACAAAATTCCTAAAAACAAAAAACCTAACCAACCAAGAGAGGTTAGCAACAGTTGTAGTAGTTCACAAAATTCCCACCCAGAGCTCTGTAGGTTGAATAAAAAGGTTCTATTGTTTGATATCAAAACTACAAAATATTACATATTAAGTTATAAAAAGTGATTATTTTTGACATTTTAAATACTACGTACATATTAAATTATAAAAAATAAACATTTATTGATGGTTTAAATCTTTTTGTTTTACATAAAAGTTGGAAGGATTCATTTTTACAATCATGACTGCTGTATCCAGACACGATCAGCTGTCATTCAAGGTCATTTTCTTTTCCGCCCTAGGGCGGTAAACGTTTACAGACCTCGACGGAAACCAAACACTTTAGGCCTCCATATGACGCACGAAAAACAGCTCATTACGTCCTAGTGTGGCGAAAACTATGTAGCGTCACTTGTCAGTGGAGGAGAATGGATACGAAATGTTAAAAAGACCTAGTACTGGCCAAAATAACCAACAAATAAATTAACAATAGAAAATTTCAGAACAAGAATTAATAAATGGGAAGTTATACCAGAGGCAAAACCTCCAAGGGTTGGAACAAAATTGAGCTAAGAGAGAAAAGCTGATTTCGCACAAAAAATAAAAAGCTGGTGGTTTTTAAGACTTTGTTGCATCTTCATAATGCATTATATTTATTATTATTATATTATTATCCTGTCTATAAATAAATGATCCTGAGATTATTGTTTTGAGAATATAAGAAGACTAAGACAGCCCTCACATCGAGCGTTTTTCAAGCGTGACGTGTATTTCACGACGCTTGGCAAACGCTTCATGTGTTGACTGCCTTTTTGCATGAGAATCTTTGGCTAGTTGAGAGCTTGAGAGTGACGTTAAAAATATCACATTGATCTGGCATTGAAATAGGAAAGCTCATCGGATATAGAGATTTAATTTTTTCTTTTTCTGTTGTTATGTAACAAAGTACAATGAAGCTACGAACTCCTGGACTCTCTTTGTAAGGGTGACCGTTTGGATTGGCCAGCAAAAAAGACTCTATTCTCAGCTGTAAAATCACTTCCCGGTGGTTCGGAACCCACTTAAGAATGTAGGTCCAACTCATCAATCACCATCATCCAATTCATTACCCACGTACAGGTCTCAGACCTATGTAGGCTCCATTTTCGTAAAAAAGAAATAGAAAATATTTAATCCGAAATTATTTGAAATTTGAGTAAATCAACATCTAGAAGTCTCTCCAAACATGTCCTCTAAAATGAAAGTCGCAAGTTCAAATATCATTAAACAGTTTCAGTCAGGAGAAAGTGTGAATAAAAATATAATCGAAATTGTTGATTTAATATCATAGTAAACTTATCACGTCACTATTAAATTCTACACTGGCTCAAACCAACGTTTATTAAAAAGTCAGCTGGAGAAAGTTATAGCTCCAATTTCAAACCGCAACTGTTTTAATTCCTGCTATCATTCTAATTTCCAAGACCAAAAATATAGTTAACTGACAATTTAACAAACTGACAAATATACAGAAATAGAATTTAGTTGACAAAAAATTTAGTTTCCTTATCACTTATCACAGAAGACTTTTCTCCCATGACAGACAATGTGTGGTCTGTCCCGTAATTGCTACAGTATTACACTTCATAAAAGTCGAAATTATATTTTGACCTGAAAGGCTTCCTTCTTTATGCTGTCCATAGAATGAACTCATTGTTTGCTAATTAAATTTACGAGAGATTAATCAAAATCAAAGACCTAATTGATGGGATGAATGCTGATTAGATAATGAATAGAGGACAACTTTAATGGAAGGGATGAATCACCTAAAATAAAATGACTGGAGATAGCTAATCGGAGAGCCCGTATTTCACGAAATAATCTTGAGGCATCACAACTTCAACTTATTGTTGCCTCAGCGGTCGTGGGTTCGAGTCCCGCTCTTCCGTATGGCATCTATGTGTTATCATCCACCTCATTACCCACGCACAAGTCTCGAACTCATGTGGGCATCATCAGCAATTAACAAATTGATGAGTAATGTTATTGATGTATACTATCAGTGATGTTATACTATTCTACAGTACTCAATAGCTGAAATTGTAGGTGAGCAAATAAAATGAAAAAAAAAAATCATCCCATATTTAAAAGTGAATTATTAATGACAAAATCAAGCCTTTGTTATTATATATATTTAAAATTATTGTATCATCATTGCTTATATTATGATTATTATTACCTATTATCATTATTATGCGTTTACTATTGCTTCATTTTATTTTTCATCACAATCAATGTGGCTGTCAAGACTGATGGCAAGACTGACCTTGACCTTGGCAAGACTGATGCAATATCAGACTGTTACGTTAAGGCTGTGCGCAGGGTTTTTGGTCATAATTTTTTTCTCGAAGTTTATTGTATTGTATATTACTAAGGTATTGAAATGTTGACTATTGCCATGATGAATTATTTTTTTCATCAAATATTTTACCAAATATGGGAGTTCAAAGTTGAAATTTTTCGGTATTTTTGAGCAATTGATCTCCCCTACAAGTTATTTTAAACTCTTGATAATTTTTTTTTAAATAAAAGACACATTGAGGAATAAAATGACATATTTTACATTCCGATGAAACAATTAGTTTTCTCAAAATAAATTTTTTAAAACATGCAAAAAATTTCAGTTTTTCAAAAAATTGTTTTGAAAAAACCAATTGTTGAATTGAAATAAAAAATGTGTCATTCTTTTCCCCAGGGTGTCTTTCAGTTATAAAAAATTTATCAAAAGTTTAAAATAACTTGTAGGAGAGATCAATTGCTCCCAAAAACCGATAAATGTCAACTTTGAACTCCCATATTTCATAAAATATTTGATGAAAAAAATAATTTCTCATGGCAATAGTTAGCATTTCAATACCTTAATAATATGCAATTCAATGAACTTCGAGAAAAAATTATGACCAAAATTACCATGTGTAACGTGTTGAGTAAAGCTGCTTTCTGCATCACATTATTATTATTATTATCATCATTACTATTATTATCATTAATAGCAGGTTGCCCGATTCAATTAAATCTGGATATCTGTAATGTGGATAACCGATCTACAAATTTAATTTTTTTTCTACAGTATATAGTTTTTTCTTATCCCTCTTCTTCTTCTGGTTATTCTTCTCCTCCTTCTATTTTCATCTTCTTGTCCTCCATCTTCTCGTTATTCTTCTTCTCATATTTTCTCCTCCTTCTTCTTCTCTTACCCTTTCTTCGTCTTCATTTTTCTCCCTCTCCTCATTCAATCTCCTATTGTCCAGCGTTAGAGTTTCGTCGACAGATAACAGCAAGTAGCTGTTTATTATATAAGATTATTAATATTATCAGCTGTTGTTTATTATTTAGGATTTTTATTATTATTATTACTATTATTATATTATATTTTTTCGTATTGGGTTTTTTAGAGAATCTAAATTTTTAGTGTGGACTGACCTAAATAAAAGTTTTGGATGAAATAGCTGAATCAAAATTTGCGAAGAGAGCAGTTTTGGACTCTGGTCTGTTGCATATTTTCATTTATTGTTACTTTGTCTATATAAATAAAATAACTATATAAATTATAATAAATTATTATTATTATTATTATTATTATTAATTATTATTATTATTATTACAAATCCTGAACAGTATCCCTAACCATCTTAAAAACCTACAAACGTATTCCGCAGTAAAACATGAAATCAAAACTTATTATATTACTGAGCAAGGATAACATATTCATCACAGAGGAATAGGATATTGATTATTCATCACATAAAATCCATAATAAAAACCTGATTAAATTTAAAACTTAGCAAATCACCCCAATACAAGCTAAACTTAGCTTCTGGGGTTGCCACCACTAGAATTATTATCATAATAACTATTTATAAATTGAATTTTGTTAAATTGTTGTATATTATTTATTAATTGCATGTACTGTTATTTACATTCAATAAAGCTTATTAAAAAAAAAATTAGTCCTTATATTTATTATTGCAGATGAAATTAAGGAAAACATTAAGAAATCCCTAAGTTCTGAGAAATGAAAAACCTATCTCTCAGAAAATCTGCGTCATGAGTGATTGCTATTGTTTGGATATTACTAAATTTCCAATTGAAATGCAATAAGCAGTTGCCTGAATAATAATGGTTTTTTTATTACTCCTTATTTTATTATTGCAGATGAAATTGAGGAAAATCTAAAAAAATTAAGAATTGGAAAAACATTTTTATCAGAAAATCTGCATTATGCGTGATTGCTATTGTTTGCATATTACTAAATTTCCAATTGAAATGCAATAAGCAGTTGCCTAAATAATAATAATTATTATTATTATTACTCTTTATATTATATTATTTTAGAATTGCAGATGAAATTGAGGAAAAACTTTTTAAAAAATTTAAGAATTGGAAAAACATTTTTCTCAGAAAATCTGCGTCATGCGTGATTGCTATTATTTGCATATTACTAAACTTCCAATTGAAATGCAAAAAGCTGTTGTTTAAATTATTAATATTATTAGTCCTCACATTATATTCATTATTGCAGATGAAATTGAGAAAAACATTAAAAAATCCCATAATTTTAAGAATTAAAAAACATTTTTCTCCCAGAATATCTGCGTCATGCGTGATTGCTATTGTTTTCATATTACGAAATTTCCAATTCAAATGCAAGAAGCAACTGCCTAATTGAATCTAAAATGAATTTATTTAATCAAACAATTGTTGCATATGCATATCAAGTGCTAAGCTTGTTCACGAGTGGGAGGCAGCATCGCCATCAAGTAGTACGCAACTTGTGAAATAATCAGTAACATGAATTTTTAATTAGTTCAGAGCTCTTCTAGATGAGAGTTGAAACAGAATCAATTAATTATCAATTATCTATTGAGACAAAGTTAGAATGAATGTGAAGGAGCAACAGACTCTAGTCCAAAACTGCTCTCTTCACAAATTTTGAATATTTTACATTGAAGAATATTTAAGTGAGCTTCATGTTCAATATAGTTTTTATCTGTGTCAGTATTCTAATAAGAAGCAATTCAATTAAATTTTAAAAATATTATTACTGAAAAACGGAACCAAATTTCAATTTTTAATTGGTTTAAAGTTGACAGTTGGAAAAAAACGTGAGTGCTTCACGTTTTACAGTTTCAAACTGTGTCAGTAGGTAGTCAAATGATGAAATGAAAAGCAATTCAATTAACTTTTGTATTGAGAGCACTAAAAATGGATTCAATTTTCAATCAGTTTAAAGGTCTTCTGTATGATATTTTTGACATTTTTGAAGTGAAGTGTGCTTTTTTTTAGTTTCAAATTGTATCCGTAGTCTATTAATTAGGAAATTCAAGCTTGTAAAATTTATCATAGATTACATTGAGCCACTTCTTGGAAAATCTATTACTACATAAATGTATTGCCTCTTCATCTTTTAAATAGATTTCTATTTGCCGAAAATTATTTTGTTGGTAAATTTGAAAATCCAAACAACCTGTCATCTTTATTAGTAGAATTTTTTAAACTAACCAAGAAAAAACTTTTCAGATTAGATTTGATTATAACATTTTATTTCTGTAAATTTACAAAATGTCTTAAATAAGTTTAAAATAACATTTTTCCCGTCGCATAGGTAGCAAAAGTACAGCAAATGATATTAATTGAACTAAGGAAAACCCTAGTGACGTATTTACAAAAAATGTCGAAGTCTGGACAAAATTAGTCCATTCTTGACTTAACCTTAAAAATAATCTTTAAGATAAATAGCCTTCAAAATAAACTTAACCTTTTAGGGGAATAGTAAGCAAAAAATATTATAACTTTTTTGAGGACGAAGCCGACATAGGACTGATACTTTAGCGTGGGTAATGAATAGGATGATGGTGATTGGAGAGTTGGACCTACAGTTTTAGGTGAGCTCCAAACCACCGGGAAGTGATTTTTCAGCAACGAACAGTATTTTTTGCTGGTCAATCCAATTGGTCACCCTTACAAAGAGGGCCTAGCAGTATATGAAATGAAGTGGCTATACAATGATCCTAATCCTAATTAGTTGAATTTTTGACATTTGACTGTATTTTTTTAAATTTTTTTGTAGATTTAAGATTACGTCTTGGAGACTCCAGTTAAGGAGTATAAGACATATCAGAGTATGAGTAGGCTATAGTAAGAGGAGGCTTACAACGTAACATTCTACCTGAATGAAGTTATTACTGTCCATTCAAATGAAGTTTGCGAATAGGAAGTAGAATATTACTGGCAGAAGCTTATCTTGATGAAAAACTCGGTCATTCGGAAAGCATAAACTGCCCAACTGCAATCAAAACAACCCCACAAATTGCATCGTCATCATAATCTACAACAGCTCACTATCCATCCCCAACCATTACTGCATTACTACATCTTGATAGGCTGATTATTGAGTTTCATAGTCTGTAAAGGCCTAGCAAATACTGTAAAGTGAACGTTACACATGAAAAAGATGGCTATCTTTTATAGGGGAAGAGTAAACGCAGGTGGAACGTACGCCAAGCGTTACAGGCGTCAAGTGACATAGATATTATTTTTTTTTCGGAGGATGATAGGTCTGAGACATGTGTGTGGGTAATGAATTATATGATGGTGATTGATGAGTTGGACCTAAGTTTTAGGTGGGTTCCGAACCACTGGGAAGTGATTTTACTGCAGAGAACAGTCTTTTTTGCTGTCCAATCCAATCGGTCGTCCGAATGTGAGTACATTTATTATATATTCACAATATAAAAGTCACTGCAAGTCGTTGAATTTACAACAAAAAGTTAATATTAACAAAGCAGATCGTCATGGTACAAGAAATACAAATTTTTAATTGACTTGATTTGACCTGAATGACGTGTTACATCCCATCTGTACTCTGCTCAAATTTGTGGCTCTATGTAAGTGATAATAATAATAAAAAAATAAATAATAATAATAAAAAGTAATGATAATAATAATAATCATGATAATGATAATAATAATAACAATAATAATAAGAAATTCAAAGAAAGAAGAAAGAAAAATAGTTAGGAAAATCCTTGGACCAAGGCGTACCGAAAACGGATGTAGATTACAGAGAACTTCTAAAGTTGAAGAATATTCTAATATAGAGACAGATATGAGGAAACGACGCCTTGAATTGTATGGCCACATCATGAGGCCTCCTTACCATAGACTAACAAAAAGAATGTAGCGCCGCTTGTCAATGGAGGAGAATGGATAAAAAATGTTAAAAGAGACCTAGTACTGGCCAAAATTACCAACAAAGAAATTTACAATAGAAAAAACTTCAGAATAAGATTTATAACTAACAGCTATCCCGGACTACGGCTTAAGAAGAAAAGAGAGAGAAGAAGAGGAGAACGAGATAAAAAAGTAAGCTTCCAAAGAATGATTTAAAATAACTTTGCTATGTAACTATAATAACTAACTAACAATAACAACTAATAACTATATTGATCAATTTGATTCTACACGGTCTAAAAACAGATACAAATAGAAAAGATGATAGATGATGATGATGATTGTTAATCAAAAAGGAACAAAGATAAAAATAATTCCTAGATTGAATAAAATAGGTTCACGAAATTTGGCCTGCTATCATTGCCAAGGTCGGCAAGGTCGTTCCACCACAATAGGCGCTTGTCTTGCTACATATATCTATCTACATTATACATATACTACATTATATCCCAGGAAAAACGTTGTTCTCACATTTCTCAGCGTGCAAAGTTCAAAACATTTCACTATAAAAAATCGCAAAACAATGCACTATAAAATTGAAGCAATCGCAGTTTTTTAGAGGTTGATGTATCCAGTATCCCATGAAGCCAGAGTTTGCATTGGCCAGTTATTATGAAGATTGAAGAATACTAACAATAATTTATTTGATAGTTGAATAAATAGTTTGTTGTAGCTGCATATTACATTTTCAATTTATATTTAAACATAAAAAATTGTTGATAATACCTTGTAGGTCCTGAGGTCCACCCATAACATGGTTCAAACGGCGAGGTGGAACTACCCATAAGGATCTCCCCACCAATAAAAGCCATAAGCATTTACTTTACTTTAGTACATTCAACATGATATAACAATAATTTTGTTGAATGATTAAGATGTCAAAATACAACATGAAATTAAATACCATGATAAATCATTAAATAACAAAGTACAAATAACAAAATGAATGTAATTTAAACATTGCAAGCTGTAGGATGAAGTGAAATTAATAATTATTTATGCATTCATAATATTGTTGATAATACTTTAGTGGTGAATTTAACATATACTTATTCGTGTGGTAGCTATTTCGCATTGGTGTAATGCTTCCACAGACACGGTTGGAGAGCTACTGAAATAAGTTTTGAAAATTGGGGTTGTGGTAGTGGATGAGGTGGGGTTGTGGGTGGAGATAATGCAGGAGATTTGGAACCATGTGATTTATGTCAATCAATCAAATCATCTTTATTTCCATAAAATATTAACCTACAACACTAATATTGAATGTATAAGGAGGCAGTTGATATTCATTAGTACTAAATTAATAAACCTTATCCCGGACCACTTCCTCATCAACTCAAAAATTAGTAAAAAAACAAAACTTGATATAAAAAACTGGACCTACAATAATTTTTTCTTCTATATCGATATGTGAGACCTAGGATTTCTGCTCTTACTTTGAATGCCATGTTTTCTGTAGCTTTGTGTTTTTCAAGTTTCAGTGGACTCGCTTACCATTTTTTATTTTTCTTCCTTTTTCGCTTATCTTCTTTTTCTCCTCCTTGCTTTCCCCGTTTTTCACTCCCTTTCACTCCTTTCTTATTGCCCTCTACCTGCCTATTACATGGGAAACCATAGTTGGCTAGGTATTTCTCCTCCTTTCTTTTTTTTCAGCACACCCCACCATATAGCCATTTGTTTTTGTATTTGTGTTTCTGTTTTGTATATTATACTATTGTACTGTTGTATTGTATTGTATATACACTGTGCAATATGCGGAAAGAAAATAATCAATATAGTACCAGAACATAAGGAAAAATAATAAGCATACATTAAATCCTTTCACTTCTATATTATATATGAAATATAAATTCCCGCATAGGCATTGTCGCCTGTGCGCGGGAATGTAATAAATCATAACCCCAATCTTCAAAACCTGATTCAGTATAAAAAAATGATTGTGTATGATTATCATGAAGTATTGTTCGAGTATTTTTTCCTTGCTTTTTTGACCGCAATGGATCACTTTGGTCGAGATCATTTTAGGCTCGTCTTCTGTGGACTCTAGTATAAATATTAACTTACGTAAATGAATGAACGAATGATGTAATTTATGCATATAGGCCCATCGTAATGAGAGATATGATAGTAATAAGTCAATCAATAAACTGACAGGATTCATCAACCACTGTTTTGTTGTCATGTAGCTCTTCAAACATATCCTAATAAACATATTATCTCACGTTGTTTGATAAAAGCTATCACTTGAGACATTCCGCTAATAATAGTGAGTTAAGTAGATCTATTAAGTCAATTCCACTAGCATTCAATCCCAAGTCGGCGTAAGATGGATATTTACGTGAACAACAAAGAAAATAATAATTATTGTACTCGACTTATTAGAAGTGCAAGTGGGAGAATCAGGTAATGAAGTTACTTACAACATAAATCTGAATAATTTAGAATAATAGGCCTAAGTCAGTGCAATAATATTCTTAGATAAGATATGTAATTGCTTATTTAAAATGAATGATTCGAGGAAAACGCAATGTCATACAAGGAAAAGGCATTAGGTTGACGATAAGTGAATTTATTTAGTAACGGTATCTCAGACTTATAAAACGGTTTGTTGTTGTATGGAAAAGAGTACGAAATGAGAGTGGAAAGTAAGGAGAGAGAAGGAAAAGTAAAGAAAAAAGAGAGAAAAGAAAGGAAAGTAGCCTACTGAAGACCTAAAGACTTCCAGAAGCTGATATGTTTAATTTAGGATGCGTTGAAGCGAACTCAAACACCGCCTTAATTGAAAAATAAGTTATACAAAAAGGTGAATGTAAACGAGAGTTGAAGTAGCACTGATTGCGTGAATCAAAAGTTTATAAAAAAATGAGAGTTATTTAATTTATTCAAAATACAGATGGTGTATGAATCAATAAATTTTTATCAGTGAATCTAGAATTTTCAGTAATGAAAAAACGTATATTGAAAAATTCCATGGGACTACGTTTTGTTTCTCAGACCTATAAAACGGTTTGGTGTTGTATGGAAAAGAGTAAAAAATGAGAGTGGAAAGTAAGAAGAGAGAGAGAGAGAGAGAGAGAGAGAGAGAGAGAGAGAGAGAGAGAGAGAAGGAAAAGTAAAGAGAAAAGAAAGGAAAGTAGCCTACTGAAGAAATGATTGAATTTTATGGGTTTTTGAAATATGATTTAATATATCCCATAATTGGAAATTTCGTAAAGTGTATCATTCGTTTGAAATGTGAATTGTATGTATTAATTATTATATACATTATATTATACTGTGGAAAAATAAAATTGATTTATAGATTGAATGTAAAGGAGAGCTGGAGTGAAACTGATTGCATACATCAGAAGTTTAGAGCAGCTTTGATAGTGTGAAATCTAGCTACAATATCTGCTAGAGCAGATATCACTCTCGCAGGTCGTCTAGTAAGAATTCACATTGGTCTACACTGCTCTGGTCTAAATGAGAGTTGGAGAGACACTGATTGCATGAAACAACATCTTAGAGCAGAATTGATAGACTGGAATCTAGCTAGAAAGTCTGCTCGAGCAGATTTACCATATGGAAAATTGAAAAGTCCTGACAAAAAGTCCGATTTTCATAGAAAAGTCCTGACACTACGAAAATGTAATAGCTGTGTAATAAAAATCATAAAATATTAAATATCTGTATGCGTAAGCTACATATGCTGACCCTCCCTCTCCCAAAGGTTAAGTGTAAGAATGGCCTCAATGGCCAAGACTTTGTGTAATTCATCTCTCAGATCCAAGCTCTCTTTTTCTTTTTTTAACAATCACATCATTTACTTCTGCTGTACATTACCTTAAAATATATATTTGTTGTATTTATAATCTTTTCTATTCAGACTATTCAACCATTATGTTCACTTTTCAAAAATCACTGTTCATCACTTGAACTATGGGATCTGAGAGTTGCTAACACAGTAATAATAATAATTTTATCATCCATGTACATTGTAAATTTACACAAATAAAGCGATCTGAATCTGAATCCCGGCGATATAAGGCCCCTCTCCGCTACCACTGCCACATAGCAACTGTAGTATTCATATAAGTTGGCAGCGTGTAGAAGATGGGAGGACTTGCTACATCTGAACCCAACTGCTGCCAAGTTATATGAAAACTACAGTATCTTTTCTATGTGGCAATGCTGCTACACTGCGCCTGCGTACTTGAAAATATTTTGTATTTCATTGAATATAAAAAAATCCAGACAAGTCATTTATAAAGACTGCAGTCCTGACGAGATCCTCGAAATCCTGACGTATGATAACCCTACTCGCAGATCATCTAGAAAGAACCCACACTGGTCTACAGAGCTCTAAATTAATCGCAATTTAATTTAAAAGCAAAATTAGGCCTCTTGAGAAATGCAATCAATAGATGAAAGCAATACAACTTAACGCAATACGAAGTTCAAACACAAATGAATAGACAATGCGGTGAAGGTGAGAAGATCCGATTCAGTTGTTGAATCACATAAAATAAAATGTAATCTTCCTTTTCTGTGGTTGAATAAATTTAAGAATTCTAATAATATACGAATATTTAACCATATAAACAAACCCGGATTACGCTTTTGGAGTGACAAAACAAAAAACACCCTTATTCAATTATCGATTCAATGTTACTTGAAATCAAGACATCAATTTGCGATCAAACTAAATTAGGCAGCAGTCTAATGACAATAATTAACTACTGACAAGCCACGCTCACGAAAGCGGTAAATGAATGCTTTCAATTTTTTTTAATAATAATTGTTTTTTTTATCAAGGCTACAAAGATAATTTATTCCAGATTATTATTCAAGAATAGCCTTCGTGAATCTCACATTGAACTACAGAGGTAACGCACCTAGATGTAGCAATATCAGTGAGAGGAATGACAGGAAAGCAGAGGTAAAATAATTAGACAAACTAAAAAAAATCTGACGTTCTCTAAATAGCCTTGAAATTAAAAAGTATTTATTCAAATTATGAGAAACAGATTATTTTATTATAAAAATAGTTACAAATAACTTTGAATTTTCAAAAAAAAAAAATTAACTCAAAAGATTTTTACTCAATTTTAAACCTGCTCATGATTGAAAAATTAACTTCTTTTTTCTGAGGATGAAGCCCACATAGGTCTGAGACCTGTGCGTGGTAATGAGTTGGATGATGGTGATTTATGAGTTGGACCTACAGTTTCAGGTGGGTTCCGAACCACCGGGAAGTGATTTTCAGCAGAGAACAGTGTCTTTTTGGTTGGCCAATCTAATCGGTCACCGTTACAAACAGGACCTACGATAACGCAGCTTATCTATCTGATTGAACAGATACCTGCTACGGCTCGCGGCTATCACTTCCCTAAAGTGATAGATTATGTTTATAATTAGATTATGTTTAGCGTAATTATCATAAAACCAGAGCCTGTAGATCTTCACAGTAGTTGTAATAGCTGACTGGAGTTTCATAATGTGGCATCCGAGCCACTTATATTCCAAAATTAATAGAGAAACAAAAGTCCTTGCACAAGTGAGACAATTAGTGCATTTTAAGAGCTGTAGGCAAATTTATTTCAGTTCAATACTTGAAAACCTCAATAATTACATATTCATTGCTAATTGCATTTAAGGTTCATCTTGTACCAGATGAGGAGATACGTTAAGTATGATGAAAAATAGCTTCAATAAAACAATATTAATCATATTTATTTTATGAGTATTTTATGATTAGTAAAGAATTTCATCTTAGTTATTTTCAAGATGTTTTTCACGACGGAGAACTTTACTTTGTAAATTATTGAACAATGTAATATAGAATTGACACTACCTATATTATTCTGAGTGATTTTTTTGTTAGCCCAATAAATTTTATTATCTCAGAGATCTCGCGACTCTAAAAGCTATAAGAAAAAGAAACATCCTCTACATAGTTTAATTTTGCCACAAGCAACTGTGAAACTGACTTCTAATACTGACTTCATGCACTGAATTTATTCGGAAATAATAAATTATCCTCTACAAAGTAAAGTACACAGTAGTTTCAAATCTACACGGTAGATTGAGCAAAACTGACTTGCAGTTGTTAATTTGGAAGTTGTTTAAGGGAACCGGACTTTGCTAAACACAGTACCTACACTGTTCAGTACCGGCACACTTCTGAACTTCTGAGAATCTTTAGATTCTTTATTGAAATATTATACAGCAACTAAGAAAAATTATAGCAACTTATAGAATATCTTATAGCTACTAAAATAAAGCTATGATGAGCTATATTACCCAAAACGTGAATAAAAAATCACTGAAAACTCACAGGAATTTTAATATATTTTTATCGAGAATCAAATACAGTGTAAATGGTTTAGTTTGAAATCTGGGACAAACCTTCTCATAGCAAAATAAATCTATCACGAGTAATTGAGGATATTTTATAGCACCTAAAATAAACTTTACGATGAACTGTATTATCCAAAACATGAAAACAAAATCACTCTGAAAACTAACAGAAACTTTCATGTCTTTTCAACGAGAATCAAATACAGTGTAGATGATTTAGTTTAAAATCTGTTAAGAAGCGGTTAGGTGTATAGAAAGAGTAAATAGATTAGATTCATGTAGGCCGTTGTTCAAGAGACTTGGTCTCCTAACTGTACCCTGCTTATATGTGTATGAAGCTACTTTATATGTAAAAACGACTGATATTAACCAAAATCTTGACATCCATGACTATAATACAAGAAGCCGAGGAGATTATCACTTGGTGAGTCACAATAGTAGCTTATTCAAACAAAAACCTAGTTATATTGGTAGGAAATTCTACAACAAGCTACCGCAGTTTTTAAAGTCTTGAAAATAAAAATATTTAAAAAACAATTGAAAAAATATTTAGTTGATAAAGCTTTTTATAGTGCACAAGAGTTCCTTTCACATCAAAATTAAGCCTCACCTCAACTAATTGATATAGTAATTATTAAGGTATCTAGTGTATAATATTGTTGATCTGACTTGTCTTATACTCCTTAACTGGAGTCTCCAAGACGTAATCTACACAAAAAAAGGATCCTTTTTATAGCAAAAAGTAAATTTGAAAAATGAAAACGTTTAATATTATTGCTATTAATAAAGCCAAATCACTTTGAAAACTTATAAAAACTTTAATATATATCATGTTGTGCGGGAAGCAAATACAGTGATAAGGATATAGTAGTTTGAGATCTGTGAAGAATCCTTTTTATAGCAATAAAACCCATATAGTCAAAAATGTAAATACAAAATTTTCTTTGAAAACTCACAAAACTTCACCTCCAACAAAATTGTACCAAAATTTAAAAACTATACAAAATTAATCTTTAGAATTAAAAAATCCCTCTGGTAGCTATTAAAATAAATAAATGTCCAAGATGTAAACACAACATTTACTTTTAGAACTCACAAAACTTTACCTTCAATGAAACTGCACCAAAATTTAAAAGCATTGCGCAAAATTAATAATTAGAATTTGAAAAATCCCTCTGGTAGCTATTAAAATAAATATAATTATGCCCAAAATATAAACACAAAATTTACTTTTAGAACTCACAAAAATTTACTTTCAATGAAACTGCACCAAAATTTAAAAGCAACGCACAAAATTAATCATTAGAATCTGAAAAATCCGAAAAATCCCTCTTGTAGCTAACGATTATATGTGTATATAATAAATTTTATATATTTAATATATGATGAGCTAAGTTGAGATAGTAAATACAAAATTAAATTTTAAAACTTATTTCTAATAGATGACTTGTTACTTACATGAACAACTTTTCGAAAATTTGTAGATCGTATAGGCACAAAAGTAAGACACCGGTTAAAAACTTTTTATCACAGACGCACTCTTGTGAACTTGACGAGATGCACTATTTCAAATTTCACAAGCCACCTGGCGACTGACAGGAGAGACTGCGTTGAGATTGTATTGTATTGTCTGGCACCTGACGTAGCGTTGCATTCAGTCAGGAAGGGGAAGGCAAGAGCAACAATAAACAGCTCAAGTAGTTACGCAGAGGAAGCGCTCACAACAATGATACAGAAAACTTTTTTGTTGCACCATTGATACAGAACTCGTTACTATTTGATACAGAACTTGAACTTGCTGACGATGCCCACATGAGTCTGAGACTTGAGCGAGGGTAATGAAGTGAATGATAACACATAGATGCCAGACGGAGGAGCGGGATTCGAACCCACAAATAAATATTATTTGTATGGAAATATATTATTCTGTGATGTTTTCCATGACGAAATACTTAATGAACAATCCAATATTAAAACTGACACTGTATTTCACTTTTATATGTTGTTTTACTCACTCTTATATTGGAGATGCTTGAGGGATGCATTTCACTTCTGAAAAAAGCGAAATAAAGCGAAAAGAAGAGGCTGACCAAGTTTCTTTTCAGAAGTGAAATGCATCCCTCAAGCATCTCCAATATAAGTGAGTAAAACAACATATAAAAGTGAAATACAGTGTCAGTTTTAATATTGGATTGGAAATATATTGTTGTTATTGGGAATAAAAATGGATCCTAGATAAGCTTATGTGTAGGTGATGAGGTGAAATACAGTGTTACAGTGTACAAAAAACAAAAACAAAAAACCTGCTCATTTGGTTAAAAAATACTGAAAAGTGTTAACTTTTCATGTGAAATTTAACGACTTGCAGTCAAATATTTGTTAAGAATAAGTATAATAACTCACTTAATCTGGCCGAGTACTTTCGAATCTATGAGATCCATCTTCAGAGGCCTCTGAAGATGGATCTCATAGATTCGAAAGTACTCGGCCAGATTAAGTGAGTTATTATACTTATTCTTAACAAATATTTGACTGCAAGTCGTTAAATTTCACATGAAAATTTAATATTAACAACGCAGTTCGTCATGGAACAAGAAATCCAGGAACTGAAAAGTGATCTAAAGTCACTGTGTTCTATTCCAACTGGTGAATGATAGCACCTACTGGAAATCATAACAAGCGGTGAAATACCGAAAAATACCAGACTAACCGGCGATTAAATCTGGTGTATAGAAATGCAAGTAAAAATTGACTTTTTATGGTAAATTGAACGACCAGCAGTCATTTTTAAATGAGAATAAATAAATAATTTACTCACTTTATTTATTCTCAATATTAAAAATGACAAAGTCGTTAAATTTACCATAAAAAGTAAATATTAACAACGCAGATCGTCATGGATAAAGAAATTCAAGAATGCAAGTAAAAATATACTAATTGATAGAACCTTGAGGAGCTCGAAGTTGATGAGTTATGTAAAAATATACAATCTAATATCAAAACTGACACTGTATTTCAATTTAATATATTGCCTTTACTCACTTATATTGAAGATGCTAGAGGGATGCATTTCACTTCTGAAAAGAAGCTTCGTCAGTCTGAAGGGATTTTTTTAGAAGTGAAATGCATCCCTCTAGCATCTCCAATATAATTGAGTAAAGACAATATATTAAATTGAAATACGGTGGCAGTTTTGATATTAGATTGTTCATTAAGTATTTCGTCATGGAAAACATATCACAGATAAAAATATATCACAAGTTAGTTTGAAGTGACTGACAATTGAATAAACTGACAAATATAAATATCCCTCTAGCACCAAGTAATAGCCATTAAAGGAATTCGAAATTAATAAATTCTGTTTAAAAATATATCTTTACACAGAATACACATCAATGAAATGAAGAATAAAAAAACAAATCTTTCTAACCTCTTTGCTGAAGG
Source organism: Conomelus anceps (assembly GCA_948455865.1). Lineage (NCBI taxonomy): Eukaryota > Metazoa > Arthropoda > Insecta > Hemiptera > Delphacidae > Conomelus > Conomelus anceps. The sequence goes on along the minus strand of OX418223.1, from coordinate 6,523,325 downwards.
ATTTTACCATATTCTTGCACGTGCATGCAAGCTTGAAATGGATTATCGTATTTTAAAGCGTTAACGGATTTTTAGCGTAGACTTGCGCAACCTCTATTATGTTGCATACGATATGAAGGTTTTGACCACAGAGTCTGTGGCTCAGACTAACTGATTTTGACCCTCTAGGACTGACCAGTTTTGGCAAGTTGAAGTTTGAGGAGTCTAACTATCGACAATTGCCAGTTTTGTTTAGTCTATCAATTTGATCTTATCAATTTTTGGTGGGTCGGTTTTGATATCGCTAATATCAATGTTTATTGATCACTACAGTTTGCAACAATGTTCCAGTTCGTTTAGCAACACAAGTTGAGCAGCTCTGTCTGTAGCGCGTTAAAAACCACGCTACGTTCAGCTGATTTTAATATGTTTATTCCTCTCACTGCCAAAATGAACTTATTCCTCCTACTGCCAAAATGAACGGGAGGGGGAGTTACCGTATTGTTTCTCAGATAATTATTGATGCCACTGTAGATGCACGGCTTTGTCTCTGTTCTATAATCACAATGAAGCAACATGACCGTCTTTTAGGAAATTGTGTATGTCATAGGAAAGGCCCAAATACGTATCTCAACTTAATTGTTCGCACTATTCCTTTGTTAAGACTTCCGGAACTGGTCATACTTTTTTAACTTAAATTGTTGTAGACTTGTAGATAATAAAATAGAACATCAATTTTTTTTGAGGATGAAGCCCACAGGTCTGAGACCTGTGCGTGGGTAATGAGTTGGATGATGGTGATTGATGAGTTCGACCTACAATTTTAGGTGGGTTCCGAACCACCGGAAAGTGATTTTACAGCAGAGAACAGTGTCTATTTTGCTGGCCAATCTAATCGGTCACCGTTACAAACAAGACCTACAAGAACGCAGCTTATCTCTATCTGATTGAACTGATACCTGCTACGGCTCGTGGCTATCACTTCCCCAGTCAATATTAGGTCATTATCAGTGGCGTAGCCAGGGGGGGCCCATAGGGCCCGGCCCCCCCCCCCCCCCCCCCGAAATTTCAGAAATTAAAAATTCTCAAATAACTAATAGATAAGGACTTATTAAAGCCGAAGGGTTCTATCTGTTTTGTTGTATTATAACGAACAGATTACAGAGACCCTGTTTGTGTAATGGAATATAGCTACAGTTATAGTCAGATTAATGCATTTTTCAAATATTTATATAAATAATATAAAATATATTATTTATAATCAAATAATCAATATATAATCAATTTATAAATAATCAAATATATTCCTCAATATTTACTCATATAGAAACTTGTTAGGTGCTCAAATAGATAATTTTGATTTAAAATGAGCTAAGAAATCGAATAAGACATGTTAGAAAACTGTGACTACCATAATTGTTTATTTATTACATTAAATAAAATGCAATTTTCAAGTTTGAAGTAGATTAACTTTGTTAATTATTGATAAATCATTTTTTTGAATAAACTCATCTTGTAGAAAATTTAGTTTTGAAGTTAAAATTCAGTATAACCCACTAGCCTGAACGCACCCAAAGTTCATAAAATCGGGATTTTATAAATGAAAATACACAAATAAATGCAAGTTCTATGCAAGCGTTTAAAATCATGTGCTATGATAAAAAAAAATTCCGATTTCATGAACTTTGGGTTGGGTGCGTTTTAGGCTAATGACATAAATTATATGAAACTTATAATAATTCGTATTAATTTTGAGATTCAGTACATAAGTTAAGTATGATTAGTTCCAATTCAAGGTTTTTGACTCAAAATAGTCACAGATATCGGTATATCAAACTTTATCATTTCAAACCTGGCCACCTAGGTTCTTAGGTAGTAATTTTTCAAAACTTTCTTTTGAACTTTAGAGCTTAACAAGTTGTCTAGATTAGCTTTTCACACCACTAAATTTTAAAAAAATCCGGACCCTCCTATACCCCAGACCCCCCTTGGTGAGCCCCCCCCCCCGAAATTTTATCCTGGCTAAGCCACTGCCCACACCCCCCCTTGGTGAGCCCCCCCCCCCACCGAAATCTAATCCTGGCTACGCCACTGGTCATTCATTATCAGTCAATAAATAAGTTATTATATCTAATAGTTCTGTGAGCACTAGAACTCTACTTACAACACTACTCACTCAAAAAGGGATGATATTTTCGAAAAAAGTTCAAGAGCACTTTCGACGCAATTTTCATTGTTTAACCTTTCATTGATGATAAAATCTGCAAAAATCAATAAGCCTAAAATTTTTGAAGCCATCTAGAAATTACTCCTTATACCTTTATCAAGGGTTACTATGCACTTTTGGCAGCTCTTAATAATATTACCCTTCAATCATAAAAAGCAAAAATTATCCAATATAAAGAAAGTTCAAAATTTGTTAGCCCCTCCCTTTTCCAGAAAAATTAAGATTTTCCCCCCTAGCTTCAAAGGGATTATTTTTGTAAATTTTTCGAATGGAAGTCTGAGTATTTTTCTGCTCTACCTGTTGAGAAAAAGAATTTCCCAATTATCTCAGTATTTGATTATTTTTCATTTTCTCAACCCCCCCCCCCCCCCGAGCGTCAACCTTCTTCTTGAAATGTTAATCTTCCACTTTTAATAAAAAAAAAATTAGAAATCCACAAAATTAGTCTTATGGAAGTCAATTTTTCTCACCCCACCCCCAAATTCTCAGTTTAGAAACATTCCACTCAGTTCAAAAAGCCCAACCAAAACACAAGAAATATGAAAAAAATCTCAATATTGAAGATTTCTAAAATGTTGAAGCCCCGTCTCTAATCCCCCTTGGGATTATCAAATTTTTGTCACGGATTAAACCCCCTCTCAAATCTTAATAAAGGAGGCCTATTAAAGGATTATCAATTTGAGAATTTTATAAGATTGATTGATAACTTCGATTTATTGCTGACTTATTACATGGTCAGAGGTTTCGCAGTAAAGATTTTATATCGATTGTGTTGTAAATAATATTAATGTAACTGTATTTCATCATTTATTTATTGTGACAAATTTATAACGAATGTGAAGGTGCAACAGACTCAAGTCCAAAACTGCTCTCTTCACAAATTGTGAATATGTTACATTGTCCAAAACATTGAGGTTAACACAGACTAAAAATTTAAGATATGCAGAAAACCACTCGAAAAATAATAAAATGAATAATAAAATAATAATGAAATTTCGGTTTGATTAGTAACTTTTAATACGAATTTGTAAATTTTAAGCATGCTATTGATCCACTTGCATTTTATTAGCAAGATAATAACTAAATTTAAGAATATTTTGAAGTAGTGCTGCTGGCAGATTAGATGAGATTCATGGAAAATTGTAAAAATTGTTTGATGCAATACGTTGACCTTCACCCATGCAATTGCAAGATCATGACCCTCATACTCGACTAATATCGATTATGATAAATACATTGTAATGAATCAAGTCACTTGTGATAATTTTTGAACAGAATAATGAATTTGAGTTGAAATTATACTTATTTAAAGATTTTTATGCAAAACCTGCTTTGCAGAAATAACCTTCTAAGTCGCGACGGATACGTTTCGTACTAAGTAGCACTTCTTCAACAATTGGTTGAAGACCAAGAAGAAAAAGGACGTGTTTCGAACTATGTAGTTTTTTTCAACGTCTCCAACCAAGCGCTGAAAAGAACTACATAGTTCGAAATGCGTCCGCCGCAACTTAAAATGTTATTTCTGCACAGTATCCTTAAATAAGTGTTTTTAACTCAAATGCATCAATTGTTTTTTTTTTCATTACGGATGATGCTCAAATGAGTCCCGAGACTTGTGTGTGGGTAATGAGGTGAATGGGTGAATGATGATGAGAAACATCAATGCCTGTATGAGATTCGAACCCAAGGCTGCAGGAAACGAAGTCAGCCAGAGCCTTATCTTATCACAGACAAGCGCTCCAACCAACTGCGCTACCAGAGCCGCCATAATAATATCAACACTAAATAGTACCTAACAATTTTAATACAAAAAGTATATCCAATATATACAATTTTATACAATATAAGTACGGTATATCAAATTTTAATAAAAAAAAGTATATCCATCTGACAATTTTAATAAAAAAAGTACATCCATCTGACAATTTTAATATAAAAATAGAGAGCTAAACCCTTACTTTATTACACTAGAAACGAACGATATCGATAACGAATTATCGATATAGGCACATTTTAAAAATTATATGATAAATGGGACAGGTTGAGAAGAGTGGCGCATTGGAACAACAATGTACATTAAAATTATTATACAAAGAAAGGGCGTAAAAAATTACAAATGCAACGTAGGCTATAATATGAAAATTAATAAGTTTATAAAATTAAATATAAGGTTCTAGAGAAGAGATAGCAGTATAATATATTTCATGAGCAAAGCTTTAAAAGCCTTTCCTGAAAAATCAGTGAATGACTTGAATATGTATGTCATCGATTTCTATAAAAATATCGCTCGGGAAAAATCACATAAATGGTATCAGTCGATAATGTAAGACTAAAAAAATAAAAAAATCACCCAATTTCTCTTTTTACAATCTTTATTTCTGTTTGAAATACAACTTGGTGAATAACCATGTGTATATAAAACACTATAAAAATAGATACACACTATAGTGTAGATAGAAGACTAAAATAGAAGAAACACTCAATTTTTAACTTCAATTATTCATTTTTCAAACACAGATTTCTTGTCATGAATAATGTACACTCACGATGTTTGAAAACAAATCTCGCAATTTTCAATTTCATTCTTTAGATATTAAGTTTTAAAAAATAAAAATTGGTAAATTTTCCAGACGATGATGATGATGAATATAAACCACTCAAAACCCCGGATTTAAAAAAAATCAACCAATTTTTAAATTTGAATGTTTTTCTTTTCCAATATATACTAGGCATAGTGTGGTCAGGTTAGAATTTGTGTTATAGTTAGCATACGTAGTTCTCCACAAACTGTTTCAAATAAATTAATAATCAATTGCATTACAATGGTCTGTATTATATAAGTTAAGCCCTGAGCTTTCCGTCTGTTATTCAGTGAAATAACGTGTAACATGATAATGGTGTAACAACCGAAACTAGTTTCTCGAAGTTTTAATAAATGTGGTTGTGACAATTTCGTCTTATTATTCATTATGGATACCTTCCACAATATCACCTTTGCCATTACTAAGAAAGTGAAATAACGTTATTTATGTTATACAACATTGATGCCAAATTCACTGAGTATAGTCGTGAGGCGAGACATGAGCATGACAAGAAAAAGGAAGCTCTCCAATGACAAGATACACAAACAAGAAAGATACGCATTTGTTTCAATATGCAACAAGTCTTTTCATTTGTTTGAAAAGTGGGTTCGAATGTTTCTCAATAAAAAAAACAATGGGCTAAACAAGTTCGGAAAGACCTTAAATATGCTGAAATAAGTGTACAAAATATTACAGATCGCAACTTATACAGACAAAAGTGGGCACATCGACCAGAGACAAAAAGCAAAAGGACTGCTACAAAGTGGTCGGTTGAAGGAAAGACATAAGTGAAAAGATGAAAATCACATGGGTGAACCGCAGGCTTTATGTGATCCATAGTGGGTCTATTACGAAAATAATAATAGACAAGTGACTTAAATGAATTAGATAATACTGGAAATATAATCAAGAATACTGCACATCTGAGAAAGTTGCTGAAGGTGGAAAATAGAAAATTTAAAAAAAAAAACATAAAGCTAGAAGGGGAACTGTAGTGTCCGAAGAAAGGAGAAAGGCAACTTAGGAGAGAATGAGAGAGTATTGGCGAAAACGCAAGGAACATCCACACAAAAATAATAATTGATTTAACGTACCCCGAAGTGGGTGGGTGATACGAAAAAAATCAAGAAATAAAGCTAATATCTAATAAAAACTAGTACAAAAAAATTGAAAAAGAAGATTAAGTTTTTACGAAAGCACAAGGAACTTTCACAAAAGAATAATAATTGATTTAACGTAACCCAAAGTGGGTGATACGAAAAAAATGATGAAATAAAGCTAATATCTAATAAAAACTAGTACACAAAAATTGAAAAAGAAAAATAAGTTTTTACTTTCATATCTTCAGGATGGACAACAACACTCACAAAACAAATATAAATATTTTGAAAGACCAAAATCAGGTTAGGTTAGGTTAGGTAAGGTTAGGTTAGTTTAGGTTATGGTAAGTTAGGTTAGGTAAGGTTCCAGGAAAAGCACAAGCATAGAACAGGTACAGGGATGTCCGAAGATCAAGAAAAAGCCACTTCTGAAAGAATGAAGGAGTATTGGAGAAGACGGAAAGAGACGAAGTCATAAAGAATTATTGATTCAGCATACCCCAAAGTGAGTGAAACGAGAAAATCATAAGATTGACCATTATAACTCATACCTGCACTAAATGAACATTCAAGAATAAAAATATTTAATTTTCTTGCATCGACTAGAATAGGTCCAAAGAACTTCGCGTTTACAACAGTGTACTCCAGTTAGCTACATCCCAACCGGTAGATATTTATCACAGGTGAGAAGAAAAATTTATAAGTTATAAGTCGAACATTTAATGTGATAATTTAATTTCATTTTGATGAGCCGATGCTATACTAGAAAATGAAGCCAAAATAAGATGTAACATAATCTCAAGAACAGTTACAAGATAGCTCTCTACCTAGCTTGGCTAAGAACGGATTTGAGATACCGATTTTAAGAAAGTCTTGACTTTAGAGTAAGAAATCTTTGAGTGAGGTTCTTAAATACGAACTCAAGTTGAAGCGTTGATTATACTGGGTGCGTTTACTAGCTGACAAGCCAGGTTACAAGCCGACCCAGTGTACCTGCCATAATTATTTATGTAATGTAAATTCTTATATTAGTGTTGTCTAATGTAAATTATTAAATTCTTGGATTTCTTTTTCCATAACGATCTGCATTGTTAATATTATATTATTGTAAATTCAACGACTTGCAGTCAATTTTAATTGTGAATAAATAATCTAGCTGACACAATTTATTTATTCACAATTAAAATTGACTGCAAGTCGCTAAATTTACAATAAGTAAATTATTAGTGTTAAATTATTTATCAAGAGTCAGGCCTTTGTTGGGGGAGCTTTTAGTGTTACAGCTACTCGCTTGTAAGTGTAAGTAAGACTTATTGCCGCTACGTTTGACTTATCCAAGTCTTCCTTAAATTTGTTAGTCTGTTAGATTTAGAACTACTTTTTCAGACAATTTATGTTCAGTAGAATATGTATTGCATTTATACACTTTTCTTTTTTCTTTCAATAAAGTTTCTTTGACGAGAAACGTTCATAAATACGGCCCTTAATCACACAAAATAAAAATTTTACCAAATTTGGCAACAACGTTTCTGGCCCAGGGCTCAACTTATACGATACAACATTTACAATGTACGAATATAATTACCTGTATTCATAATGGATCAATAATACTGAATGTCTGCAGGCAATCAGCTACCCATTTCACTGATAATGTTTTCAAATGTTTCATGTTGTACTTCAATTGTGGTTCTTTCACTCCGGGAACGTATAACGTAACATGTGAACATATGCCCATGGGTCCGTCACTATTTGCATGGAACATCACCGTTTTCTCATCCAGCGGGATGGATTCAGGATCCGGCTCTCTGTTGAGAATGATCGCTCCAGCATCTCGCACTACTTCCATTATGTCTGTCTTTGTCATGCCTTTCCACACCGTCCAGTTGCTGGTGAGTGAGACATGAAGGCCATCAAATAGCTTTGGAAGCTGGAAAATTGAAATTTCAAGAATTAACAAAATTATAGTAGTGCTCAAGACCTTAAAAATGAATAAAGAATATTGTAATTATGGGGGGGGAGCTCCAAACATTAAATAGATTAGCAAATGCCCAAAAAGAGTTGGTGAGTGAGCCATGAAGGCCGTCAAATAGCTTTGGAAGCTGGAAAATTGAAATTTCAAGAATTAACAAAATTATAGTAGTGCTCAAGACCTTAAAAATGAATAAATAATATTGTAATTATGGGGGGGGGGGGAGCTCCAAACATTAAATAGATGAGCAGATCCCCAAAAAGAGTTGGTGAGTGAGCCATGTAGGCCATCAAATAGCTTAGGAAGCTGGAAAATTGAAATTGGAAGATTTAACAAAATTATAGAGTTCTCAAGACCTTAAAAATGAATAAATAATATTGTAATTATGGTGGGGGGGGGGGAGCTCCAAACATAAAATAGATGAGCAAAGGTCCAAAAGGAGTTACCATCATCCTAGTTTTAGTAATTTTTGTTTTTGAATATGCATTGTATTTGAAAAAATCTCTTTGTGTAAAGGAAACGCATTTGGGGTTTCAAGATTTAACAAAATTATAGTAGTGTTCAAGTCCTTAAAAAATGAATAAATAATATTGTAATTTATGAGGGGGAACTCCAAACATGAAATAGATGAGCAAAGACACAATAGGAGTTAACATCATCCTAGTTTTAATAATTTTGGTTTTGGATAATATGCATTATATTAAAAAAAAAAATACTATTAGCCAATAGTATTATTCCGTGTTTAGTATAACATATTAAGCTGCTCTGTACTTTAGTTTTAGTTTGTTTGAGATTGATAATGGAGTAACATCCGAAACAAGCATCACTATATTTTTAATAAATATGGTTTTGACAACTTCGTCTTATTATTCATTAAAAAAATTCTCTTATGTAAAGGAAACACATTTGGGTTCATACATGTTGTTTCCATTGAAGACTATAAATAAAAGTACGATGCAATGAAGAAAAGAATTATTTTAATAATGGTAGCAGGCATCTGTGTAATCCGATTAGATAAGCAACGCTCTCCTGGGCCATCTTTGTAAGGGTGACCAACTATAGGGCTGGACAACTATCTTGAACCAGAATCATATTGACTGTTATGGCCCTATTTATGAACCTTACTAGAGACTCCCTTATTTCAAGGAAGACTTGCAAGATTATTCCTTCAAAAAATATTTTTTTTAAATAAGTCTCTTTAAAGTTGAGAATTCATCAATGTAAGCACATAAATACTCATCAATCACCACCATTAGCAAAAAACCCATAAAGAATTTATGGGTAGAGTGTAAGAGAGGACCAAGAGTCCTAACTTTTCCCTTAATAAAGGCAATTAATTAATTAATCATCTAATTCATTACCCACGCACAAGTCTCAGACCTATATGCTGGGCTTCGTCCTATTCTAAAAAAAAAAAAACACGAAATAAGGGGCACTATTATGGAGAGGATTTTTAAACCTACTCTATGCAGGCGATGCCAAATATTAATTTATATATATTTTTTTATTATTGTAGTATAAAGTTCTAATTTCAAATTATTTGTTACGTAGTTGGATAATGTGAAAATTCAAGATTTTTTGAAGGACATTCACTAAACCATTTCAAATTTAGATACTACTGATCACGTTTATTGGATTTCTATTATTTTTTTCTGAAGGATGAAGCCCCCATGTCTGAGACCTGTACGTAAGTAATGAGTTGGATGACAGTGACTGATGAGTTAGACCTACTAGTTTTAGGTGGGTTCCGAACCACCGGGAAGTTATTTTACAGCAGAGAGCAGACTTTTTACTGGCCAATCCAATCGGTCACCCTTACAAAGAGGGCCCAGGAGAGCGTTGCTCATCGAATCTGATTGAACGGATGCCTGATACGGCTCACGGCTATCACTCCCTTGATCTTGAACATATCAAGAAATCCGAAAGAGAATTTGTTAAGAAAATTCTTGTGTCAAAATGTATTAAGTATTAATATAATTGTTTTTGAGTATTCAAGACGTACCTTTGAACCTATTGTACTTCTGAACCACTAGTAATGAGATGATCTGCAAAAGTTGAGTCTCCTTTTTGGGTTTTCCAATCTCTAATATGTTCATTTATTCTACGTTTGAAACTTCTAACATGGAGTAGGCCATTCAAAAGCATTTACATCAGTAGTAAACACCAAGTCCTAAAGTAGTCTAAATTAATAGTGTTACGATAGTTGTCTTAAAATTTAATGGGATATGTATCTCTAAGCCAATTACCAATTTTTGAGCATTGATGCGACTCTTCATAAACGCTTCACTGATTGGAAAATCCTCAGTGCCATGAACCTCCCAAACATCGGGCTTTGTTAGCTCGTTCGACTTTAGACTGTGCTCAATCCCTGAAACAAAGAAAATTGCTGGTAAAAATCGGCTAAAGATGCTTCAGATACTTTCAAAAAGGTTTAGGAGACACTTAAAAACTACAACATAATAACTCTACACCGGTATAGAATAAAAATGGATCATATACACATCATCCAATTTTTATTCATTCAAGTATTTGAATTTTTATTTTTATTCCGGTGGTTCGGAACCCACCTGAAACTGTGGGTCCACTCATCAATCGCCATCATCCAACTCATTATCCACGCGCAAGTCTCAGACCTATGTGAGCTTCATCTTAAAAAAAAAATAAGTCAACCCAAAATGTAGGTACTTAAATGCAGTACGTTGTAAAAAAAAAACATTTTTTCCTGATGACCCCCTCAAGAGGCTGAGGCTTGTGTGAGAGTGATGAGGTGACACAGGAAATGGCATGTTGAACAACGGGAGTCGAACCCGTGACCACAGGAGTAGAAGTCAGTCTTATCACAGATTACGCCCCTGCCAATTACACCACTGCAGCTGCCAAATGATAGTTTAAAATGGTCGATTGTTATTAGTTGTAATTAATAGCCCGTTATTAATGGTAACTTGTTAATAAGGGTAATAATAACCAGTTAATACCCAGTTAATACCCAGGTTACACAAGAACTCTTAACCTTCCAGGAACTACCAACATAACTCAAGGTTTAGACCTCTTCATTTCAAATGCACAAAACTGTATCATAATTCTAATCGCAAATGCCTGAAAGTACATTTTTTTATTGCTGATGATGCCCACATGAATCCGAGACTTGTGCGTGGGTAATGATAAAACTTGGATGCCAGACGGAGGAGCGGGATTTGAACCCACGACTGCGGAAACGACAGCAAGCTGAAGTTGCGACGCCCCAACCAACTGCGCTAAGCGGCCCACCATTTAAAAATGTATACGTTAATGCCTCCATAGAATGTCCTATTATTTTATCTAGTGATAATTGAGTAATAATATAACATTGAGTAGATCATTTAATATATTAGTGGTTCGAGTCACAAATTCAGTAATATCATTGTAACACAAGCAGTATTTTTCGGCTAAAGGTTTTTATCAAAATCTAATATTTTAAATTCTTCAACTGTTTTTAGTGTTCTATTTTGAGTAAACTTTTAAATTATTAGGCTTTAAGTGAAACATCCATTTCATTATTTTGGTGTGATTTTTTTTAGTGAATATAGATTTTTAGTGTAAATTAACCTCAATGTTTAGGACAATATAGCACGCTAGTCGAAATTTGTGAAGAGAGTAGTTTTCGACTTTGTCTGTTGCATCTTCTCTTCAATGTTATTCTGTCTATAAGTTAATATATAAATAAATAATATAAGGAATAGAAAATAAAAACTCACAGTTAAAACTAATGACAGCAACTCCGTTTGATAGACACTTGAAAACATTCACATCACATTTACACACGTTACTCTCTTGAGTTGCAACGATGGCATGAGTTACTTCAGGCCTGTTATTTGAACAAGAAAGCAATTTAATGATAAAATGATTAATTCTTAATCAAAATGATTGTTCTTAAAATGATTAAATGATTATTCTTATTCTATTTCATGATCATGATGAGCTTTTTTCCCAATTTTCTACAATGTACAATTGTACAGTTGTTAAATCCTTGAGAGGATATCCCCCAAGCTAATCCATACAGGTTTCTCTAGCATAGCTATTCTTTCCATCTAAAATTCCATTGTCTTATCCCAGCATTCAACAAAGTAAATGTAATTATTCAACAATCAAATCTGACTTTTAGGAAAACAAATTGTCAAAATATTGTTCTAATTATTAAAAAAAACATTCCTTCTAAAATAACAATAAATAAAATGTATAATAAGTAGTATTCGCAGTTGTTCGCTATGGATGGTTATTCGCCATGTATAATGGAACGCCCCACTTGCCTCAAATGAGTTCCCACATTTTAGCTCAAATTTTATTTATTTTTTTAAATTCCCTTATTTTTTAATTGAAATACACTTGAAACAAAATGAATAGACGTTTTTCATAATTATCATTTACCGAAATTTGTTACAGCCATCGGTGCAGTGGCGTAGCCAGGGGGGGGCCCATGGGGCCCGGCCCCCCCCCCCCCCCGAAATTTCAGAAATAAAAAATTCTCAAATAACTAATAGATAAGGACTTATTAAAGCCGAAGGGTTCTATCTGTTTTGTTGTATTATAACGAACAGATTACAGAAACACAGTTTGTGTAATGGAATATAGCTACAGTTATAGTCAGATTAATGCATTTTTCAAATTTTTCCTCAATAGTTACTCATATAGAAACTTGTTAGGTGCTTAAATGGATAATTTTGATTTAAAATGAGCTGCGAAATCGAATAAAACATGTTATAAAACTGTGACTAACATAATTATTGAAATATTACATTAAATAAAATGCAATTTTCAAGTTTGAAGTAGATTAACTTTGTTAATTATTGATAAATCACCTTTTTGAATAAACTTATCTTGTAGAAAATTTAGTTTTGAAGTTAAAATTCAGTATAACCCACTAGCCTGAACGCACCCAAAGTTCATAAAATCGGGATTTTATAAATGAAAACACACAAATAAATGCAAGTTCTATGCAAGCGTGTAAAATCAGTGTGCTATGATAAAAAATTCCGATTTCATGAACTTTGGGTTGGGTGCGTTTTAGGCTAATGACATAAATTATATGAAACTTATAATAATTACTTAGTATTAATTTTGAGATTCAGTACATAAGTTAAGTATGATTAGTTCCAATTCAAGGGTTTTGACTCAAAATAGTCACAGATATTGGTATATCAAACTTTATCATTTCAAACCTGGCCACCTAGGTTCTTGGGTAGTAATTTTTCAAAACTTTCTTTTGAACTTTAGAGCCTAACAAGTTGTCTAGATTAGCTTTTCACACCACTAAATTTTAAAAAAATCCGGACCCTCCTATACCCCAGAGCCCCCCTTGGTGAGTCACCCCCCTCCCCCGAAATTTGATCCTGGCTAAGCCATCGCCCACAACCCCCCTTGGTGAGCCACCCCCCTCCCCCGAAATTTGATCCAGGCTAAGCCACTGCCCACACCCCCCTTGGTGAGCCCCCCCCCCCCCGAAATCTAATCCTGGCTATGCCACTGCATCGGTGATTGTCCATTGCTGTATAATGGATGACATTATCATTGTATTCAAATTTAGAAGAGGAAGCAGTTTTGGGCTGTAAAGCCTGTTGTTCCTCTTCATTTTACTGCAATGTGATGATGTACATAGATGATACATAAATAAATTAGTGTAAAAGGCCTACATGGAATAAAAACCCTAGACTTCAAAACTCAAATTGGCTGAGCTAATTAGAATCAATTTTATCATACTACTGTCAAGTAAATACAGTACTTTCTTAAATTTACTACCCTAGTGTAGATATGACTGAATTAATTTCGGAAAAAAGAAAGATTTTTACAATTTTAGTGACATGAAAGACTGGAAACTATTCGTATGATTTGATAGGATCAGGGTTTCTCAACCTTTAAGGCTCCGTGCCTCCAATATTAGACTAACATTTCTTCACGCCTCCCCTCTACTATCATCACCTTATGTGGTCAGCACAAGTAGTAGAATTTCAATTTGTAACTAAAGCGAGCTATGAGTTACGATAAAGGTTAGATTTGCCGGTTTTAAAATGAAATATTTGATAAAATTTACAAAATCTTCAATATTGACTCAATTTTTCTATCATACAGTCACAATAAAGTGGAAAAAATTAATTTTTTTTAAATCATAGCTGGGTTACAAACAAAAGACGGGAATCGAACATGGCAGCATTTAAGTCGTTCAATTTCACTCAAAGAGTTCTTTACACACAGCCAGTTGCCTATATGGGGGACTTTCTTCTAAATTTATTGTACAATTGTGACTATTTTTAAATGAAGGAAAAAATAAATAAAAAATGAACATAAAAATTGTTTATAAAATCTTCAAAAGATTGTGGAGTTCTTCAAAAAGACACTATTATATCAATCAATGCTTGAATGGAGTAAAGACAAGGCAGCTGAGCATCACACACAACTCAATATTGAACTACATACTACATTATACATTGGTCTTATGAAATGAATAGTTTACTATTATTTTTTATGATATTTATATTATATTGTATTATAATATTATTGTATCATATTATATTGTACTTGTATTATTATTGAGTTTATTTTCTCCACCTTAAAGAAAATAGAGTTTTACAATAAAATAATGGTGTTATGAAATATAAAAGCAGCCACAAATCTGGGTTAATTACAGTTTTTTCAACTATTCTGATACACTGACGCGCCTCCTTCAACATCAACCCCCCCCCCCCCACAGGTTGAGAACCCCTGCGATAGGTCATCTATTAGTGCACATTTCGTGCACAGAAATTCATGTTGAATTCATTTCAAACAAGAGGCACATTGAATAGCTGTACAAGAATTAGTTGGGCGAAGCCAAAAAAAATCCTACAACCTGGTGCTGCATGATCTCTGAACTAGCTGTTTACAATCAGACCATAAGAACAAACGAATAGATTACACAAAAATAGAATGCCCCAATCTCACCTCAACGATTCCACACATTTCAGCTCGAATTTGATGCAAAAGTCTCTGAGTGCTTGAGACTGCTGGGCGTTTAAGCTGATCGGACACATGCAGAAGGGATCTGGCATACAGTAATTGGTGGACGCCTCTTTGTTTGTCATACCCTCCAACGGAAGCACCTGATTAAGTAGTTTCAACATTTCATCGTTTTGTGCACAATCCCTAGAAAAATAGATTCAGTCATTTCAGCATTTCAACTCCTTGTGCGCCATTCCTTGAAAAATAGATTTAAGCCAGTACATATTTATGAACGCTCCATCAGTGTCTCTTGAAATGCCTATATAGATACGTTACATTTCAAGAGCCCCACGACTAAAGAGAAACTAAAGGGAAATTCATAGATACGGCCCTTAAAGTTTCAATATTTCATCACCTTACGCATAATACCTAGAAAATAAATAGACTAGCAGTTTGCCCGATTCAATTGAATCTAGATTTCTAGAATGTTTAACCTGTCCACAAATTTGTTTTTAGTCTCTTTTTTCTTATCCCTTTTCTTATTTTTCTTCTCTTCCGTTTCCTACTCTTCTCTTTTGTCAGTTTTCTTCTTTATTCACATTCTTCTTCTCTTCTCCTGGTTAAGTGACAAGAATGAAAGAATCTTTGTCCAAACTTTGCCATTTTATGTAACTGCATCACTTAAAGATTGTCATTGTTGTAGTTAATATCATAAAGATTATACAAATAACATTGTACCGTTGTACGTAACTTCTAGCACGTATTTATAGTTGACTATAGTATGTATAGCCTATGATGATGATAATTTTGTTTTTAAGCACTCAAGCAAGTATTGTAAAATTTACATGAATGAAGAAAGTTCTTCTTTTTTCCTTTATCTCAATCTCCTTCTCCTTAGTTATAGTAAATATATTATATCAGAAGTTTAAATTCACTAAGGTGAGATCAATTGCCCCCAAAATTATTTATTTATTATTATTATTATTATAATTGCCCCCAAAACAGAAAAATTTCAACTTTGAACCCCCATATTTTACAAAATAATTGATGAAAAAACGTTTTTCTCACGGAAATAGATAACATTTCAAAGCCCTAACAATATCCAATACCCAAAATTTGTGTATTTTAGTTGAAAATTTGTAAAGAAAGCAGTACCGTAGTGGGTTAGGCAATCAAAAATGGAAAAAATATAGGTAACTTTACTATAAAAGAAAAAACATAAAAATTTAATGAATAATAACAAATACCAAAATAAAAATATCCCAATAAATTTTCCAAACTCAAAATGCCGGTTTTATCTTTACTAGATAGTGTTTATTCTTGTGATAAATTAATAAATACAAGAAACTTCGAAAAAAATTACGATCAAAAACCCTGCGCACAGCCTCAATTGACATCTGTCGCAATAATGCTTTAGTGTAGTATAAAATACATCCCTTGAATTAATTACTAAAAACATTTGATCAATTAAATTATTAAATAAAACACTTCAACTTACAGCGGTCGATAGTTGTATCGACTTTTCAGACTTTTGTCGGCTCCGCTCCTCAGTAGAAAACTGACTACAATGTAATTATCCTGCAGAACAGCTTCAAGTAGAGGAGTCGTGTTCAAATGCCCTGGAGTATTAATATTGGCACCAGCTCTTACCAACGCCTCCACAATTTGAACATTTCCTTTCACCACTGCTTCGTGCTGCACACACAGATAAACAAACTTATTAATTTATAATATAGTACAGTTAAATACTATATTGTATATGGTATATATTGTTATGAATGCAAGAAAAAAAATAGTCGATAAAACATGTTTTTATAAGCCATTTGTTTTTGTATTTGTGTTTCTGTTTTGTATATTATACTATTGTACTGTTGTATTGTAAATTTGTTTTCTGTTGTATTTTGTGTGTGTTTGAATAAAATTTGAATTGAAAAAATTGAAAAAAACATACCTTCCATTCATTGACGACACGTGCTTCAAAGTGATTGTACATTTTTCTATTGCTGATGATGCACGCATGAGACCGAGACTTGTGCGTGGGTAATGTGGTGAATTATAAATTATAAACACACATAAATGCCAGACGGAGGAGCGGGATCCGAACCCACGACCGGTGAAACTACAGCAAGCTGAAGTTGAGACGCCCCAACCAACTGCGCTAAGCGGCCCGCCGCTTGTTTCACAATCACACAACAAAGAGATTAGAATTCTTGAATTCTTACCAAATTCAGAGGGATATGGAATATAGTATATAAGAGTTCAGAAATGATGCAGTTAGTTTAATAGAAGAAACATGAGATATCAATACATTTAATAAACAAAATATTCGAAATGACCACGACGAATTAAATTTTTGTTCAACATTATTGGAAAATTTGAATAATTTATGAAAAATTGACTCACCAACGGGGTCCAGCCGGCATAATCTTTGGTATTGGGGTCTGCTCCCTCTTTTAATAGTCTCTCCACTTCAGCCACATTTGCCTATAGATAATAAAAAAATTCTGTAGATGTAAATCTACCAATAGTTATTATTGAAATTAATAATTTGATACATGACTTAATTGGCGTGATGGAACTGCCCGTAGGGGTCTCCCCACGAATAAAATCCATACTATTATTATTATTATCATTATTATAGTTAAAATTTATGGTAAGTTTAACGACTTTCAGTCAATTTTAATAAATGAAATGAATATTTACTCACATAGGCAGAAACGTTTTCGAATCGTGACGATTCATTTTCAACAGCTGTTGAAGGGAGTAAATATTTATTTATTCTCTATTAAAATTGACTGCAAGTCGTTAAAGTTACGATAAAAGTTCATATTAACAATGCAGATTTGTATGGATCAAGAATATTATTATTATCTTAATAACTAAAATGATATCACAAGATTAAATAGGCAGTAAAATCAAGTGGAATTAACACCTTATTCACATCTCATTTGATAAGCACCTGAAAGGAAAATCGATAAAATTCAATCACAAATGTTGAAAAAGTTTAAAAAGATATTGAAAAGGAGTTGAAATCAAGCTACTCGCTGAAAAAATGTTCAATGTATATACTTTCACAGTGTAATCGGGTTAAATAGTATACTAGGCTACCAAGGACAAGTTTCTTTCTTTTAATGACGTTCTTGATTTTCTTACGATTTAATTATTTTATTACGATAAGAACTCGGTGCAACGCACAAGTTCTAATGCCACCTAATTTCCAACCAATGCTATTTACGATTTTTTGTAGTTTTCTCAATAAAGGTTTCTGATTTATGATCTACAATCTGCAAAAATAAAGTTTTAATAAAAATGTAAAAATTTGTAGAACTTGTTAGCCGTACGTAAACATGGTTACTATAAGACAAGCTGCAAGTATTTAGTTAACATATGGTTTAACAATGAGGGATATTTTGTGGATGATGCCCACATGTGTCTGGAGACTTGTGCGTGGGTAATGAGGTGAGTTGATGAATGATGAGAAACGTCCATGGCTGAATGAGATTCGAACCCAAGGCTGCAGGAAACGAAGCCATCTTATCACAGACAAGCGCTCCAACCAACTGCAGAATAGACAGATTAGTTGTCTACTGGGCGAGTGGGTAGTTTTATGTGTTCGGGATTTCTATCTCACTATCTGACTCGTCCGCATTGGCTAGTAGCGAGTAAACTCGCCCAATGTATAGGTGGATCACCACGAGAATGACATTGATTACATGTTAACTGATGCCACTCTAATGGCGATCCACTTATAATCGAGGATTGAGCGGCGTCAAAACCATTCCAAATCGAACTAATGGGAGTCTGCTATAAAATTATGGAGTGGGTTTATAGCAACAAAAAGAAATTTCGAATAATAATCAACTAATAAGAAGTCTACTATAATTAAATTTAAAAAATATCTCAGATAACTCACCACAGGCGAGAGTCTACTATTATGGAGCAACAAAAAGAAATTTCAAATAATAATTGACTAATAAGTATTCAACTATAATTAAATTTAAAAAATAACTCAGATAACTCACTTTAACACAGGCGGCATGTAGCGGGGTTTCCCCTTTCTTATTTCTTTTCACAGAATCTCTCCGTTTGGTTATGTTGACATTCAACGAGGTGTTAAGACTCTTGCTTCCGCCATCTTGCTTTTGTCGTTTTCCTCTTGCAGAGATTGGATCGACCATTTTTACCGCCGCGGCGTCTTGAGGCGTTGCAGGAATAATTTCAGACGAGTCGTCTTCAAACTGAGTAAATGTTCCTGGTTCTTTATCATAATTTTTTCTCGCCTTTATAAGACTTGTCGACTTCTTTTGTCCTTCGTTCAACTTGGAAACGTTACTGTTAGCATTTCTCAGTAATTGATTTGCCTTCCTCTTAATGTTGCTACTGGAATCATTTGAAGAATTCTTAATGCCCTCATTATCTGTTATATTCTTCAAATTTTCATCAATATTTTTAGCATTATCAATCTCATTCAATGATGATCTTCTTTTAATTCTCTCACTTTTCACTCTGAGTTTCCCATCAGACGAAACCAAACTTTCATCAGGTTTTTCTTTACTATCATCCTCACTCATTTTATTCACCCAATCACGTTTTAGTTTTCTTCCTCCTTTAGTTTTACTTTCATCTAACTTTCCATTGGATGGTTTTCTTTTCATTTTGACCGACTTATCAACAGGCTCAGAATCTTTCACATGCTCTCCGGGAAAACCATTGAAGTCTGATTCATTGTCGCTTGATCTATATGGACTCTTGTCATCTTTCTTTACCAGTTCCTCAGATGAGCCATTACTCTCACTATTGCGCTCTTTCTTGGCACTATTCGAAGTATGTCTCACGGTTTTTTGTTTAGCAAAACATAGAGGTGTCTTTTTGACAGGCGATTGAGAATTCCCAATCATGTCTACAGATTCGGTTTCGTTATTTTCAAAAACAGGCGAATTCTCATTCACATCCTTGGAGCGTTCTGTGGCCGACACATTTGATTTCGAAGACTTATTTTGAACAGATCTCGAGGGTTTGGAATAATTTTTCGTGTAGATTGAACCTTTTTTATCTTTTTTCACATCAATCTTATTTGGTTTATCTTCAGCATTGTTTTCTCCATTTTCAATATCATTCAGAACATCGTTTAGCAGACTATTTGATGAAGATCTAGAACTGAAAAAGAGACATCACTGAGTAAAAAACTAATGAAGGAGCACTCCTCTTATTAATGCAGCAAATTTGGCTGTTCAATAATCAAAATTACAAAATTCGGTTACAGTTCCACTACTCCGTAGCCCACAGAATTAATAGATAGATAGATAGATATAGATAGCGTCCAATGACCGCCCCTCAAAAAGGTATAAGGACTTATCAAATAGTTGAAGCTTATTTCTAAGTTATCTTTAATCGACTGAGAGAATCGATAGTCGGTCGATCTGTACCAAACCCACAGCTACACCTAGCCGATCGACTATCGATTGTTTCACTGGACTATATACTGAACTGCAGCCTTCAAACCCGATTTGAACAAATTGCTTTGTACGCATCCCTGCAACTACAACTGAAATAATTATGTTTGTGAGTGAAGCTACTAAGAAATGTAGTAAACTGTGCAATCGCATCCATTTACCACTCACCAATCCCATGGAGCTTGGAAAGAGTTGTCCCTACAGTGCTGAAGAGGAAATGAGGTCCTTCACTGGTGGTAGGATTTAGGATTGTTTTGGACATATAGGCTATTAAGGAAATTACTATATTAAAAAATGTATCTAATAATAATCCAATCTTAATGTAGGATATATTTCTGTAATTGGCAGGTGGCATGTTGTGTGAGTTTTTCTCATATATCTTCAACTAAGTTTATGAGTTTTTCTCAACTATCTTCAACATATATCTTCATGAATAACAAAAATAATAATGTCTCAACATGAACTGGTTTACCCTGCAATGCTAGCAAAGTTGGTATTACTAGAGCACTAGCGGCTTGAATACAAGCTAAAGATATTGTTCAATAGTGAACAATCAGAGTATCTGGTGTAAATAAATAAACTACTTCCTGGAAACCTCTTGACTTTTACTGTCTTCCAAAATGATAAATCCCTGGATAAGAGATTGAAGTGAGCCTTTGCGAACCTTTACAACACTAATTTTCTTTAGTTTAAAATAAAGTTTAGCTTCCAAACAACAAAATCAATTAACTAAACAAAAAATTTGTTACAGAGAGGTATTCGATACGGTAGTAAAATTTGTCCTGCCAAGATTCCTATGAGAAGGGAAACTATAAAAAAATTTATGTAGAGGATTTCGTTACTTGGAAGTTCATTTTAAATAACTTTGTCTGTATTCCTAATTTAAAATTTAGGGGTGAATATATGATAATTTTCAAAAAGTCATAATGATGGTTACACTTTTATACCAGGCTACTATCCATCACATCATTTAGTCTAAAAGTGAGCCATTATTTGGTATAAAAGTGTTCTATTATTCAAGCTAAATCACAATGCAGCTAAGTCAACTAAAAATTTCAAAATCCGAGATCAGTTGTGCATGAAAATAATTAGTACATATATAAATTAGTTAAATAATTCGTTATAAATTGAATAATATGAATAAATCATATTATTATGGGGTTTGGAGAGTAAAGAGTACCAATCTCACCTGCTTTTGAATATTTTGGCAATCTTGTTGATTTCGTGAAGAATACTCCCAACCGTAGTATCAGGTGTTATATCGCCAGGATAAAATGGTTGACTGCACTTTGGACAAATGGATTCAGCCAATTCCAATAAACAGGCTTGACAGAAAAAATGACTGCATGAGCCGGTGGTAAAAGGCTTCGCAGAAGTTTCATGGCTGTAAACAAAATAAAATTATATGGTATATCTATGAAACATTACACGGAATATGAGCTCATAATGTTTTAACCAATTGCTGTTGTGAATTGCTTGATGTATGTGTATTTTTTTATGTATGACTTTTATCAATTAGTAGTAACACCCTTAAGTTAATTCCACGTTACTGTTAAAAACAGTGGAAGACATCAGATACATGTTATAAAGAGTGCCCGGTATCTACTATCATTATCGGTACTGTAATCAATAAATTTTAGTTCTTAGCATTTAGCACACACTATAGCTCTAGTGGCTATGAATGAAACATCAAGACAGACTAAGAAAATGGTAGAGAAGAGGATTTGCAGAGACAAGGAGTCAGACTGAAGTGATTATAAGGATACAATAATGTGGTTGTGAAGACACTACAAGGGCTGCTATAAGTTGGAACCAATAATAAAGGATAATTCTTTTCAAGATGTTGACTTTTGATGTTAAGTCACGGACGCACGAGACTGCACTTGGATGGAAGACCGGCTGCTAATGTATGACGATATCTGCGTATCACTTACCCGGTGGTTCGGAACCCAACTTAAAAACTATGGGTCCACCATCCATAACAAAATGTATACAACATAACAACATTCACTTCATTATTCATTGCCGACGCACAAATCTCAGGCTCATATGGGCATAATTAGCAAGAAAAACCAGATTTTTGACGATAGGAATAATAATAATTATAACACTAATGAGTTATTGCTCTTTAGATTGTCTTAACTTGGGCTATTGTTTTTTATTATGGTTACCGGTTATCACTTTGTAAAACTGCAGAAGCTCATCAACAAGCCTGATAATGTGATAGTAGGATAGCGAAATGCATCCCTCCATTTCAAGTTCAAGTGAGCAAAAACAAAAAGTTAATAAATTGAAAGGATCAATTTCAATGTTTGATTGTTCAATAAGTAACTTACTTTTTCATAATATGCTTCACAGATAACAATTCAATAGAAACAATTTGCTTAAATTTCTCTTACCATATTTCGCATTTCAAAGCGTCATCAAACTTCTTCAACACGTTAATGGTGCGAAAGTTTGAAGCTTCCATTTTAACGAAGTATTATCCAAATAAATAGGGTTTGTCAGCACATTAAAATAGCCTTTATAACACAGAAAAATAAGGCTATGTACACTGATAACACTACATTTCTACCTTGATATTCTCTATATAGGATCAAAAGAAACTATGAAAGTGTCACTATCACTGAGAAAATTACTAAATATTCATAACTATCCCCCTTCTAAAATTACATGAATCTATAAGGACGCAAAATTATAATTATGAACTGGATTACTACAGACAACAACTCCGCCTTTCTTATTACAAATTACATGCTTTGCTTTACAGATTTGAGATTTTGAGGTTATGATCGTCTATTTTGGCGGTAATATTATCGACTCATGAATAGTCGATACATGGAGAAGTGTCGACTAAAACAAAATGAGTTGATATGTTGTTGTCAATGAATATTTTATTGATAGCATCAGTGGCGACCAAAGGGGGTTGCTTTAGGGTGCTGAAGTGCTCCCCCCTCCTGAAGCCAATTTCTATACAAAAAATTTTATTCTCTGAGTTTTAAAGAAAATAGAAAATTGTTTTATTTTCAACTTTTATTTAAAATTAAAAATATATTCTCTAATCTGATTCACAAATTCGGTATGATCGAATGGAGGCTTGCTATCATTAATAATCGCAAAGTAGTTATTTACCAATCGCACTATTAAAGAAATCAGACTGAATGGAATAGCATATTTAAATATCCATAGAAAAATAGAAGTTGACCTGGAGTAGGTTATCAACGTTCTCTTGAGCAAAAGACCCAGAAAATTGAATTTAGTTTCCTGTGAAAACTCTTACAAGGCTTTCACGGAAATCTTTACAATGCAAGTAATTTTTAATACATGCATACATGAAATTCATATAATTCAACATTAATTTATTAATCAAGCTGGCTTTTTTTGTTATTCTATTAATCAGCTCTGTTATTACACACTGGGCCTTGCTAAAAAGAACACGAATAGCTTCGTTTTGAGGGGATTATTTTTTAAGGATTTCTGAGGGAGCAGGACTCAAGGGGACTATTTTATAATGGACTGTCACTTCCTGACAAACTACTTGGTGTTTGGTGGTGTTATTGTCAATCTGACTAGCAGCCTTACAATAATTTTAGGTTATAATCACCTGCTTAATTTCGTGATCGCTACTTTAGTTAGAAGGGGTTTGTACAAAAATTGCATTCTGCACACCGCTGGCAATGGAAGAATTGGGCCACACTATCCTCAATCTGATGATCGAAGTTCAAACGTAGCTGTAGCCCGTTTTGACAACCCTGTAACTCTTTTATTATCGTATATACAGGTAAGTTTCAGTAGCCTTCTTATAGAAAAATTTGTTTTTCATAAAAACTTTTCTCTACTGAATTTAGCTACAGTGATTAATTCAGAAGTTACAAGCGAAAACCTGAATAGGCCGCAGCTCAATGAGAGTCGAGGCTCGTTTTCACAATCTTGTAACTCCTCTTTTATTAAATTAATATTCAGGTACATTTCAATAATCAACTTATAGGAAATGTATTTTATTTAAAAAAGTACTTTGCAAAAATTTGCTACGATGTGTAGTTCAGAAGTTATAAGTGAAAAACGAAAAAAAGACTACGTACTTTTGTATCCCGGCTTGTGAAAATCAGATGCCAATCTTCAAAGCGAATCTATATTAGCCGTTGTTGCTGCTGGATTCCTGGATAGGAAAAAATACAAGTAGGAAAAAATGAATGCTCACACTGTCTAGCGGTAAAAAGTAAAACTAACGTCCGAGTTGAATAATTCTCTCGGAATTACTTATTACAACCTTACTTTATAACCTTAATTTTATCGAGAAATATTATGTAACAGAATTCGTACAGCACATAAAAATTCTTTGAATTTTAACTGAGCATTTGAGCATAGTCTTATATTTAATCAGGGGGTTAGCCGAAATTTGACGAAAAAACTTGGTGTACATTATTTTTCTCGCCTCCCCCCTTAGTTGTTGCTAAATTCAGAGAAATCAGGAATAATGTTTAATTGATAGGTTTCATATAATTAAACATTCTATTTTCTTCGAATCTTATCTCTTGATATTTTTCGATAAAATGTACGGGAAGGTAGTAATTTAGAAAAAACTGAGGTCATGTATTATTCATGGCAGATATTAGTTCATTTTACACCGCTAGATGGTGCTGGTGTTCACTTTTGTATTCCAGCAGTCATTCACGGCCAAAGCAATGCTTGGAACTTGGAACTAGGGACCTCTATTCTCAAGCCGGTATACAAAAATACGTAGGCCTAGTTTATTTAGGTTTTTGCTTATAACTCCTGAACGACACATCGTAGCAAATTTTAGAAAATAACCTTTTTTGGAGAAAATCAATTTTCCTACAAAAAGATTATGAAAATGTTCCTGAATTTTTGATAATATAGGAGTTTTAGGGTTGTGAAAACGAGCCACGGCTATGATTAAGGTATGGCTATTTCGTTTTTCACTTGTAATTTCTGAACGATGCATCGTTTCTAAAAATACCAGAGAATATTTTTTGTAGAAAACAAGTTTTTCTACAATATAGTTATTAAAGGTTACCTGTACGTACAATAATTTAGTTTTTCACTTTTAATTTCTGAACGATACATCCATCGTACATCTAAATATATCAAAAGATATTTTTTGTAGAAAACAAGTTTTTCTACTATACTGTTATTCAATCTTACCTGTACATACAATAAGAACAGAGTTGCAGTGTTTTGACCTTTACAAGGTGATTCCTCATCCCTGAAACCTTACCCATCAATGCGCTTAAAATATGGCTTATTATTATTTAGAGGGATTATTATATTTCCAGAAATTTTCGAGTGAGTACCCACGAACCCCATGTTTAAAAGAACTTAGCCTATATTATTTTCATAAATTGTTGGAGAACTCTTCCTTTTCCCCCTTTACTATAAAGTTCCTAGAGTCTACCTCAGTGGCGGCGATATAAGAACCCGCGGGCCCCCCCGCAAGTTTGTTCATCGGGCCCCCCTCCCCCTATAATATCTTTAAAACTATTATTACAGGTATTTCGAGTGGATCCTAGGCAAAGACCTTTCTGCGAATATTCCGCTTCTGACTCACAACTAAGTTTTAAGTGATGTAGAAATCACTTAATAGCATTTCGTATTTCATCTATTCTAGCGCCTTCACTCGTTTAGAAGTTATTTAGGTAATTGAACAACTATTTACACAATCACTAGATCTCTTAATATAAAAAATTATGGTTGAATAATTGAAATACTGTCAGTGGAGGCAGTTTATCATAGTTTTACAGCCACATACTCACTAAGTTATTGAAGATGGCTTAATCTACGTTTTTTCAAAAGAAGAAACTCTTCCACAATGTTATCTACATTAATTTCTCGCTTTTCCTGTGTTCGCCTGAGGATCGCCAAATCACTAACTCTTGATTGGCTCATAGTACTTCTCAAATAATTTTTGATAAGCTTTAATTTTGAAAAGCTTCCTTCTGCCGTTGCAGTCGTCACTGGTAGGGTGAGGTTCAATTGCACCGTTGTGGCAAGGTTTGGAAAGCTACTTAAGAGCAAATTATTTTCTTCAATTAGCAGTTTTGCTATATCTCTGACAGTTTTTTTTGTGGCAATCTCATCTGATAACAATGACTTGAATGAGAGTATTTCTCCCGTTAGCTGGTCATTGATGTCATCAGGATACTTTTATTTATGAGGACAATTGCTTTTTCTGTAATATCTTTCTCAGGAAGTTTCGTCAAGTTTTCCGACCTCAGAAAAGAAAAGTTTTCAACTACCATTTGTAAACTTGAGAGCCTGTTTTGTATCTGATTAATTACAATATCCAATGAGGCATTAAATATTTTTATTTCGAACGATTCTACAGGGTTGTCAATTCTATGATCAGACGCTAGTTCATCAAAAAACTGCTTCACAATTCTCTGTCGCTTTTTCTTCATTTCAGTAGATATATTACAACTTTGTGAAAACTGCGTTGATTCAGAAAGAGACTCTGAGAAATTTGCCCTTAACTCTTGTAAACTTTTCATTGCTCTGTTCAAAAAGTAACGGGCTTTGTCCAGACTTATGCTGCAAACTCTGTGAGGCCGTATTAATAGGATTAAAATTTTGCTTTCAAGGGTCAACATTAGAATAAATGTGGTCGGATTATAGCTGCATTACTTATCTGCCATCGATAAACAATACACATACTTCGTATCATAACAGTAAATTATAAATACTGCTATCTAAAAAATAATGGTTATTGCAGTTTTGGATACACAATCATGCCTGCAGACATTTAGCTTATTTTAGTAATTTTTTGACAATACTTACATAAATATTGTTAATAACAATATTTTGTTATGATAGGGGGGTCCACTGAGGCCCGAGTCCCAGTAAAATTTCCCCCAAAAAACCTGGTCAAGGCTTGCGGGCCCCCCCAGCTCGTGGGCCCCCCCGCACCGCGGGCCCCCCCGCACCGCGGGCCCCCCCACACCGCGGGCCCTGCGGGCCCGCTATCGCCGCCAATAGTCTACCTCTCTACCCTCCCCACCACACACTACATCACTATATGTTGGTCAACCCACCCCACGGCTAAAGATCTAGTTAGACCACTGGTTAGAACACTTCTCCTTCACACTATAGTCAGTTGCACGAAAGAAAATTAAATTTGACCACCAAAAGATGACGTCATTTGATGGAGCCAGTGCAATGACTTCCATATTGAGCTCCATAAGATGACATCATCTTACGGTGGTTGAATTTAATTTTATTAAACTGGCCGTTTATCTATAGAATATACTAATCACAGGTGAGGACTTATCTATGGGTTTCATCACTGGTAAATAATTTCGAAATCCTTCTAATGCTATAAATTATACCAAAGGCCTCCACCACTGCTAACATTGACAACTATAGGCTATGGCATTAAATAGCTAATGGAAATCGATGCATTACAATAATGGGCGTTTTCACACACACCGACACGGCGCCGGCACGACACCGGCACCGGGCGCCGATATCGTCACGACATCGTTGAAGCATTTCACACTTACCGACACGGCATCTGGCTGTCGGTGAAGAACTAACCTTATTTTGCAGTGGGCGGCACAGTTCAAAACGGTACGATGGCTGATTACAACCAGAGAGTATAGTAAAAGAATTACTTCTATTCTCTCTGATTACAACAGGAGGTTGCATTTGTTATATTTATTATATCTACGACGTAAAAGGCACAGTCGTAATAGACAACTTTGAATTGACCCAATAATAAAAGTTCGCTATTTGGATGGCTTGTATTACTACACCTTATTTGATAAGCTAGTGACAAACCCAACAAAATTTTTTAATTTTTTTCGTATGGGTACTGTAAGGAAACTTTCGACTATATATTAGTGAATTTAAGTGATGAAATCAAAAAACAAGACTAAGATCTTGTTCTTATTTTCTTCTATAGTTTTGTCCCATAAACAGGGCTCGGATTCGACTAATTCAATTAGGGTGACAACATCATACCTATCAGCCATCGTACTGTACCAGACGTTTTTTTTCAGTACCTAACCTCAAACTGTTGACAAAATGACCAAATTCTGTTCAAAACTATGGACGACACACAAGTGTCGGTGCCGGCACCGGCGGGAGCTATGCTGCCAACGACATGCCGGCGCCGGCAGCCGGCTGCCGGTGCCGTGTCGGTGAATGTGAAAGCTGTTCCATTTGGCAGCATTGTATCTCAACCCCCACGACACCGGGACGACATCTTGCCGGTGTCGTGCCGGCGCCGTGTCGGTGTGTGTGAAAACGGCCATTGGATTTCTTTTGGACATTCCCAGCTCACCATTCCTTTTCGCCCATTAAATCCCCCAACCTTCCCTTTTCTTGTCCTTCTTCCTCCTATACCGTAATATTAGTCTATGAGGACCCCTACCTATAGTAGGCTATGTAGGCAACCATATAGTTGGAAGGGGCCGGGTTTCGTCTCCATCACACAGTACAGTATTACTAATAATATTTTAAAATAGTTTATGGATTTTACTTTTGAATGATATTGGATTTCAGTTATTGTAATTTAATATTTTTAATTTTTCATGTCTTGTATATGTACGGTATGTTTTGTATTTTATAAATAAATAAAGTTTAAGAATAATTAAACACAAGTTTTCTTCTATAACGTATTACAATAGATGTTTTGGGGTTTTACATAGATATCAAGATAATATCATTTAAGTCATAAATAATAGTTACTAGTGAGCCCAACGGGCTGGAGAACTCGCTTGCAAACAATTAATTTTTGAAAGGGAAACTCATTTGGAAAGCTTATCGTAGGGGTAAGGTAGTAACGAAACGTTTGCTTTAAAGATACTTATTTAAAAATTCACAAGACATATCACTTTAAGTTCAAGTTCATCGTTGCTCTGATACACAGATTTATTTTCCACAAAAAAGACCTACCGTAATCATATACCTATATATCAGGGCAATGGAATATGTATTTAGTAGATGTGGATATATTTACCACATAAAAAACAGCTGTTCATAACTATATCCAAATATCAGGGCAATGAAATTAGTATATCAGATATATAGCCTATAGATATATATATCAATGAAGGGCCTATTTGATTCGCCTCAAAAAGGATGAAGGAGTCGGTTAATTTTATTGGCCAACGAACTTGACCTGTCTAAAGATACCAAGAATCTGTGTTTCAAATTTGAAGTTGATTGATAAAGGCGTTCGAAAGTTATCGTGGAACATACCCACAAACACACAAATCAAAAGGAAGAACTCGCTTCGCTCGTTCAATTACTACTATTCAAAGGAAACACTAGCCTGGATTGCACTGCCCAAGTCCAAGTTCAACCCAGTCAAGAGTTCAGAGCTGGATAGGTAGAGAGAGGAATATGAAGGAAGGAGCAAAGGATCGTTGACACGGTTGACATAGGCAGCATGCTTCATTTTTACTAGCTATAACTGAGCTTGACTGTCGCTTGTCTAAATTCATTTACCAATGGTTATTGAGTTCATGGGAGCCCTGCCGGTAAATGCTACCAGTGGCGTCTATGAATTTAATGTCCATGAATTTGAATACACCAAGAAGAAACCAACGGTTAAATTTACGGTTACACCAACGGTTCAAGAGACTTGGTCTCCTAACTGTACCCTGCTTATATGTCTATGAAGCTACTTTATATGTAAAAAAACAGATATAAACCAAAACCTTGAAGTACACGATTATAATACAAAAAACCGAGGAGATTATCACTTAATGAGTCACAAAATATAGTAGCTTATTTATACAAAAACCTAGTTATATTGGTAGGAAACTCTACAAAGCAACCGCAGTTTTTAAAGTGTATTGAAAATGTATAAATATTTAAAAAACAATTGAAAAAATATTTAGTTGATAAAGCGTTTATAGTGAACAAGAGTTCCTTTCACATCAAAATTAAGCCTCACCTCAACTAATTGATATAGTAATTATGGTAACTAGTGTATGTATGTATATAGTAGGCCTACCATAGCCGATACGACTGTAGGTGACTCTTCAGACCTTAACGTTATGTTTTAGTCCGAAGAGCGTACTACACAAACGAGGAGTGAGGTAGTTTGTGATTGCTTTCCTCACTGAGCTTACAGAATTGTATCAGTATGCCAAGCCCACCGAAACAAATTCTGAAGCTCTATGCTTGACAGTCCACTCTCACCTTTACACAGGGTCTGGCTGACGAGTGAGTGTGTATACTATCTAGCACACCAAACTAAGTGTATAAAATTGTATAATTGTTGATCTGACTTGTCTTATACTCCTTAACTGGAGTCTCCAAAACGTAATCTACAAAAAAATTATCGGTTAATGGTAAGGCTCCCAGGAACTCAACCAATGTAGCATGCTACATTTTTTTTTGTATAGATTACATCTTGGAGACTCCAGTTAAGGAGTATAAGACAAGGGACCGGAACTCTCTGACATATGGAGGCCTTCGCCGCCATGGGGCCAGTTATTTTTATTTCATTTTTTAAATACATTTGTATTTTGTGGCCATTTGGGGGCCTATGCTGGTGCGGACCGCCCCCCCCCCTCCCATCAGTACGCCACTGGCCACATTAAGCATGGTGCCAAATATCAAGATGAGATCAAATGGATAACTTACAGGCTCTAAAAGGCCCGTATTCATGAATCTACAACCTTGAGGCTTCCTCGGCTCAAGGGAGAATTGTAAAATATTCTTTCAAAAAGCTTTTCAAGTCTCACTTGAGTTAAAGAAGGCTCAAGTAAGTATAAGTTACATAAATACAGACCTTGAAAATGATTGTTTTTCATCGAAAAGCCATTTCACGTCTTACTTGAGTTCAAGGAATCCTCAAGGTTGCTTCATAAAATGAGCCTAAATCTACATCAGGGGTGCCCACCCCCCCTAAGCCTCATGACGCACCCCCCCCTAAAGTTAGCAACAATCCCCCCTCCCCCCATAAATTAGGCCCCCCCAAAAATGCGAAAAGAGCCCCCCGTATTCTTTCTAAAACTAAAAGAAGATTTATAAAACTATTGAAAAAATTCAAACCCAGTCGATAATATACAAAATGTATAGGATGATAAAATAATAGATGCCTACATGAGAAAATAAAAAAATTAAAATTAACAACACCTATTACTTGGCCCCAAAAGGGAATTGAGAACAGAAAGGAAGAATAGTAAAAATTCATGAAAAGCGGTAGTGAGAGACCACCAAGATTAGTAGCAGATAGATCTGTCTACTAACTTTGGGTGTCCCTAACTTCGCCAATCGCCAGAGCCTTGTCGGCCGCAGTCACTGTGGTATCCCACCGTCAGGGGACATCTCAACACTGCCTCCAGTCAAGAGATGAACAAACCGAGGGCACCCAGGACGTACGTTTCCCAGCCCACACGAGGTGTGGCATCAACACCATTCGAGGACGTAAGGTTGACTTGCCCCCCTTCCGGGAGGGGCCTTGTGGGCCACGCGAGGTGGATACTGCTCCTAACTACAACCCATTAACGGAGGGAAGTAGTGTTGGAGTTGAGAGGCAATCCCTGGGGTACCTCCAGAGATCACCTCTGTCCTGCCAACCAAACAGTATCCCCTGACCACATTTTCTATTAATAAATAATAATTGTTTTAAAAAGAATATATTTTAATATAAATCTCATTTGCTGGGTTTTCTGCAGTACTCCTCTGATACAACAAATAGACATCAAAAGCTATTCTACAAACTGACACCGTAGCAACACAATAGAACCAGTACCGCAAACAATACCCCCCTCCAGCAAACAATACCCCCCTCCCTAAACACCAAAAAGAGAACATCATCAAAATACACCAGAAGAGCAGAACTTCAGATGTAATTCAAGATGGACAAAAAGAGCCTCTCAAAATTCTCCATCGGTTTGTACAGCAGAGAACCCAGTATAAGATTTTATAAATGAAATTCATACAAAAGAGAAAATAATTTTGAATAAATCATAACATTTAAAAAACAATGTTTCCTATCTATATAACAATAAAATATTATTAAAAGTGGAAATTAAATTAAATGTTGATCATTCAATATAATATACTAAGAAAGATGGAGAAGCCCGTGGCCTAGACCTCCCACCTTTCTCGCTTCTTCCTTCTTCTGCCCTTTTCATCCTGTATTTTTATTTGAATTTTTAAAGATTAAGCCTTGAAAACTCCACACATGGAGTACAAGACAAGTCAATACCAACAGTATTCTCACATTACATTAGTCACCATCGATAAAATTACAGCAGTTGAAACTTGAAATTATACTTAAATTTATAAATCATTATCAACTAGATATATCTTCAATTGTTTGAAGTGGGAGCTGACATTTTTTAACAATGATTGATACAAAGTGTCTGGTAAAATCAATGACAAGAAATACACAATAAAACAAATAAACGAAGTAACAGAGAACTGCATGCCCTACCTAGTAGTGGATTGTACAAACTGTGTTTCAAAATCATGCCTTGAAGTATTAAGACTAGTCAATACAAACAGTATTCACAAATTACAATAGCCACAATCGATAAAATTACAAAAGTTGAGACTTGAAATAATCTGAAAAGGTCACTTGTACTCTATAGAAACTTTATCAACTATATATATTTTCATTGTTTGAATTTAAATAGAAAATGATTTTTTTGCTATTATTAATACATAACGTTTTTTAAATCAATGCCATGAAAAACACAATATAACAAAGAATTGTAACAACATAAATGCATGCCCAATTACAAGTACAATATAAAAAGTTGCTAAAAAATATTTTTTTAATTCCCGACATACTTAGAAAAACGTTCCGGTATAACCCTGAAATCTGCGTTCCAGAATTTGTGCATAATTCCTTCCCCACCAGTAGAAAAGCAAAAAACAATTATTATTTCAACATTAAACAAAAATTATTGCATTTCAATTCTGATTAAAAGGTTTATAATACCAACGAACTACTGAAACTGTGTATTGGTAGCCTAATCATGTTTACAGAAATTTTCATCAAATTTCCTGCATCAATATGAAAACAATATAATCTTTTGAAGAATATTATTCTATCATTTTCAACAATAATATTTTTTCAAGTAACTGTCCAGCTAGCAGTTTGTCTGGATCATCAAATACCAAGCTTCAAACAAAAATTCTGTTCAGGTAAGCTACCGGTACTACTATATATCTTATCAGTTTTAGTTTTGGAGTTTCCATCCTCTTTGATAGCAATTAGATGAACACTTCTGCTGGCAAACTAGCCTAGAAAACAATCAGAGATAAAAGAAATTTTCAAAGCATAAAGTCCACTAAATAGTTTTAAAACAACATAATTTAATTTTTAATTCAAATAATCAAGAATAGTTTAGAATTGGATAGCATTTAAAAAAGCCAAGTCGGATTGGCTGGATTTATTATCTGATTTATTGATGGAGATTCAGAATCATCACTCATGGAAACATTCAATTATTACTGCGTTGAGATATCTGGACAAATCTCAAAATGCAATGCTTGAAACTCAGCACTGGATTAGATATTTGAATTGCTCTGAAACCGAATCTGTTTAGCTATGAAGGCTATTGTGATTTCTTCAGTTATTTAGAATAGATTCTACAAGAAAAGAAAAACATTTAATTACCTAGTAGATGAAGCTTAAAAAAAGACTGTAGCACGAATGGAGTTGAATCTGTTTGAGAAGAATACCCGAGAAGAAGTGGTGATGACAACAACACAGTGTGGCTGAAACAGACTTGAGCAAGAGTGATTAAATGGGGAAAATTCCTTATTTAACAATAGATAGTATCACATATTTGCACTCCTACCATCTGCAGGCAAGCGCCAATAATCTATCAATAAATAGTATCAAATTTTTTGCACCCCTACATCAGTAGGCAAGCGCCAATAATCTATCAATGAATGATTTCAAATATTTTTGCACCCCTACATCTGTAGGCAAGCGCCAGTAATCTATCAATAAATAGTATCACATATTTTCATTTCCTAGCAAGTATAAGACAGCACCCTTAAAAACTACCCTTGAATTATTGCTTCCATGCTTGAATGTACCCAAGTGAACTCTATTCTCAGTGTGGTAGAGCTTATGACATTTTCACTTGCCAAAGCATTGCCAGAGAGAATGGCATAAACTCTAAGCACAAAGCCAGTAGCTGAAGCTAAAGTGAGAGCCACTTCCCCAAATTTTGAATAATCAATGTCTAATCTAATTTCTTATCACATTCACCATACATGAATAGGCAAGAGCCAATAATCTATCAATAAATATGGTATCACATATTTTTGCACTCCTACCATCTGTAGGCAAGCGCTAATAATCTATAAATAAACAGTATAATATATTATTTTGCACTCCTACATCTGTAGGCAAGTGCCAATAATCTATCAATAAAAAGTATCAAATATTTTTGCACTCCTACATCTATAGGCAAGCGCCAATAATCTATCAATAAATAGTATCAAATATTTTTGCACTCCTACATCTATAGGCAAGCGCCAATAATCTATCAATAAATAGTATCAAATATTTTTGCACCCCTATGTCTGTAGGCAAGCGCCAATAATCTATCAATAAATAGTATAATATATTTGCACTCCTACATCTGTAGGCAAGCGCCAATAATCTATCAATAAATAGTATCAAATACTTTTGCACTCCTACATCTGTAGGCAAGCGCCAATAGTCTATCAATAAATAGTATCAAATATCTTTGCACCCCTACGTCTGTAGGCAAGCGCCAATAATATTTCAATAAATAGTATCAAATATTTTTGCACTCCTACATCTGTAGGCAAGCGCCAATAATCTATCAATAAATAGTATCAAATATTTTTGCACTCCTACATCTGTAGGCAAGCGCCAATAATCTATCAATAAATAGTATCAAATACTTTTGCACTCCTACATCCGTAGGCAAGCGCCAATAGTCTATCAATAAATAGTATCAAATATTTTTGCACCCCTACGTCTGTAGGCAAGCGCCAATAATCAATCTATCAATAAATAGTATCAAATATTTTTGCACTCCTACATCTGTAGGCAAGCGCCAATAATCTATCAATAAATAGTATCAAATATTTTTTCACTCCTACATCTGTAGGCAAGCGCCAATAATCTATCAATAAATAGTTTCAAATATTTGCATTCCTACCATCTGTAGGCAAGCGCCTCTAAGCAATTGATAAATAGTATCACATATTTCCACTTCCTAGCATGTGTATAAGAGCCCCAGAAATTTTTTTGATTCTTTCAAATCATGATTTGTACTTTTGAAACTGGTATATAAATACCATATAAACTAGTTATATATTTGTTGATTTAGTGCAATTTTATTTTATATTATTCAGATGTATTTTTTATATTTTTATGTTTCTATTTTTGTTGTGGAGGATATATAAATGATTTGATTTAGTGAACTCTATTCTCAGTGTGTTGGAGCTTATGGCATTTTCACTGGCAACAGTAAATACGGCATAAGCTCTAAGCACAAAGCCAGTAGCCGAAGCTAAAGTGAGAGCCACTCCCACAATTTTTGCATAATCAATGTCTAATCTAATCTCTTATCACAATTACCAAACATAAAGGTGCTAACACCTGCACTCAACATATGTCGGAGACATCATTACTCCAGGGTTTTCACCTGGCAACCGGCATCTCTTGATCACAGGGTAACACAGTCCATGCACAATGAATGTGACATGAGAATCCTGACAGGGATCTAACAGCAAATCCCTATTTACATTTGTTAGCCTTATATCAACCCACCAGCTGCAATGAAATGTACCACACCATAATAAAATGGTTGTGGCGACTGAGCAGTGCACCCTGTTCTCCTTGTGGAACTAACAAGTAGTCACAAGGCCTTAGCGAGGAGAGAGACTCTCGAAGCATCCGTGAGAGCCACTGAACCCAGCCAAAAAACCATCAAGCGCGATAAGATTATGTCATGGCACAAATCAAGAGCCCGGATAGAAAGTGTGATACATGATTAACAACTGCAAATGCCCTACAACCCAACAAATCTCCATTCACGATTGTTAGCCTCATAACACATCCCACCAGCTACAATAAACAGTACCACTCCATCATAAGACGGACGTATAGCAGCGTTATCTGACAACTGCGGTCATGAACTCTACAAGAGAGACATGGACTCTCAGATGCAGACCCTGCCATTGAAGCCACAAATATGACTTTGTGGCACAATCCAAGAGCATGGTTGAAGAGTGTGGTACTTGACTAACAACTGTAAACCTCCTAGCATATGCAGGAGAATGGTGGGAAACTTCTAACCTAACTGACTATAAAAGCAAGATACATAATACCAAATCTCCAGTTTCACGTCCTGGCCAGTTTGTACTCCACCATCTTGACCTACTGAAGAGGTTACCGTGAAGTTGAGTCTTTTCATATCTCCTTCTTGAAGTAGGTTGAACTGATCAGTCATCCTGTTGAAAAAAAAAATAGTTCAGTTAAGCTATTACAAATTTGGAGGTGTGTTGATTGCTTCAATTATATCAAAATATGTGGTGGTGTTACATTGATAAAAGTTTGTAAAGTTGATTGGAAATTGATATGTGCTGGCAATATTCAATTGACTATAGAATGTGTTTGAAGTGATGATGTTGATTAAGATCAAGTATCTTGAGCATTAAACAATGTGTCCTAATATACTGATACTGCATCATATGTTTTGCTGGATATAGTTGAAAACTCAGAAATACTTGTTCTTAAAAATGGAAAGCCATACAAAATAAACCAGTATCAATACGGCTCCAACAATAATTATGATATTATGAATTATGATTATTGAAATTTTGATAGGGTAAAACAGCCACTTCATTCATCAAGTATATCAATGAACAATCTCTGCCCTTGAGAATAATGTTGGAGGATACTTGGAATGAATTAAAATTTCCTATTCAATCCCAATAAGACTATCATTAGTATATATTAGAATTAATTGGTGATTCAATGGAATTGAATTTGGAATGAGTCATTTCGATTCACTGGCATGGAAATAACATCATGATCAATTTAATATATGGTTCATGCCTGGTTTCTTAGTCGTTTAGAAAATCATTCAAAAGCTATTGATTCATTAGAGGCCCTAAGGCTTGTTTCACACATACCCAGCAGTTAGGTAACCATTATTGTTTATCTGGTATGATTACATAGTCCCATATAATGCAATGTTCGTACAGCTGGGCAAACAACACCAGTTACCCGACTGCCGGGTGTGTGTGAAACAAGCCTTAGGGCCGCTAATGAATCAATAGCTACTGAATAATTTACTAAACGACTGAGAAACCAAACTTGAAAAAATATTTTACAAACTAGCTTCAAGTTAATAATCTTGCCAACTATATTCAGCAATGCCTGAAACGACGTCAAATAGTGGAACCCAATTTTATAATATCCTAAAAATAATTGTGAAATAATCAAAGAAATTGGTCAATTTGGGTTGCAGCAACATAATTTTGAGAAAATGTTGGATTAGTACAGTAGGCCTATCTATAGTCACTGAACTTGTCAATTTGCAAGTGGGATGTGTATATATTTGAGTAGTGAGTAAGTGGAGTTTGAGCAAAAGGACAGAGATTAAAGATAATAATTAAATGAGACTGAAAAACATTTTCTCATTGAAAAGAATATGGATTAATTATCTATAAGGATTGGAATAGTTTGAATCAATTATTGGTAGATCATGGTTCAAATCAGTACGGTAGCTGCTGGCTTGTAAGAAACATTTCTTGAAATCATAAAATTAAATTAGCCCAGTATGCATACAAGTTCTAATTAGAGGTTTATCAATATAGTTACTAGTTACTTGGATGATCATCATGATATAAAAGCTCATTGAAATTCCACTAAGAGGCTACTAGTGTGATAACTAATTTTAATTTGATTATATAATATCACTATCAATTTATAATAATTATAATGTAGGCGACGACCAGTTCTGAACTTATTTTTCAAACAATGAATTATTTCTTTTTTCAGTCAAAAACAATTTAAATTCTCTGCTTTTGATTTTTGAAGGACATTTCAATTGATGGATAGTTTTAAGATTGACTTTTGAAGCACACTGTCTGGAAAATAATGTCCAAGGGAAAATAGAAGCAATAATAAAAATAAATTCATGAGAAATTTGAAATCAAGCAGCATTGGTAGATTAAAACTAACAAAATGAGAAAATGCATGTTCACTGAGAATGTCCCAATAAAATTTATAAATTCTAATGATCTATAAAATAAATTGGTACCGTAGTCAAGGTCAATGTATAATAATGAATAGCGAGAAGTCTACCTAAAAATGAATAACAATTCTTTCTTGGTTTTTATAATAAAAACTGTAGTTATTAAATAGTTTCTTAGCTTGGCTTTGGAATAAGTTAATAAAGGGGAAAACTA
This sequence comes from Conomelus anceps, assembly GCA_948455865.1. Taxonomy (NCBI): domain Eukaryota; kingdom Metazoa; phylum Arthropoda; class Insecta; order Hemiptera; family Delphacidae; genus Conomelus; species Conomelus anceps. The sequence continues at coordinate 6,484,671 of OX418223.1, read as the reverse complement.
GTAGAGTTTACCCTACCCGAGTATTGAAACATAGTTATTGAATTAGAGTTGGTAACTGAAAATGACTAGACAGATTTCAAAGAGTTAGTGATGATGAACTTTTTAGGTTAAATTTTAGCCATTTCATTTTAGTTATTTCTCACTTCAAAATAATGGAGCAAAGCTATGCAATTAAGAAACTATGGTATTTAAGGGTGTCTTAAAATAGACTAAATTGCAAAAATTGATATGAAACTGCTTACCTTGTGAAAGATATCCAGAATTGATTTTCCATTTATTCATCACTAAATCATTTGAGCACTTCAGTATTTAATCAGTAGGCACTGTTTAAATAGCAAATTTAAGGTAACATTCCAGTGATGTGTGTTGAAAAATCTACTGGAGCACAAAACAGCTCTTCTCTCTATCATTGCTAGACATCAACTGATGAAGGTTTGAGGTTTGATGATGACGTTGAAGAAAATGGAGGCAGTCAGCTGATTATGAAAGCCGGTAACTGGTAGCAATGCCAACTTGATTATCATGTGGTTCTAGTTGGTATTACTGGGACTGTTTTTGTTTACAGGAGACCGAATCAAAGTGGACCCGGTTCATCAGCTGATGTTACCATATTAACGCTCTCAAATCGACAATATTGTCCTAATCGACAATAACTATAATAATTATTGTACTTTTTAAAACTATATATTTTTGGATTTTCAAAATTTTTCTTAGAAAAATAACAGTTTTAGATCAAATAGTATTGTTACTAGTAATACAGTCGTCGCCCTTCCACTTCTTGATTGCCCATTTTGTGCCAAAAGCGTTTTCAAGCCCCCGCCCCCCAAACAATTTGTAAAATCAGGTTGAAAAGTAGATTATTGGTTGAGTTTATGGGAGCCTTCTCATTTACTGGTAAATGTTACTGGTGGAGTCTGATTGGTCTATTCAAATTCTTCAACATCTTTGAATTTTAATAGACCAGACGACAGGGAAGTGATAGCCGTGAGCCGAAGCAGGGATCTGTTCAATCAGATAGGGATAAGCTGCGTTCTACTGGGCACTCTTTGTAAGGGTGACCGATTAGATCGGCCAGCAAAAAAGACACTGTTCTCTGCTGTAAAATCACTTCCCGGTGGTTCTGAACCCACCGAAAACTGGTTAAGTGGTAGATTGGACATAACTGTCCAAACTTCGCCACGTCAACAAATAAAAAAGTCATTCTATTCTAAAACTGTAGGTCCAGCTCATCAATCATCATCATCATCATTCAACTCATTACCCACACACAGGTCTCAGACCTATGTGGGCTTCATCCTCCAAAAAATGACACTGGTAACATTTACTGGTTTTGAAATCTTGAAATTTGGTATACATGACGAACTGCGCGTATTACTAACAATAATTACAGTATTTGACTTTATGAATAATTGCACGACTATGAAGTCAAATATTTGAGTAGAAAATTAAAATATTTTACTCACTGAGCACTGCAGTGGCGGCCGGCAAAAATTTTGGTGAAGGACTCTTATATTAAATGATTCCACAGAAATTAAATTATTTTTTAATATTTGGATTTTCTCTTAGTGTTGGAGACACATTTCGACCATTATGCTAGAAATGAGTGATCACATAGGGAGGTCGGCAGGATGGCTGTAGTATATTCGTCATTGAATTGGAAGTAATTTTATTTATGATGTTGAAGATCCATCTTGTTTCCACTAATATGTAATATAAACTTAAAAAAATCACTTTTAAATGGAAATTAACTCACGTTATGGAGTGACGGCCGTTTCGCTCTGTTGTCTAGAGCATCGTCAGACAACCTACAGTACACTGACTTAAGGTATGAGTTTGAGGGTTATGTATGTTGGAATGGTGCTGGGGTGGGGGGATGAGTAGGCGGGAGGTTTGAAATTGGGATTATTTTGTCAAATAGAGTGTGTGAGAAGAAGTTAAGTTGATCATTTTAAATGCTGTCAGGTTCCTGCTTTGCATGTTTGTAAATCTCATATTGTTCTAAAACATTGAGTTTATGGCTTTTGTGAGTGAAGTGTAGTGTGTCTAAATTAGTGTCAATGTCTGTATAACTGTGGCCTGTTGAAATGATGTGTTCAGCAAAAGTGGAATGTGTGTTTGGGTGTGAGATGGCTCTTGTGTGTTCTTTGAATCTAGTGGTGAATGTCCTGCCAGTTTGTCCTATATAGAACTTGTTGCAGTCATCACATTTCAATTTGTAAATTCCAGATCTGTTGTACTTGTTTTGAGATGTTGTGTGAAAATGCAGGTGTTTTTTGAGTGAATTATTTGTTCTGTAAGCTATTTTATGAGTTTCCTGAATGAAGCTGCTATTTTATGAGTTTTTTTTTGTTGAGGTAGGTAAGTGTGATGAATGTATAGGGGTTGTCATTCTGTTTGTTGCTGGTGTGAGTGATTGGTTTTGTTGATATTCTGTGCAGTAGTTTGTCTATTAGTGTGTGTTTGTAACAGAAATTTGTTTATTGACATAGACATTTTACAATGCATCGCCATCGTCATGAATTATTAGTCATAATTATCATTCAATATTCATAATTTTATGAACTATTATCTTATTTTTGCTACAAAACATGAAAAAATACACATAACACTAAACATAGTTAATATCACAGTCAAATACAGGTTCATAAATTTCATTACAATTATTGTTTAAAGTCTATAGCATAAAAATCCTGTACGCGATATAAACATTCATCTATCAACATAGCCTTAAGTCTTCTCTTGAATTGAGTGATGTGGAGGTCTCTGACACTCGCAGGCAGAGCATTATAAAGTTTATTTGAAGTGAAATGCCAATTTTTTTGAGACCTAGTGTGGTGTAGGAATTCCACTCTGAAGTTATTTCTAGTTCTTGTATCTATGCACATCACTATTTGTCTTGAACTGATTTTTATTGCTATGCACATATAGTAAAACAGATAATACATATATAGAAGGTAGAGATAATAAGCCTAATTTTTTAAACAGAGGTTTACAGTGAGATTGTTGATGAACATTAAGAATAATCCTTACTGCTCTTTTCTGCAGTTTGAATACTTCAACAGATCTTGAGCTATTACCCCATACAGCCACCCCATATGACAGCAGTGAGTATATCTGCGCATAATACACACACAACATCACATCAGTATTTACTACTCCTTGTAGTCTACGTAAAAGATATAATCCTTTGGACAGTTTCTTATTTAATGATTCAATATGTGCATACCAGTTCAATCCTGCATCAAGATTTATTCCTAAAAACTTAATTGACTCACTAAATGGATTATTATCATTATTTCTATTTCTGAAGCTGAAATTAATATCACAGATTTTATTGAGGTTCAAAACTAAACTATTTGCTGAGCACCAATCAGTCACAACATCTGTACTACTCATCAATACTTTACTTAATTCTAACTCTGTACTAGCTTTTATTTTCAATCCAAGGTCATCTGCAAACAGAAACCCTTCTCTACAAGCACTGTCAATATTAGGAGTCAAGTCATTAATATATATAATGAATAAAAGTGGGCCCAATACAGATCCCTGCGGCACTCCATACAACACTTTATTGCCACTGGAAAAAATCCCAGATTGGTAGACAAATTGATTCCTGTCCCTCAAATATGATTCAATTGCTTTAACGGATTCTACACTTAAACCATAAAATTCTAATTTTCTAATTAATAAATTGTGATGGACTGTGTCAAAGGCTTTAGTCATGTCAAATGATCTGAAACCAACAAAGAAACTTTTATCAATATCCATAACAACTTGATTTGTTAATTGCAGTACAGCTTCACTGGTACTATGCTTTGCCCTGAATCCGTATTGTTTTTCTGAAAGCAATCTATTTTTTTTTCAAAATATTCAGATAGCTGCTCCTGCATAATTTTTTCAAAAACTTTAGAGAATATAGGAACGATTGATATGGGTCTAAAATTCAATGGATCATCTTTTGATCCCTTCTTGTGAATCGGAATAACTTTTATATTCTTTAGCTCTGCAGGAAAATTGCAACCATCAACAACACACTCATTAAACAAGTAAGCTAAAACCTCACATATATAACCTGATGATAACTTCAGTATCCGTGAATCCAATCCATACATATCCAAACACTTGCTGTTGCTGAGCTTCTTAATTACTGCATAGACCCGTTCTACACTGGTGTAACTAAAGGAAAAATTGCTGGTAGGCTTCCTAGAATTTTTCAAGTAATGAGAAGAATCATATCTACTTTGTGGAATGTTACTGCTCAGATCACTAATATGTCCAATAAAGAAGACATTGAAAGTTTTCGCAGTAATTGAGCAATTTCTATTTGATTTGGAGTTTACATTAGTCAGCCTTCCAACTATATTCCACATGGTTTTACTTTTACATTGTGAATTAATTATCATATTACCAAAGTAATTTTTTCTTGTTTCTCTAACAGATTTCCTATACTCCTTTTTGATATTGTTGTACTCATTTTTCAAACTATGGGATGGAAGAACCTGGTGGAGAGAGTATAGACTATCACATTTTTCTTTGAGGCTTTGTAACTCTTTTGTATACCATTTGGAGTCAGACTTTTGAATCCTATGTTTAGCATCTACCAAAGGGAAAGCTGAATTAACAGCCCATAGATATAGATCCAGAAAACTCTTAAATTTCTTATCACTCTCACTAACATAAACATCAAACCATCTAATAGTCTGCAGTAACTGTAAGAAAAACTTAATATTATTAACATTCATTATCCTAGTTTTATTGGTAATTTTAGAATTATTTAGGATTTCACTAGATGCAGGTTCACTCATTATATTAGATTCAAATAATAAAGCATTGTGATCAGAGAGGGGCGAGTGAATTACAGTAGTATTGCACCTACTGTGATGTATGTTTGTTAATACATTGTCAATACAAGAACCCAGGTTAACCACACCTGGCCTTGTAATGCTTTTTGTAGTGAGACATAGACCAAAGCTATCTAGCATATTACATAGATACCGTATATTTTTTCCCTGTTCTCACTATCTAATTTTACATTAAAATCACCGCCGATCATCAAAATATAACCTTGTCTGTAAACTAATTGTAATATTTCATGAAAACGGTTAAGGAAAGTTGTATAAAGAGCATAACTATTATTATATGGCCTATAAATTGACAAGGCTATTACTTTCAGTTGAGGAATTTCAATTGCACAGACTTCACACACCATTTCAATGGACATTCTATTAACTTCTTCAAGATTTTTTACAACATAAGCATCTTTAACAAACAATGCAGTTCCACCCCGTATATGATTGAGCCTACAAAAAGAAGTCACAAGCTTGTATTGCGGAATAGACACGTAATTCATTTCATCAGCTCTGAACCAGTGTTCAGCAACAGCAATTATATCAATTGTGTGCTGTGTTGTTAGAAGAGCAAGATCATCAACTTTGTTTGTCTAGCCCTGAACATTCCAGAACAGCATGCTGAAAATATTTGATGACCTACTATAACAATAACTAAAAGGTTGAGTTTTATGTGCAGCATATCTATTTGCTTTGTCATTCATCTTATGTTTAAAGAATGTGATCGTATTATGTGATCTCTCAAGTGTCTTACAAGTTTTGGTTTTCCTTTATGTTTATTCAAGTGTAGGCCATGTTTAGTATAGTCAGACATCTCAAAATTACTTAGATCTAGCAGCTGAGTGTTAGGGATTTTCTCGATTTCTTTAGAAATCCATGTGTTCAATTTATCTACATTAACATTCAACAGGGGTTTGTCATACCTGAGTGGGATGGAAGAGATTACCACTTTAGAACGTCTGGCAGTTTCTCTTATTTTTTTCAAGTCAAGGTTTGTAGGCTGAACGGTTCTACCATTCTGTTGTGCTATGTATTTTATAGTATTCAATTCTGTAACGTAGGTGGTAGAAGTAATCACAAACTCATTGTAATTGATGAAATACATTTTATTAAAAGAACGAATAGCGTAAGTAAACTCATTACATCATGAAAATTCAATCGACAATAGAGACATAGTACAGTAGGCGTTGTCTCTCTGGTGTGGCACAGTCTTGCCAACTGCATAAAATAAAACTAAAATTCATGTTGTACAAGGATATATGACACCTCCCCCCGTAATGAAACCTAGGGTGAATACCTTTCAGGAGGTTTTCTGAACCTAACAGGTCTAGCCTGTGGCGTATGGTAAATAGTATCTGTCACAATCGGTAATTTTGTAGAAACTGGCGTTGAATGTAAAACATTCTTGAAAGAATTAGAAAAGAAAGTAGAATCATCAACATCATTGCTTGTAATAGCTTTCGATTGTTCAGAAAGTACTGTTGATTTAGGCACAATTACATCAGTATCATAATGAACATTAGGTATATCAGTTGAAAAATCCTTTAAATTAATTTTACAATCCTTCATTTGATTAGCATGTCTCCTAATAGAAAGATTATCATCAGTAATGATATTGTACATAGAAGAACCAATTTTATCAGCTACAATATCTGTATTCCATTTACCCTTATTATTGTAAATTCGGTACATAACTCTATCATTGATATTGAAACATTTATCTTTAATTGTCTGTTTTTGCATTTCCTTTCTTTGAGTATCTAACACTTTGTCAGTAATATTGGGTAGCATCAAATCTAGTCTAGTTCGAATATTTCTTTTCATGAGTAAATTACATGGACTTTCACCAGTAGTAGCATGTGGTGCTTTTCTGTAGTTCATTAAAAAATTATTTAATTTGAACCGTAAAGTAGAATTTACAATCATACCTTCGCAACATTTAATTAATCCTGACTTCAGTTTGTACAAAACGTTCTGCCTGACCATTGGATGCAGGAAAGAAAGGAGCACTGGTAATATGCTTTATACTATTATTAGTACAAAAGGTTTGAAATTCACTAGAGGTAAACTGAGTACCATTATCTGATACTAGTGTAACTGGTAAACCAAATCTAGCAAAACATTCACGCAAATTTTCAACTGTTTCTTTGCTTGAAAGAGTTTTCATTATGTAAGTTTCAACCCACTTACTGTAACTATCAACAATTATTAACAGCCATAATCCTGGAGAAGGATTAGCAAAATCTATATGTAATCTTTGCCATGGTCCTGAAGGAAATTGCCATGGATGTAAATTCACATTAGACTGTTGTCTAGAATGACGCACACAATGTACGGTATACAATTCTTTGTAACAAGCTCAATATCAGAATCAATATTTGGCCAATAGACATAACTTCGTGCAAGGCCTTTCATTTTTACAATTCCTAAGTGTCCTTGGTGTAGTTCCTCAAGTACTTTAGATTGTAAAGATTTTGGAATCATAACTCGTAAGCCTTTCATAATACAACCTTGTTCAACTGAATATTCAGCAATATTGTTTGTATTTTCACCATTTTCAGTACCTAAAATTTGTCGAAGTAATTTACACATATCTGGATCTTTTCTAGTTTCATGAGCTATTTGTTCCCTTGTAATCGGTAAAATATTAATTTGATTCATTTGTACAATTTGAACCTCATCAATAGTATTGTCATTAACCATTTCCATAGGAAATCTAGGTTTAGTGACATCAAAATCCGCAAGAGTAAGTTTTGTTTCAATATCTTTCTTAATTGTTTGAAATGCAGTTTCACACTCTTGTGACCACAAAAAAACAACATTTTTCCTGAGTAAGTTGTATAAAGGTGAGAGAGAATTAGCCATGCCCTGTATAAACCTTGAGTAATATGTAACAAACCCTAGAAAAGATTTCAACTCTGATACATTTGTAGGACGTTTTGCATTCTTAACAACTGCAATCTTATCATCAGTTTTATGTATGCAATCTTTGTCAATTTTAAACCCTAAATAAGTAATTTCAGATTTCAGTACTTCACATTTTTCCCATTTAAGTCTAATACCATTTTCACGGCACATACTAAAAAACATATTTTAAAACAAAAAAAGAAACCGACTTCAGTGAAATGATTAAATACTCACGTACTAAAAAGTTTAAAATAAAGTATTTACTTTAAACTGAGAAAATTTTAAATTTCATACAAGTAATCTTTTGAAGTCGGTGCCAAATATTTTATGTAGTTGATAAGAAATTCTATCTAATATCAAAACTAACAATGTATTTTTTTGGAGGATGAAGCCCACATAGGTCTGAGACCTTTGCATGGGTAATGAATTGGATGATGGAGATTGTTGAGTTGGACCTACAGTTTTAGGTGGGTTCCGAACCACCGGGAAGTGATTGATAAGAGATTCTATCTAATATCAAAACTAACACTGTATTCCAATTAAATATGTGATTTACACTCACTTTTACTGAAATACATAGTAATTGATATAAAATTCGATCTAATATCAAAACTAACACTGTATTTCAATTAAATGTGATTTACACTCACTTTTACTGAAATACAGTGTCAGTTTTGACAGGGGTGCCCACCCCCCCTAAGCCTCATGACGCACCCCCCCCCCCCCTAAATTTAGCACCAACCCCCCCCCATAAATTAGGCCCCCCCCATAAATTAGGCCCCCCCCATAAATTAGGCCCCCCCCAAAATGCGAAAAAAGCCCCCCGTATTTTTTCTAATACTAAAAGAAGATTTTTATAACTATTGAAAAAATTCAAACCCAGTCGATAATATACAAAATGTATGTATATTTCTTGAGATTCTTTACATAGGTAACATTTTTTTGTAAAGGTAAAAAAGAAATATCAATGAAATGAATATATGAACTTCTGCTCAATAAACTTAATTGCAAAATAGCTAAATAAGAATTTGAACCTAAATGGTTTTTAAACAATAAAATATTATTACAAATACACAATGTTCAATAAAAATGAAATACCTATAAGTTTATGTTCGGTGTACCAATTAGATTAAGGTTAAATAATTCTACAAAGTTGTTCCTTTAAAGGAAGTGAAAACAATGAGTTAATAACTTCATTTGTAAAACACAAAAATTCAAAATACTAAGTCATTTATTGGACAGTAGTTAAACAACAGGTTATTTACTTAGTGTAGTATCTTGGGAGAATTTATGTATGGATGAAGTACATAAAAGGCACACATTTCATGTATAGTTATTTACAACACACAATCGAAAGAAGTGTCTTACAAAAACAAAATAAAGACATAGTTATGAAAAATTACTGAATTTTTAGTATTTAGTAAGTTTTTCAAAAGCAGTTCTTACTTATTAGTAAGTAGTTATCGTAAAATACATGAAAAACATCAACAGTTTGAAGACAAACATTTTAAATTTGTAGACTGCTAATTTGTTAGCTAGGCACCTTCTAAGTTTTTTTTTTTTTTTTTTTTTTTTTTTTTGAGGATGAAGCCCACATGGGTCTGAGACCTGTGCGTGGGTAATGAGTTGGATGATGGTGATTGATGAGTTGGACCTACAGTTTTAGGTGGGTTCCGAACCACCGGGAAGTGATTTTCAGCAGAGAACATTGTCTTTTTTGCTGGCCAATCTAATCGGTCACCGTTACAAACAGGACCTACGAGAACGCAGCTTATCTATCTGATTGAATAGATACCTGCTACGGCTCGCGGCTATCACTTCCCTCTAAAATCTATTGTTAAATCTATCTCTCTAAACCCCACATAGAAGTTTTTGGGATGAGGAAACAGAAAACCTTTCAATTATTTCTTCGTTAGAAATAGACTCAAGTACATCTGCACAAGTTCCTGCACAAATCCTAAACATTATTATTTTAGCTAATTCATATTCAATTGTGTAATAATAATAATAATTATAAATATATTTTCATTAATTGACATTCTATCTGGTGACTTCTTAGTATATTTTTTAATGTTGTCACGTTAAACACGGTTTCAATCAACTTTACGACCCCCCCCCCCCCCCAAAACGTTTTTTGGAACCCCCCCCCCCCAAGAATTTCAATGACGCAGTCTGCGTCATAGCCCCCCCCTGTCTACATTCGTTCCTTCAATCATCTCACCACGCTCACTGTGGTCGCAGCCTCACACTCTATAATAATCACTTGTACAGGAGAAATAATATTATCAACTTTTTAAGTGAATTCAACGACTTTTGCAGTCAAATTTTTATTAAGAATAAGTAGAATTTACTTACTCTGTAGGCCGAACGTTTTCAAATCTTTGGAGATCCATTTTCAGAGGTGTCCTCCAAGGAGAAAATGGATCTCCAAAGATTTGAAAACGTTCGGCCTACAGGGTAAGTAAATTTTACTTAGGCTATTCTTAATAAAAATTTGACTGCAAGTCGTTGAATTCACTTAAAAAGTTAATATTAAAACGCAGTTCGTCATGGAACAAGAAATCCAGAAATAATATTAATTATTGTCTAATATCAAAACTGACACTGTATTTCTATTTAATATATGAGATTCACTCAATTATACTGGAGGGATGCATTTCACTTCTAAAGGAAGCTTCGTCATGGAAAACATCACAGATTAATTATTATTGATTAAAATACAATTTTTTGTTGCTAAGGAAAGGTGGCAATTGGAAATTTATGTTTGCTGATGACACCCGATGTACACAAAAAAGTACAAACTAATAGTAGCCTATTATTGATTTCAGTTATTGAAAAATGTTAAGAGGATGACGGCCGTTGCGTCTTGTTCATTTTCAAGCCGAGTACACACTACTCTATATCGAACGCATGCTAGGGCGTAAGATATAAGGCCCTCGTACACTTACATTGTAGCTTTTCTTACGAAAAAGACCACAGGTAAAAACGGTAGGAATCTGTTGATCCAAAGTTAATAAATTTATTAGTCAATATAGTTGAAATTTACTGATTTATATTTCCTTCATCAATTTAAAATTGAAATCAATACAATAAATTGTATTCAGGGTCCGGCTAGGAGGCAGTGCTTAATTTCTAAAATTTTAGGTGTGGGAACGCTCATTTATTCTTATAAACCACCCTCTTTATTTTCTAATGAGTTAAACATTTCCTCACCTCTCGCCTCACCACGTTAGCATCTCGGTGCCTACTCTAAATCTCCTATAAACTTGTTTCGATTTGGACCAACCATTTTGTATGAAACTTAAGCCGCTTCTCCACCAACCGAACATGTCTGCCGAACAGTGTTGGCGAATACAAAAAACGGACAAGTTCTAAACGTACATGTTCGTGGGTTCAATTGAAATTTTCGGTCTGTGAGCGAACACATACGACCAACAACAGGTTCCCGCCACTATTCCCACCACCACCACACCGATCATAATGTTCAAGGCGTCCACACCAAACAATGTTAGGCGACATCAGATAATTCCAGCGAACACTGTTCGCCGAGCATGTTCGGTTGGTGGAGACGCGGCTTTACAATAACCAAAACCAATATACTTTTTTTAATGAATGGTAAAGTAAAAACAAATAGTTATCTTTACATTTTTATTTTTCACAGTACAGTAGTAATAATACATATCAATACATAAGCAGACTGATGTTTTGAATTTTTTCAAATATTTTATAAGTCCAAGTGCTTATAGTCTATTTTTAATGTCACAGCTTGAACTGTATTTTTTATATTTTACAAAAATTGCAGAACAATTTTTAAACCTTCGAAATAAACCCACTTCTTGAAGAAAGGACAATAGGCAGGAAAATAAAAAGGTTAGATAACCCAATTATTAAATTAGAGCGCTGAATTCGAATCTGAAATCACAAGTTCTTTATAAGAGAATTAGGTGGAGAGTATGATTCATACATTCTATCACTGCAGATGGATTCTTTCAGCGCACTAGCTGCCCACAAAATCGTTCAGCTCGTCTGAACAGCTTTTTTTATCTGACACGGTTTCACCATCTGAGTCAATGTGCTCTGCAGAATTTGCGAAAAACTGCTGCAGAAAGTGAAGATAGTCTGAAAGGCGCTAAGTGTGCATTCCCTTGCGTTCTGGCACTCTTGGGAGGTAAGGAAACGCCGTTCCCACTGAAATTGACTCCTGTTGGGAGGTACAGTATGAATAATTTGAAATTACACAATACGTTTTCCAGTGGTTGCACTGTAGCTTAATGTTAACTTTTTATGGCAAATTCAACGACTTGCAGTCTTTTTGTCCTAAAAGTGAGTAAAATCATTATTTATTCTCAATTAAAATTGACTGCAAGTCATTGAATTTATCATAAAAGTTAATAATAACAACGCAGATAGTTATGGAACCAGAAATTGTTTAATGGTAGACACCATTAATTTCGAAATAATTTATTTAATTATTTTAATTAATTTATTATTTAATTAATTTCGAAATTAATTATCTTGAGAAAACTTGACAATTTAATAAAAATGGTAACATGGTTCAAATTACTCGAGGTTGATATCTACTCATAAAAATACACCAATTTAGAAGCTGTGTCCTCTGATTTGTAGTGAATTATGTACATAACAATGAGACCTTTGAAACTGGTAATTCTGCGATGCATATTCATTTTACAGCAGTGAGTTTGGAACTATTTTAATGTTGGTCAGAATATTTTTTAATTATGTTCCAATTTAGGAATAAAATTGCTCTGCATTAAGATGATTTTGAAATCTCTTCAGCTCATCTATGTTAGAGAAAGTGTGTGTGTCTTACGGATTTCACAAAAACGGCAACGATTTGGAATATTAGCTTAGCTTGCGATTTGGAATACAAAGCTTCCTCTAAACTCGATTCAGTGTACCTCAAAGCCCGACTTTTTATTTTCCTTCCACACTTTTCAAAATTAATGTTCAAATTTCACTTATGGGCACTATTAATATTTCAAAATGAGTTTAGATGTAGGAATCTCATAGTATAGCTGATAGCATGATACATTATCATGGTTATAATATAGATCATACGCCAATACGTCTCAAGCAACAGATTAGCTCTGTATCAATATTACACAGCTACTAATTACCCAGTCATGCGAGCTTACTTATTGTGTGTATTGAGCTTTTCATTCATTCATTGAAAACACAAAGCACAAATAGAGATACAACAGGCATAGCCCACTACTGCTTTCTTTTCAAATGAAAAATCAAAATCTTAGGTTATGTTCGAGTTAACTAGGAATTTCACTTCCTGGGCAAGACTGGGTAAAATGCTAGTATAATAATACAATTACTGATTCTTACCAAAACAAAAATATCAATTTAGGAGTTCAATTAAAAAATGAAGCACAAACACAGTCCAATACATTAATCTAAAGAACTAAACACAAACAGGTTGGTAGACCTGCAAAGTTGCAAAAAAGGTAGTTGACTTATAGAAAACACTAAAAATGCACATCATCAGTGCAAAAATCAGTTTATTTGTGAACTTCTCCTTTTAAACAGATGAACTGTATGGTATAAAAACTATGGTATTTCACACACCCATCCCAATTTTGTAATTTTGTGACACAACCTTGAGTTATCTACCAGAAAAAAAACAAACTGGATTCCCAAGCAAGGCCGGATAAAATGCTAGTATAAAAATAATGCAAAATTGAAATGCGATCCAAACGTTATGAGTTATGACCAACCATTGCAATGGTTCCAAAATCATTGTTTCGTCGCTGTATGATCACAAAATTGATGGTTTCAAAGAAGTGATAGAATTGCCATTTTCTTTGGTGTATTACACAAATGTCTGCTATGGAGCAGAGGTTTAAAATTACTCATTTTCATAAGTAGATATGGCATATTTTAATTAGAAGATATCATAATTAGTGTGACCATTGAAGTAATTATTTCATGTTAGGTTAGGACACATTTCAAAGTCCATACCTCCCTGCCTGACAATATATATAGTAAAATGAAAACAAAGCTTTTCCTATAACAAAATAATAATAAATAAATAATAGAAATCTTTATATTTATGGAAAATGGTGTCATGTCCAACATTGTCCTTCCTTAACATCATGGTTCAGTAAAAACAAAATGGTAGCTCCATGATCCAGTCAAATCATGGTACTAAGTATGTAACATTAGGATATTTGTAGGGAATTTTGTGTTTGAACTCCCACGGAGAATACAACAAGAACTGCTTGGTTGCATTGTAGGCAGCTCTATTCTTGAGAATATCATCAATCAGGGCCCAGCCACTGATGCCTCTAACTGCACTCACTCTTTTGCTTAGCACCACCTGACGCTGCAGTTTCGTACCACAGCGTCGAGGCGCCAAATTCTTTAATGATCTTGCATATCTGAAACAGATTAAACAAAACTGTAAAACAAAAGACTGTTCTCTGCTGTAAAATCACTTCCCGGTGGTTCGGAACCCACCTAAAACTGTAGGTCCAACTCATCAATCACCATCATCCAACTCATTACCCACGCACAGGTCTCAGACCTATGTGGGCTTCATCCTCAAAAAAAGTAAACCCGCATTTACAGAATGGAATTTGTCTATTTGCCCATGAGACAACGCGAACGGACATTATCCACAAGTTGGTTTTGAAAGAACTGACAATTTATGAAACCAACAAATATATAGGATAAATAATAAGACAACCACATTTATTGAAAACAGTGAGATACTAGTTTCGGTTGTTACACTATTATCAATCCCAATTGAACTTAAGTACAGAGCAGCTAAATATATACTAAACATGGAATAACACCATTCTAGAAAACCAAGGCTTATTGGTGAAAGGACTTGTTGGAAAAATAATAATACTAACAATAAAACTATCATTTTTACTACAAAACTCATCCGTTTTTCAAAATTATTCATATTCCGGTATTTTTGTAACTTTCTCAAAACCGATTTCTGTATTTCCCAAATGATTTTTATTACACACTACGAATCGCTTTACCAGTACATTGAAAAAATGTGGTTCCAATACCAGTATTGTACAGAATATAAATACACTGTTAAACTTATGTATAACGACATTAAATTCAATTTTTTTTATTGTAGGTCCACCATGTTCCTCATAACATGGCTCTACATGGGTAGAGCTCCCCGTAAGGGTCTCCTCACCAATAAAAGTCATACGCTTATTATTATCCAGGCAAAAAATTCGTTCCAGAAAGGTTAATGAGAATCAATCAGTATTGCCAAAGTTGCAAAGTTATAATGAGGATGAGGAGGAGAAGAATGAGAAGTAGAAGAAGGACGGAAGAGAAGAGAAAAGGGGAAAAAAAGAAAGGACGGCGAAAAGGAAGAAGAAGGAAAGAAAGAAAGAAGGAGGAACAGAAGAAGAAAGAAAAGATAGAGGAGAAGAACAGAAGAGAAGAGAAAATAAAGATGAAGACAGTGAAAAAGAAGAAAGAAAAGATGGAGAAGGAGAAGGACGGAAGAGAAGAGAGAAAATAAAAAGGAGGAAAAGACGGTGAATAAAAAGAAAAAAGATGGAGCAGAAGGAGAAGGACGGAAGAGAAGAGAAAAGAAGAAGGAGGAAAAGATGGTGAAAAAAGAAGAAAGAAAAGATGGAGAAGGAGATGGCGGAGGAGAAGGATGGAAGAGAAGAGACAAGAGAAGAAGAGGAAAAGACGATGAAAAAGAAGGAGAAAGAAAATATGGAGGAGAAGAAGGATGGAAGAGGAGAGAGAAAAAGACAGTGAAAAAGAAGAAGAAAGAAAAGTCCACAATCAATTTTTTTCGTGGAGGATTGAGTTATTTGGAATTTGTTATGTAGAAGTTAGGCTGTATTATTATTATTTTTCAAGACTGTTCTCTGCTGTAAAAAATACTTCTCGGTGGTTCGGAAACCACCTAAAATTGTAGGTCCACCATGTTAACAATAGCATGACTTAATCGGCGCGGTGGAATTACCCGTAACGGTCTCCATTTACGCATTTAAGTAGTATGAATCTGTATTTCATTAGAATAAAAACACAAGTTTGATCATAGGATTTGATCTAAGAGCAATATTTTCACCAAAATACTTACTTCATTAGACTTTTCCGTGATTTAGCATTGAAATCGTTTGAGAATAACAAATCACTGAGATTGCTTTCATCATTTGCGTAGGCTTTTATCTTATTTTTCAAATCATCTATTGTTCCATTCAAGTTGAAACATTCTTTCGAGTTTTTATTTTTAAGCTGATTGACGTTGTTTGGGCTGTAAAAGACATTATTTTAGTGAATGAAGATAAATTAACAGAGATATTATTTTAATAAATATAGATATTATTTTATTAAATAAAGATAGGATAGAACCACTAACTGACGTCTTCAGAAAAAAGAGGATATCTTTCCTAGGGCACATCCTGAGAATGAAAGACACAAGACTACTGAAAAGACTAACAGAACTTTACTGGAAGAGGCCCCCACCCAAGTGGCTCAAAACGGCTATAGAGGACATGAAGGAACTGGATATAAAAATAAAAGATTTTAAAGAGAAATCCGGAAACTACAATCTGAGAGAAGATAAAACAAAATTCAGAAGAATAGAAACCAACAGAAAAAAGATGGTGATATCCGAAGCTGAGAGAGAAAAACAGATCTGACCGCATGAAGAACTACCAATGGAAAAAAGAACAGCCAATAAGTGAACTTGAAGTGGTCCCATGTGGCCGTACAAACCGAAAAAAAGATATTATCAGGAATAGTTACCCTGAGCATAACCTAATTTTTGTTTATAAATGAATGATTCATAACATTGAGAGTAATGAAATATGGGAAAACGAGGCAGAGAATATAAAAAAATCATGTAAAACTATTATTTGTAGTTAATGCAAAATATCAGGGATTGTTTCATTATTAAATTATTTGTAAATTTTATTGATAATTTTTCATTCAAGTGCACAAATCAAGTATAAATAATAATAATTATTATTTATACTCAAATCAATTTATTCAGCCAGAAGGTACAAACATACATAAGGCATCAAAACATGAAACCAACTAAATACAATAGTTCTGATTCATTTAATAATAAAGTCAACTAACTATCCTAAATATATATATTTTGAATTCGTCTGTAGAATAAAAAGGATTAAACTAGTCATTTTCTCAAGGTTTTAAGGAATACGGGTAGGGGGTGGGGTCTCGAAAGGAAGCTGGCAGGAGGTTGAAATATTTTATACCAACTACTGGGAAACAGGATAGAGATTTACCCAGCCTACACTTAGGAACGTGAAGATCACCTCTGGCCCTAATTGGATAATCATGGATATCGCTGCCGACTATCAATACATTTTGTTTTAATTTTATCTCTTTCAGACACTGATATATGAATTCATTTATTACAGACAAAATTGTATTCTCCTTTAATACTCGATTTGTATATTTGAGTTATTCAAACACAATAGTATATTTGAGTTTAAAGTTGCATGATGTTTTCAAATAAATTACTCAAAATTATCAATAGCTTCGACAATTTCGAAATTTAAAACAATATTATTGAGGAAAAGTTGGAGAATTCTAAAAAAGTACATTTCTGGAAAGAAGTTCCTTCATATTATTTTTTATTTAGAAGTTACCAGCACCCTACTATGATAGGAATGATTTCTGTTTGAGGATGATTCTTTTAAAATGATAGATCACTGCATTGAGAATGCCTTCATGTTAGAAAGTAAAACAAAATATATATATTACTATATAATCAAATCCTTGACCCTCGCATCTCCTTTCAATTCTAGCCTATTGACAGTTTGAGTGGCTCGTTTTCCACCTTTCTGAAAGAAAAACAAAAAATCACTATAATTGATTGTGAATGAACTTGTATGCATGCATAGTACCATAGCCCATTCCCACAGTAGGTGACTCTCAAACCTCATTATGCTTTGATACAACCAATAGTTTTTTCCTACAGTGACCCGACAAAAGTGCCTATTTTTGCACTAATTGTAGCGCGCAAAATAGTCTATTCCTGCACCAGTGCGGGAAAGTAAATTACAGTGCGGGAATGTACTTTTCCGCACTCCAAATTTGCAACCTAACAACACAAAATAGTGAGCATGTAATACGCAGGTTCCCTATTCTGCATTCAAAAATAGGTTGGCTACTCTGTGAATAGTTGTTGTTGATGAAATCTGATTTGTTTATAGTTGATTTGATTCGAAGATAGGTTATGTGAGGAATTTTCCGGTTATGTATGCCCTGTTTTGTTCTGTTTCAATTACTTTATACATTACTGTAGGAAAAATTTAATGTGTAATTCGAGCGCAAAGTATTGTTTCTGCACTCGAGAAACTGCACTAGGTGCTTTGCACTCTAGTTACACAAATAGCTATTGTAGCCAATCAAAAAAATAACTGATTTACGATCACCTGACCCGAGATCAATTCGATTCGGGATTTGAATTTCAGAAAGGCTGCTCAGTTTTTGACAGACGATTTTGATTTGATCATCTATTTTGACGAGTTTAATTTTCTTAATAATGAAGCCCACGTAGGTCGGAGACCTGTGCGTGGGTAATGAGTTGGATGGTGGTGATTGATAAGTTGGGAAGTGATTTCACAGCAGACAGCTGAGTCCTTTTTGCTGGCCACCAATTCCGATTGGTCACCCTTACAGAAGAGCCCTTACAGGCTCAGGAGATTGGCACCATTGTTATTTCATAGAGAAAGTTAGTTTTCTTATTCTATAACTGTTGTGAGTTATGTATTGAAGTTATTAGTTGACATTATTATGAAAAATGATATATTGATTTATTTCAAATTCGCGTATGTGAAAAATGTTTCAATAGCTTACTATACGCAGAGGTAGAGCACAGCATTTGATCGAGAATCAGTGGTTTAGTTCTCGTTAATTGACCGGAGATCAGTTTTTACATCTTGATTGTCCCCTGTGCAACGAAATACTCCTGATCTAAGGTCAGTTTGGTCAGTTATCCGGGATCAAATTGGAGTTCGTGGGAAGGGGGAAAAAATGTAGAAAATTTCTTGTAACAACATACTGTATGCTTTAGTTGAAAGTGTTCTTTAAAATATTAGTGCACTTGTAGACAGTAAAGTACTGTAATTATTAATCAGTATACTTGAAAAAATTGTAGTAAGACAATCAATTTCAAAAAACTTGTATGCATGCATAGTGCCATAGCCGATTCCCACTGCAGATGACTCTCAAAATTAATTATGCCTTGTCCAAAGAGCGTACCACGCAAACGAGGAGTGAGGTAGATTTTATGGAACACTAAATTAAAGAAAATCTCATTCAAGATTTTTTTTTAAACAGAATTTATTAATTTCGAATTCCTTTAATTGCTATTACTTTATACTGAAGACTTCCGCAATGGCGGATATTGACAACTGCATTGAACAGCTGATGGGAATCGATGAATGCTACTGTACAAAAATATCAGTCACCACCGGGAATCGAACCACGGACCTCTCAATTGCCGGTTGAGCGCCCTTAACCACTAGACCATGGAGACCTTTCTGTACAGCAGCATTCATTTTCAACTTGGCCATATCGGCTCGTATCTCACAAGTTAGCTTGAAGTGTTTTTGAAGAATTTTTTTTTATTTTCACAGGCAGAAAAAAATTGACATAGAATTAGCGGAATACAAACATTGCACAGATATTACAATATCAGATCATGTACCGTACTGAAATTTTCAAGCAACTTAGTGAAGAATTTTTTTCATTGTTGGTGATGCCCACATGAGTCTGGAGACTTGTACGTGGGTAATGAGGTGAATAGGTGACATCCATGGCTGAATGAGATTCCAACCCAAGGCTGAAGGAAACGAAGCCAACCAGAGCCTTATCTTATCACAGACAAGCGCTCCAACCAACTGCGCTACCAGAGCCGCCTGAATATTTTTGTGTAGTGGTGTTCATCGTTTTCTTTTTGCTATTCAAAGTAGTTGGAAGTCTTCAGCATAGTTTAAAGCATTAAAAACTATTTAAAAATTGTTTATCTTATTAAATTTAGCATTTTAATAGAAATTTTAATATCTGAATAGCATGAGGTAGAATAAATTGTGAACTAACCTTTACAACGAAATACCACTGGTATAGTTTCCAGAGAGCGCGAGCTGAGGCAGACAATTTGGCACCTCCTTTAGTTACACTCTGTGTCTTGGCCAATAAAATCCCATTAAATGTGGCAGTTGCTATCCTAAAAATAATAAATTTTTGAAACAAAACAAAAAAATTAAAATCTTAAATTTTCGGGAAAATCAACTTAATAGTTAAAATAAATTAATTAATCATGATGAATTGTAGAATATTTCAATCAATTATACCTTCAATTTATATGCAGACTTTTTGTTGATGTTGTGGAACTCTTTAATAAAGTAGAACAAAGTAGAATGTTGTCAATTCCACTGTTTAAACTGTATAAACAAAGGAATTGACAATCAACTTTATTCTATTTTAATTATATCTTCTGCAAACAAACTGGTGATATGCCATCTACTGAGCAGACGTATTCCTGATCTCACAAGAAGTTAAAGGATGAAAAGGAGAAGGAGGAAGAGGGTAATAAGGAGGAGGAGGAGGAGAAGGGGAAGGATGAGGAGGAGGAGGGGAAGGAGGAGCATAAGGATGAGGAGGAGGAGGGGAAGGAGGAGCAGAAGGATGAGGAGGAGAAGAATGAGAAGTAGAAGGACGAACGAGAAGAGAAAAGGATAAGAAAGAAAGGACGGCAAAGAGGAAGGAGAAGGAAAGAAAAAAGAAGGAGGAACAGAAGAAGAAAGAAAAGATGGGGGAGAAAGAGAGAGAGAAGAAGAACAGAAGAGAAAATAAAGATGAAAAGACTGTGAAAAAGAAGAAAAGATGGCGATGAAGAAAGAGAAGGACGGAAAAGAAGAGAGAAAATAAAAAGGAGGAAAAGACGGTGAAAAAAGAAGAAAGAAAAGATGGAGGAGAAGGAGAAGGAGCTAGGAAGGATGGAAGAGAGGAGAAAAGAAGAAGGAGAAAAAGAGGAAGAAAGAAAAGAAGGAGGAGAAGGAGGGGTGAGAAGAGAGAAATTAGGAAGGAAGAAGAGATGGTGAAAAAGAAGAAGAAAGAAAAGATGGAGGAGAAGGAGAAGGAAGATGAAGATGAGGAGAAGAAGGGATCTACAACTATATATAGAAAAGGATTTAATTTAGATTAAAAAGAAGTTTCAAACTACTACTTTAAGAGAAGTTAACTAGTTGCCTAGTTAAAGGAAATACAACATTCTTGGATTTCTTGTTCCATAACGTTCTGCGTTGTTAATATCAACTTTTTGTTGTAAATTTAACGACTTTCAGTCAGTCTTAAATTGTGAATATATAATTAATGTACTCACATTTGGCCGAACGTTTTCGAGTTATTGAAGGTCTAGAAGATAAGATTCAATAACTTGAAAACGTTCGGCCAAATGTGAGTACATTTTTTATATAATCACAATTTAAAACTGACTGCAAGTCGTTAAATTTACAACAAAAAGTTAAGAAATACAACAGTAGAAAAACACCAATGCTGAGTAAAAACAAATATTTCGGTAAACTTTAACCAAGCAATAGCAAATTAATTAACTTATATTTGTTCTGCACGTCATTCATTAGTGGAATGAGTAAGTTAACTTAAATATTAACTTGCAGTTCGTCATGGCTGATAAAATACAAAGTTTTTTAAAAAATAATGGGCCAACTTACCATGATTCTTTTGTACCGTCAGAAGAGCATTGTTCTGCAGTAAGGTCATATTTCATATTCCAAGCTTCAGCTGTCTTCTCCAAAGTAACGTAATAGTCATCGAATAACTTGTGCATGATAACAATATTACCAACCAAACCAGATCTACTTCGGATATCATCAAAGGTGATTTTAAACCATGGCTTTGTTATTGGGGGAATATTTTCTGCTAATCTGTATTCCTCGGCGTATTGAGCTTCTTTGGCATCATCAAATGGAACTTCAGGCGCGTTGAAAAGTCTCTTGCTTTTGTTTCTCTGCTGAAAACCATCTTTTACTAAACCTCTCTTTTTCATAGTCTTAATCATACGTCTTTTAACTTCTTCCTGTTCTGCTAGTTTCAATTTGACATAGCTGTCTTTTTCTAAAATTGGACCACCTACATCATCATGTTTATTATTATTACTACTAGACATGACGTGTGGCTGTGTCATACAGCCATCATCTGTATGAGAAAAGAGCTGATCAGTCGATTTGAATTCCACAACATTTGCAGCAAAATCTGTCTTCTGTAGTCTAGATCCCACAAAATTCTGTCGGTTTCCTTGGAAAGTGTTGGGAATCGGCAGTTGATCATTGTTTTGCATTTGTCCTGGAGATTGTAGACTATTCATTGCGTTGGAATAGGTTTCTTTAAGAGAACTCATGGCTTGATTCATTATTTCATCTTTATTGACCTGATTGACAACATTTTGACTGAAAGATGGCGCTGGATGGAATTGGTTTCTTCTAGTAAAAATATCCTGCTCTGAATCATACAAATTAGACGGACTTTTTATTTGAAAATCATCTGGAAATTTATTCCTACTTTGGGGAAGATCCCGATCTTCAGGAGGATACTTAGGTGAATCATGTGGTGGTTGAAACCTACCTCTTGGAGGATACCGCTGATTTTGAAATTGATCTTCTGTGGGAAACTGCTGATAAAACTGATCTCTTGGGAGAAAATCTTGATCTTGAGATGAGAATCGTTTAATCCTGTCTGAGTTTTGTGATGGGAATTGCTCAATCCTGTCTGAATCATGAGATGGGAATTGTTTAATCCTGTCTGAGTATTGGGATGGGAATTGTTTAATCCTGACTGAATCTTGAGATGGGAATTGTTTAATCCTATCTGAATCTTGGCATGGGAATTGTTTAATCCTGACTGGATCTTGAGATGGAAGTTGTTTAATTCTGCCTGAATCTTGAGATGAGAATTTTATAATCCTGTCTGAATCTTGAGAGGGGAATTGTTTAATCCTGTCTGCGTATTGGGATGGGAATTGTTTAATCCTGTCTGAATCTTGAGAGGGGAATTGTTTAATCCTGTCTGCGTATTGGGATGGGAATCGCTCAATCCTGTCTGAATCATGGGATGGGAATTGTTTAATCCTGACTGAATCTTGAGATGGGAATTGTTTAATCCTGTCTGAATCTTGAGAGGGGAATTGTTTAATCCTGACTGGATCTTGAGATGGAAGTTGTTTAATTCTGCCTGAATCTTGAGATGAGAATTGTATAATCCTGTCTGAATCTTGAGAGGGGAATTGTTTAATCCTGTCTGCGTATTGGGATGGGAATTGCTCAATCCTGTCTGAATCATGGGATGGAAATTGTTTAATCCTGACTGAATCTTGAGATGGGAATTGTTTAATCCTGTCTGAATCTTGAGAGGGGAATTGTTTAATCCTGTCTGCGTATTGGGATGGGAATCGCTCAATCCTGTCTGAATCATGGGATGGAAATTGTTTAATCCTGACTGAATCTTGAGATGGGAATTGTTTAATCCTGTCTGAATCTTGAGAGGGGAATTGTTTAATCCTGTCTGCGTATTGGGATGGGAATCGCTCAATCCTGTCTGAATCATGGGATGGGAATTGTTTAATCCTGACTGAATCTTGAGATGGGAATTGTTTAATCCTGTCTGAATCTTGAGAGAGGAATTGTTTAATCCTGTCTGGATCTTGACAATAAGGTCCATCTCTTCTAAATTCCTTATCAAACTGATTTGTATGAATTCTAAAAGACTCGTCATAGCCTCTATCTTCCAGCCGAATCATTTTACGAGGGCGGTGGTTGGAATTAGAAGATTCATATGTTCTATTTGTATCAGGCTTCATGTCTCGAAAACCTTGAGAATAAGGTTCATCTTTGAATCCACGATGAAAGCTATCCAGTCTTTCAGAGATCGAATCCTCAAATCTCCGATTTCTTCCATCATTGTTGAAGCTGCCACCTCTCTGCGACCATTGGCCACCACGTGAATCATTCATGTTAAAATTATATGTGCTGTTCGAATGTCTGCTCATGGCATCAGAATCAATCCACCTGTGATTCTATTTGAAATCAATAACCTAGAACACAACAGAAAATCCGGTTCTTACTAACTCCCACTAAGAGCTGTAAGGTGTAACTTATATAGGGATGTTGAATGGTTTAAAAGTGGATGAATTTTTCACTTAATTCGCCGTTTCATGTGAATGAATAATTGCATTTGCGCACGTAGTCCAGCGAATTATATGAATTATGTACTGAGAGAATCGATAGTCGATATCTGTATCAAATTCTAAATCTAACTTATTGACTATCGATTCTTTCAGCCCATTATTTCGTTGTGCAACCAACAGCAGATTTTGGAAGTGCAACCAAATGAATCACTCAGATGTTCATTACTTCTTTACTTAATATAATCTACAGACAACAAGGAGTCTTTCTGTGGCATGTGTAAAAGAGGACGGTAGGGTAGTTAGCTAAGTAGTTCTACATCTGACATTAAAATCAATGTCATGTACATTACCGCTTGAGCCATTTTATTAGATGCATGATGAACCTACAGCTTCAAGGGATTCGTAATCACGGCGGTATAAATAAATTACGCAGATAGTTCTACGTCCATGTAAGAAAGGAAGAAACCAAACCCGGCAACGATTTACTTTACACTTCAAGCCGATTGGTATCATTTATGTCTTAGGCCTATGTTGTTTGCTGTATCATCAGTTTATGTACTGGCTGAGTTGTTATCAAGTATTTTCTCGATAAGGATGAATCTTTGGAGAAAGTGCACTATATGGGCTTCTAACCAAACCTAGCCTAACCTGGCTAGATGTGACTGAACCACCTCATACCTTTATTATTTTGATGCATAAGTGCCATTTGATGAAAAGTGCCTAGTTCCTATTAATTTACATTTTGTGATAAAGAGTTCCTTTTAGATTATTGTTTTGTCTGTTATCAAATTTTGTTGATATTTGTTTTATTATTAAAACTTTTTTTATTCAATTAATGAATATCATAGTATTAATGAATAATACTAAGTGTTCACATAATCATAATCGTCGAAGTTATTCAATTTAGAAACTTTATTGACAGAAGCCCATTGAGTGCAGTATATGGGCTTCTCTTAAAAATGACGCGATTAAGTGAATTTTGTCTTTATCCGACTAGATATTCATCTGAAAATGAGTATAATCATAGTATGTAACCTTTCCCGTGTTCACATAATCGTAAACGTCAAAGTTATTTAATTGATAACAAGTTATTGACAGAAGCCCATATAGTGCACCACAGCCGAATCTTTTGTTGCAGTTCCATATGAAGTCCAGTGAAATAATCGACTGACAGAATCTATAGGTTATGTTTAGCTTTGGGTTTAGTACAATCGACCGAATGTCGAATATTTTCTCAGCCGATTATTTCACTGTAACTGCAATCGAATCTTTAAATCCTATCCTCATATTATGTAAAACATTGAAGCGTTAACTTGAAGTGAAAAACCAAAATCAAGTGAATAAACACTTACCGTTTAGCGTAGCCTACAGAAAGAAGATATTATCTACAGAATAATCAATAAATTAACTAGCATGAAGAGAGGGCACATCAAATCTTATTAATAGCATTTTTAAAAAAGATGTATTTATCTAATAAAAAATATAATTCAGAAAGACACTGGACGATAACGCAGGTAAATGTCAGCCCATCAGCTCAGCAGTGAATGTGCAGAGTACAGAACTACAGATCCGCAGACGGATCACGGATGCAAGAAACGAAACGAGCTGAATCAATACCTCCTAGAAGTACAGAGTACAGAAGGCCCAATCGCTCTCGACGTATTTTTTCAAGTCTTCCGTCCGCCATTTTACAGCCAGACCCAGATTGCGAGGAGTCTTCTAATTTGTTGACAAGATGGCGGCTCTCGAATACATAATTATTTTTATCTTGGGATATTATTTATTGCTAATTCAATTGCTATAATATCAATTTACTCATCTGAAAATTGCAGTATTCATTCATTAATTTTTTCATGCAACAAATCTTCAGATTTTTTCGACTTGATACAATATACAATGGCAACTTTATTCATCATTCTGATGGGATGACGCCAAAAGTAGTCGACGACAAAGGTGGTCGATTTTTATTTTACGCTGACGACAGAGTTGGTCGATTTTTATTTTACGCTGACGACAGAGGCGTCCACATTCCTGAGTAGTCCAAGTCTGACGGGTGCATGCAGCGACAGACTTAGTCTATTCTTATTACTTCTCCTCTCGACATAGTGGACCTTTAGGGTTCGCAATATCGATACATACAAAATATCGACGGTTAAATTTCAGTTAATCGACCTCAACAACATCAAAAACTTGATTATGAGATTGTTGTATAAAAGAAACACCTTTTTAACACCATGAACAATACGATTCAAATTTCGAGGCAAAGCCAGGTTATACAGCCAATCTTCTGGCTCGCCGAAGTCTATACCATATCGATTAGTTACAATGAATCGATAGAAGAGAATCGATATAATTACCTCATTCCTTTGTAGACCCACTCTGTCGGGAGCGTGCAGCGACAGAGTTGGTCGATTTCTATTTCTTCACCAAACAACAAAGGCGGTCGGCGACAGAGGTGACCACATTCCTGAGATGACCAACTCTGTCGGGTGCATACAGCGTCCGATGCGGTCTAAAAATCGTCCGCGTTTGTCGTCGACCCACTTCTGGCGCTCTACCATTCTGGGAGTCAATTCGAAAATTATACATCCTGCGATGGAAATTATCATCAGAATCTATTTATAGATTACAATTCATCAATTATATTCTATTAGTTTAATATTTTTGTTATGAATATTGTTATTGTTGAAATGGTATGAATTTGTATAGGTAAAATTGTGTAATTGGATCTAGAATACGTATGTTGGCAACGGCCGCCATCTTTGCCAACAAATGGGATTGATTAACTTTTCAACAAGTCGTTTATTCACTTGAAAAGTTAATATTAACAACGCAGTTCGTCATGGAACAAGAAATCCAGAAATGGGATTGACATTTTTTTCCTGTAGGCTATTTAGGTAAACTCCTTCTGTACATCTAGGAGGTATTGGCTGAATCAGTTCATAAAAAATATCAATTGTATGATATATTTCACATTATAAAACGAAAAAACTTGAAGTTTGAATTGATCGTGCTCAATAATAATAATTGAAGATAGGTTTTAATGAATTATTTTCTCATAGATTATTCCGTTCGACTGCAAGGTTGGTCTTCTGTTATCAATGATTACTCAGCGAAGGAGGGACATTCACAGCTAAATTTAAGTAGGCCCACTGTAGTACTGTAGTTTTTTAGATTCGTTAAGTTGTAAGAATGATCACTATAATATATAGTTTATTCCCCATGTTTTGAATAATAATAATAATTGGAAATTAATTCGAAGTTCTCATTAGAACTCTTTAAGACAGGGCGAACAGAGTAGTAATAAAAGAAACGAATCCCAATCCTCGAAATTTTCAAGAGCCTGGTCATTGAAACCTGTGCTTATTTTTTGTGCTGGGACAGTTTTTAAAATAAAATCAAAGGTTTTCAAATGAACTCCCCTCCACTGGCAGAGCAAAACACAACTTCCAATGGCCGGGCATTTATTGGAAACGATGGGTTTGTTTTTAAAAGCTGTGTTACTACAGCACAGCTTTCAGTAACCGGGCGTTTCAACATTGCTTGTTACTTATGTGTGGATTTCCCCCGTCGAAATCGTCTCCCAAAAGCTTTTAATTCACTCTTTTCAATGATTTATTTCTTTCAAACATTGCATTGTGACAAATTTTAAAGCCAGCTCGCAATATTATCGTTGCTAGCGGCAACATAAGAAAGATAATATTATAAAAGATCTCTCAAAAATATACTCCTATAATCGAACGCATTAATACATAAAATATTCAAAGGGATACAGAATGGATTGTAAAAGAAATATTGCAATATTTTACCACGAATAAAATATAGACCTATTTATAAAAATATTTATTAATTAATTTATTATGTATTTGTTTCTCAAATTCACTATAATAATCAATAGTGATTTACAAGTATATTTGCACGACTATGAAGTCAAATATTCGAGTGGAACTTAAAAATACTTTACTTGGTGCTCTGATGACTGACCCACGCGGTCCGAAATGGCTATACTTGGTTTAGTAAATATTTTAAATTTCTACCCAAATATTTGACTGCTTAGTCGTGAAAATACTTGTAAATGACTAGTGAAACACACAGTTCGTCACGGGCCCCAAATTCCAAGATTGTAAATTAATATCATAATTTATTTTATATTCCCATTCAAAATACATAATCACACTTTACCAGTCATACGTTAGCCTTCTGAAAAACAAATCTTTATTGATAGGAAACTTCAAGACAACTAATTATAACAATAAAAACTTAGTTTTGATTAGTTATTTGTTTGGATCCTGCTGCCGCCACTTGAAACGTTGAAATTATAATAAAAACTTAAAAAACACTTTCAAGTGGAAATCGTGACTCACATTACGGCGTGACGGCCGTTTCACTCTATTGTTAAGAGCATCGTCAGACGACCCACAGTACACAATGGGTCGTCTGACGATGCTCTTAACAACAGTGTGAAACGGCCGTTACGCCATAATGTGAGTCACAAATTCCACAAGTGTTTTTTTTTTAGTTTTTATTATACTGTATACTAGTAGAAACAAGATGGATCTTCAACATCATAATTATAACAATCTATTTTTTGAATAATTTAGTCTTAAAATACATAGTTATTTGTTTCTCCAACTTGGAGTTTAAAAAATATCAAGATAATTTGACATCTTGTGAGATCGGACACCCCAAGAAATCTTGAAAATATTTTATACCTTTATGTGCGATACCACGATTGAACAGTTTTTATTCAATAAAATATAAAATACTCAATTAGTTGCATTGACTAAGCGTATATTGTAAAAAAATTACAATGATTGATAAGACAATATAAAACAATTATTTTACATTTGAAAATTAACTTAAAGAAGACTAATACCTCTAAATATTTTTAAAACCTACCAAGGTAACTGTTTACCATCGTATTGATAAAATCCACCATTATGCGATTCTGATAAGCTATTGAATAGCTGGATCATCTGCGGAACAGCTTGATCAATTTCTAGAGGAGCCTGCTTACCTCCCATATCGGTTTTGATCCATCCTGGGTGAATACTCACCACAAGAATCTTATCTTCCTTCAAATCAAAACTCAAAGAGCGTGTGATTGCATTTACAGAAGCCTGAAAAAAATATAAGATTACCATACTCTCTTTTCTTACTGATAAAGCCCACATGAGTCTGAGACTCAAGCGTGGATAATGAAATGAATGATGGTACTATGATGTTATGAATGGTAAGCCTACAGTTTTAGGTGGGTTCCAAACGTCGTATGCCCGGTTTCTCAATCGTTCAGTAGCTATTGCTTGAGTTCCTGGGAGCTTTGCCGGTAACCGGTAATTGTTACCAGTGTCTGATTGGTCTATTCAAATTCCGACATTGAAGAATTTGAATAAACCTATCACACACCACCGGTAGTATTTACCAGTAAATGAGAAAGATCCCATGAACTCAACCAATGATTCAATAGCGGCCCTAAGGATTGTTTCACACATACTCGGCAGTCAGGTAAGAGGTGTCGTTTAGCTGGCGTAATACAAATTCAGTTATTGCCAAAATTTTCTATTTAACAATAATGCACATTTTCAAGTATTGTAAGGGTGTTTTTTTTAGAGTTACATAACTTTAA
Organism: Conomelus anceps; assembly: GCA_948455865.1. Lineage (NCBI taxonomy): Eukaryota > Metazoa > Arthropoda > Insecta > Hemiptera > Delphacidae > Conomelus > Conomelus anceps. The sequence continues at coordinate 6,455,096 of OX418223.1, read as the reverse complement.
AATAAATTAAAACACTAACGAATTGCGTTAATTTCCATGAAATTGGCTTCATTTGGAACATATTTTATGCCATTTTTTTAAATATGATTTCTGACATATGGCCGTCATGCCTGGCTTGGATGTGGTCCAATCGAGAGGTCTAATGTCTGATAACTTTTTGCAGCATTTGGGGCCATATATCAGCAATAACAAGGCGAATAATGCACAATAAAAGCTTGTAAATTGTAGCATTACATACATACATACATGACATAATGTATTAAATGTTTCAGTTGTAAGTTATTGACGATATTCAACTGTGTAATGCCCCATCCTTATACTGTGTTGAATAAATAAATATTCTATTCTATTCTAGCATTACAGACCGTGTTAGCATGCGCCATTGTTAAGGTTATGAGAATTTCACGGATTCTGAGATCCATCAATGAGAAGACATCAAAATCAAAACAGAAGCATAAAGAAAACAGCTAGCGAGTGTAATAGTTATTTATGTGTTAAGAGCGTGAAGCGCGACTTTATTGCTTGAGCCAAAACATTTACTGCGTGACGCGTAGCGGAGCGCAGTAATTTTGTGAGAGCAATAAAGGAGCTTCATGCGCGAATTGCATACAATATTTTTTCCTACAACTGCTCGTAAAGTAGTTCTTTACGTACTGAAAACTAATTGTAAAATGCCTCTTTACTGCTCAGCAAGCGGTAAAGTACTTTACGCTCGCCAGCTGTTTTCTTTACGCTTCTGTTTTGATTTTGATGCCTTCTCATTGGTGGATCACGGAATCCGTGAAATTCACATAACCTCAAAAATAGCGTACGCTAACCAAATCTGCGCACGGTCTGTGATGTTACAAACTGCAAGCTTTTATTGTGTTGGAATCCAGAACTGCAGTTTTAGGAAAAATATTGTATGCAATTTGCGCGTGAAGCTTCTTTATCGCTCTCGCAAAATTACTGCGCTCCGCTATGCGTCACGCAGTAAATGTTTTGGCTCGAGCGATAAAGTCGCACTTCACGCTCTTAATACATAAATAACTATTTTTCCTACAACTGCAGTTCTAAATTCAAACACAATAAAAGCTTGTAGTTTGTAACATCACAGACCATGCATGGATTTGGTTAGCGTGCGTCATTTTTGAGGTTATGTGAATTCACAGATTCTGTGATCCACCAATGAGAAGGCATCAAAATCAAAACAGAAGCGTAAAGAAAACAGCTGGCGAGCGTAAAGTACTTTACCGCTTGTGGAGCAGTAAAGAGGTATTTTACAATTAGTTTTCAGTACGTAAAGAACTACTTTATGAGCAGTTGTAGGAAAAGTACTTTTCCTGCAAATGCTCATAAAGTCGTTCTTTACATACTGAAAACTAATTGTAAAATACCTCTTTACTGCTCTGCAAGCAGTAAAGGACTTTACGCTTGCCAGCTGTTTTCTTTACACTTCTGTTTTGATTTTGATGTCTTCTCATTGGTGGATCACGGAATCTGTGAAATTCTCATAGCCTCAACAATGGCGCATGCTAACCAAATCCGCGCACGGTCTGTGATGTTACAAACTACAAGCTTTTATTGTGTTGGAATCCAAAACTTCAGTTGTATGAAAAATATTGTATGTAATTCGCATGTGAAGCTTCTTTATTGCTCTCACAAAATTACTGCGCTCTGCTATGCGTCGCGCAGTAAATGTTTTGGCTCGAGCAATAAAGATGCACTTCACGCTCTTAATACATAAATAACTATTAGCATTCGCAAAGAAGTAAAGAGGTATTTTACAATACATTTTCAGTATCTAAAGAACTGTTCACAAGCAGTTGTAGGAAAATAAATGAATTGATTTTCATGTTTTTTTTTAAATCCTCACCTTACTGCATCTGTAAGGATAGTAACCGCCTTGTTGATTTTCAGCTATTGATCCTAGAATTGAACTAATATTGATTACAGCTGAACGAGAGCTTCCCATTGGTTGTGATTCATTCACTTTTGATGCTTGCTTAAGGAGAGGAATGAAGGCCTGCAAAAAGGGAGTTTTATTATTATCTATTCATTTCATTATTTATTAATATAGGTAAAATATAACTGCTGTAGGGAAACAACATGCTTTTAGCCCAATAAGATTGGCGATAGAGCTAGGCTCCTTAAATTTGAGAAAATATGCTGTACAATTTAATCTGAGTTATTTGCCCTGCAACAGCTTCCTAGATTAGATGACAAAAATTACTTTTTACAGCTGACCATTGACTTCTACTGCATGTATGTAAGCGTATGCTTTATTGGCCATTACATTCAAATATCTTATTACATTTCTAATTCAGGATAATTAAAAGTCTTTTATTCATTCACTGTCACATATTAGATATGCTATTAGGTATAGGGTAACTCATCGCAACAAGACCTTGATAAGGTGTTTGAGGTCCAAAAGAAAGCCGTTGAGTGTATGAAAAGACCAAATAGGCTAGACTCATGTCGGCCGCTGTTCAAGAGACTTGGTCTCCTAACAATACCTTGCTTTTATGTGTATGAAGCTACTTTGTATGTAAGAAAAAATGATATAAACCAAAATCTTGTCATACATGATCATAATACATGACGCCGAGGAAATTATCACTTGGTGATTCACAATAGTAGCTTATTCGAACAAAAACCTAGTTATATTCTTAATATATAAACCTAGTTTCTAATGAATCTTGGAAATATGAATGTATTGAAAAAAATATTCAGTTGATAAAGCATTTTATAGTGTACAAGAGTTCTAAACAGATCAAAGTTAAGCCTCATCTTAACTTATTAAAATTTTAATTAAGGTAACTAGTGCACAAGATTGGTAATATTGAATGTTTATAATTGTTGATCCCACTTGTCTTATACTCCTCAACCAAGATGTAATCTTTAAAAAAATTAATTAAAATACTAATAGTACAATAAATTTAAAAAATAAATACTGATTCTATTACTGCATTTTTACAAGAATCCAAATAACATTCACAATTTTTAGAGAGCCCAACATTAATTTTTTGAACTAACAAAATTATTATAAACAGGAGAGCTCAACGATAAGCATTATGAGTACACCATATGTAATAAAAAAATTGCATATGCATTAAAATATGGTAAGATAATTTGTGATTTAGAGTTGAGTTTTGCTACTTGTGTTGGTTGAAAAACAATAAAATCTTCCCACTTCCGGGGATTGATCCCGGGTCCTTCTCTTTCACGGAGAATGCTCTGACCAGCTAAGCTACAGTGGATACTCTGAATCATAGCATTCATATGATATTAGAGCCAACTGGCTAATATATATGGCGGAAATAATCCAAGGGTATTACAATACCGTGACAAACTCCCAAACAGTATGTTTGAGATGGATAATGGTGTAACAACCGAAAATAGTTTCTCACGGTTTTTGATAAATGTGTGGTTGTAACAACTTCAAGTCTTATTATTAATGATAAAAATACAATAAATGCAAAGATGCAACAGACTTGGAGTCCAAAAATTGTCTCATTGTAGATTTTAACTTTGTTACATTTCCCAAAACACTGTCAAATATGGGATCACTGAAAACTTCACTAGAAAAAAATAAATTTGTTTCATTTCACTTGAAGTAATTAAAAGTTCAGTCGAAACGGAACACTGAAAAAAGTTCATGATATCCAATTTTGATAACAACTTAATCAAAAATACTTGACTGGTTGCTAAGAAATTTTTTTAAGGATGCGAAGCCCACAAACGTCTGAGACCTGTGCGTGAGTAATGAGTTGGATGATGGTGATTGATGGATCTACACTTTCAGGTGGGTTCCGAACCACCAGGAAGTGATTAAATGAATAATTAGATTGGCCAGCAAAAAAGACACTGTTCTCTGCTGTAAAATCACTTCCCGGTGGTTCGGAACCCACCTAAAAAACTGTAGGTCCAATTCATCAATCACCATCATCCAACTCATTACCCACGCACAGGTCTCAGACCTATGTGGGCTTCATCCTAAAAAAAAATTAGACGAAATCGTCACAACAACATTTATTAAAAAATATTAAAAAACTAGTTTCGGTTGTTATACCATTACCAATCTCATTCAAACTCGCACAACAAGTTTGATTGAGATTGATAATGGTATAACAACCGAAACTAGTTTCTCAATATTTTTTTAATAAATGTGGTTGTGACAATTTCGTCTAATTATTCATTATGGATACCTTCCACAATATCACCTTCGCCACTACAAAGAAAGGGAAGTGATTTAATATCAATAACTGAATACCTTTGTGAGCATGAGAGGACCCACACTATTCACTAAGAAGTTTTCAACCATTTGGTCTGCTTTGACCAGATTGACCCTTGTGAACTTTGATGACACTCCAGCATTGTTCACTAGAAGATTAAGACCTCCATCTCCAACCACATCTGATACTTGTTTGACGACATCTTTGTAGCTGTCAATGTTTTTGACATCTGTAACAAGTTAAAATTGAAATTTTGTAGAAATTTTCGATATGGAGCTATGGCTTCCAACAACACGGACACAGGACAGAAAAACTTAGTAAAACAAGAGCAAATAGTGAACTGCATTCTGGCCTTTTTCGTTGTTCTGAGTCTGTGTTGCTGAAAACCATTTTAGGATTGGTGACCATGAACTTCTGGATTCTTCAAACTCTAAATTCCTAGGGCTGACAATAGATCACCGATTGTCTTGGAATTTGCATGTGGATGGTGTGTTGAGGAGGTTGAACTCGGGTCTCTATTCACTTAGAGTACTGTCCAGTTACTGTGATCAGCCCACACTGCGGACTATCTACTTTGCCAACATTCATTCACATCTGTCTTTTGGAATAAGTCTCTATGGAGGAACGTCAAGCTCTAACTTCAAGAAATAATTTTTCATGCAAAAGAAGGCTATACGAATTATACTGAACCTGGGCTTCCGAGAGACAGTACGTAGTAAATTCAAATGTTTGAGAATAATGACAATCTATGGTGTGTATATAATGGAATGCATAATGGTGATTAGGAGCAAGAATGAAAACTATTTTCAGCACTCCTACAATACTCGCTCCAGTAAAAACTTTGCACTTCGACAACATAGAACAAAATTCTTTACAAAGAGACCATCTTACATGGGAGCAAAATTCTTCAATAGCCTACCACTGAACATCAAGGATAAGGAAGGAAAGGTTTTTAAGAGAGAAGTAAAAAGATACCTGATAGAGATGGGCCCCTACTCGATTGATGAGTTTTATGCTTGGCACAAAGACGGCATTTGATAGGCTACTATGAATAACATACTTTTGACAATATTTTTTAAATTTAGACTGTATAGGCGAAGTTGCCTATTTTCATAGTATTTGTTTGTAATAATAGGTCTAATCATGTTGTATTAGATAAACTATATGACACAATTCATATTGTAATTTGCAATAATGAATAAAGAATTTGATTGATTGATTGATAGCTTAAAATCAGTAGAGTTCATACCATACGAAGTTTATATATTATACTTCATATGAAATAAGAGGAGGAGAAGAAGAAGAAGGAGACAATGGAGTAGGAGGAGGAAGAAGACAGGAGAAGAGAAAGAAGAAGATGATGAGGAGGAGGATGAGGAAGATGAGAACAGGAGGTGGAGGAGAAAAAAGAACAAGTGATTTGAAAGGTTCATCAAGTTCAACCAAATTCTCCAAAAATTTCAACACTATTCTATTCTAGAAAACCAAAAACCATAAATTTTATAGGAAAGGGTATACAACATATTTTAAAAAGTTCAACTTCAATTACAATACTCACCAAGTTGAATTATCTTCAAATTGCTATGTTTCTGCGCCAGGCTAGTTAAATCCTGAAAGCATAATAATTTGGTTGAGGGGCTGAAATGACGTGGAATCATTTTTAACATTGTGGGGCCTTACCCTATTTGAAAAACAGGCAAATTTTACTTAATAAAAACTTAAAAAACACTTTTAAGTGGAAATTATAACTCACGTTATGGCGTGACGGCCGTTTCACTCTTTTGTCAACTCAGGAGGGTACTGTGGGTCGTCTGACGATGCTCTTGACAAAAGAGTGAAACGGCCGTTACGCCATAACGTGAGTTATAATTTTCACTTAAAAGTGTTTTTTAAGTTTTTATTAGGTATATATTAGAAACAAGATGGATCTTGAACATCAAAATTTTACTTCATTGAGTATAAACATTTTTTATAAATTTGACATTTTTTAAATTATTTAAAAAAAACTTTTCTTATAAATATCTTCATAGCCGAAGTAATTGATCAAACACCCAAATTTATGCACTGTGGCTTTTAATTTATAGCACTGTGCTTTGTCCTCAATGTCAACGGAAAGCCGATTCTACAAGTTTGTTGATAAATGGTTATAATGTTTCCAATAAGAAGCTTTGTTGGGGTGCTTTCACAGTGGAGCATTCAACACTAGATTACAATTACAACGCAGGATCAAACACTTGCTTTGTAATGGTGGTATTCACGGTCCTCTAACCCATCATACTATATGAAACACACCGTGTGTTTGGTTTTTTGATGGTGATTACCATTGAGTATTACTCCACAGTGCAAGCAACCTGAGCAACATCAGCAATCAAAAGGTGACTGTTCCTTGTGCTGTAACTGTTAAAAGTACTAGGCGCTGTTAAAAGCTCTATCAAAAGTATCAGGAGTTGATGTAGCTCTATTAAAAGAAACAGTAGTTGAAGTTTTTCAAGTGAATACTTACTTCTGCTTGTTGAGGATTTCGACAGGTAGCGAATATGTTTGATGTAGCTGTATTGGTAGATTTTAATAGATGCTGCACCAATCCCAAGCCAATTCCCCTATTGCATCCAGTTATCAGAATGGATTTCATTTTTTGATTCTAAATGCACTCTGCAATGAAAATGTAAGAATATAACTAATTAAAGTGGGACAGTAACTTACCATATAGGACTTGATTCTGTAATCAAAGCCCAGTTTAACTGACAGATAAGGCCGCGTTCATAAACGTCCCTTCAGTTTCTCTTGACTCTTGAGATGTAATGTATATAGGCATTTCAAGAGTCCATCAAATCAAGACACTGAAGGAACATTTATAAATACGGCCCTAAGACTTGTATGAACCTATATTGAGGCTTCCTTAATTAAAGGGAGACTTGAAAAACCTTCAGATGAAGATATCAAGGAAGTCTAGAGGTGGGTTATCAAATAAGAACCTACAAGGTACGAGATTTTATGTCTAAATACTTGCTAACTTGCTACCAATGGACTTCCCATTGCCAGATTACTGAATTAGAAGAAAGTCCTTTTCCATGTTCAATTTGCAATCCTCTATAGCTAAATAATTCTTTTCAGGGCTATTTGGCCAGCATTCACTGTGCATGCAAATATCAAGGCTGCATATTTGCAAAATGAAAGCATTTTTACTTTCAAAATTTGTCTCTTAGAAATTATGCTTCCTGTGACAACTAAGTTATTACGTTATTCTGGGGTGCTATCTGAGGCATAATATTATACTTATGTATGCTCTCTTTCTTGAGCATGCTACTGCTGATAGCGATTGAGTTTGGACCTAGCAAATGTGAAATGTTAAGTTTTGAGCTTGATAAGACACGTGAAACCTGAGGATGCAAATCTCATTTTTTTATGGCTAGCAAAAATACTGTTCCTGAGCTTAGGAATGTTTAAGTATGTGGTGATAAAGCAAAAAACCATGAGCTAACAAAACTTTGAAGTGAATTGAACTGGAATTAGAGGGTAAAAGTAACGTTTGAAGTGCGAACTAGACTATAATAGGCTTATCCTAAACAGTGAAATTCGTGTTCAGAACCAAAACTCCAAAAATTTGTGCTATTCACCAGCAAAGATAAATTAAACTGTGAGGGTTAGTTAAAGTAAACATCCCTTATCAGAGAAATTCTGACAAAGCTTAGAATAAACTTAGTGCGTTCACATTCACTGCTGAAGCAAATACATTTTCAAAAGAAAATGTTATCAAATAAGAACCTACAAGGTACGAGATTTTATGTCTAAATACTTGCTAACTTGCTACCAATGGACTTCCCATTGCCAGATTACTGAATTAGAAGAAAGTCCTTTTCCATGTTCAATTTGCAATCCTCTATAGCTAAATAATTCTTTTCAGGGCTATTTGGCCAGCATTCACTGTGCATGCAAATATCAAGGCTGCATATTTGCAAAATGAAAGCATTTTTACTTTCAAAATTTGTCTCTTAGAAATTATGCTTCCTGTGACAACTAAGTTATTACGTTATTCTGGGGTGCTATCTGAGGCATAATATTATACTTATGTATGCTCTCTTTCTTGAGCATGCTACTGCTGATAGCGATTGAGTTTGGACCTAGCAAATGTGAAATGTTAAGTTTTGAGCTTGATAAGACACGTGAAACCTGAGGATGCAAATCTCATTTTTTTATGGCTAGCAAAAATACTGTTCCTGAGCTTAGGAATGTTTAAGTATGTGGTGATAAAGCAAAAAACCATGAGCTAACAAAACTTTGAAGTGAATTGAACTGGAATTAGAGGGTAAAAGTAACGTTTGAAGTGCGAACTAGACTATAATAGGCTTATCCTAAACAGTGAAATTCGTGTTCAGAACCAAAACTCCAAAAATTTGTGCTATTCACCAGCAAAGATAAATTAAACTGTGAGGGTTAGTTAAAGTAAACATCCCTTATCAGAGAAATTCTGACAAAGCTTAGAATAAACTTAGTGCGTTCACATTCACTGCTGAAGCAAATACATTTTCAAAAGACATAGCCTATGTTACTTATCCCACAGCAAACTTTTAAGAGTATTTTTGTGTTCAAAACTAGAAATTCTTGTAATCGTGAAATGATTGTGATACTTGTTACATGTTACATAACCAAACACAAACACCAAAGTTCTTTAGCACATGAAATTATGATCAGCTGTTTATGTAGGCTATTATCAGCTGTTTTCATTGGTTGTGGTTCTGATTTGTATGCATTGTGAGGTTATGCTTTTTTGATTGAAAAAAAAAATGAAATGTCGGTAGGAAATTTCAACAGTTACTATGAGCATACTGTACCTGTATAGAATTCCTTTTTAAGTTTTGATTGGAAAACTAAAATTAAACATGAATGTTTTCAGGCCAAACACATGGAAACAAATCACAGGTAAAGTTCTCATAATATACCCGATTCTTCTAGATTTTCTAGGAATTTGGCTACATTTATATTGCCGTTTATAATATTGTTTCTAGGGTTATCACATATTAATCAAATCTCTAATATCAGCTCCTTCATGCGAATAACTCATTTAAAACTACCTTCAGTGCTCTAGTTGCTGCTAAGATTCTGTTGGAAGCAGGTGTATGTGGTATGTTGGGCTGTGGTGCACTATATGTTGTTAATGCTGTTTTCAGTCAAGGCTCTTAATGAAAACAGCAATAATTATGGTTCATGAGAGGCGCAAGAAAAATACATGGTAAAAAAAATGTTATATCGTATATCCTAGTTTTTAGTTCCATCTTGTTTTACACTGGTGTGAATAACTAAAGCTTTCAACTTTTTCCTTGCTGATGAATCCCATATGAGTCTGTGACTTTTACGTGGTAATAATAGTAACAATATATGTGAATAATAATTCATATAAAATGATGCTACGAATGGGGGACCTTAAGTTTTAGGTGGGTTCCGAAACGGGTAAGTGACAATAAAGCTGATACGGTAACTACAATCATGCAATCGCAGCCGGTCTCGCTTACTAGCGCAAAACTGAGCACTTGAGAATTAATATCAGAATTGCTATGACACTACTTTCAGCAAGCGACCAATCACTCTCTTGAGTTAAAATAAATACATTGTTGTGTGATGATCGTTTATTTTATTGTTAAAGTATCTTGAGACAGCTCTCAGAGAACTACAGCAGTTGATGTACTTTCCAGTCATGACGTTCACCGTTAATTTCTGAAGATACTTGTAGCTTGTGCAGTAGAGTAAAGCGATTGTCACTCAAAAACTATATCTATGTTACTTGAAAGTCAGCAATCTAATTTCAGCTTAATACAATGATTGCATCCACCATTAAATTATAAAGATTTTTACTAACTTCATGCCATCAAATTAGACGGTAAAAAAAAATTGTGTTGTCAGATTCTCCACGCCGTCGGTGGTCTGTCAATAATCACCAACCTCAACGCACAAATTGACAGCTCAATTTTACCGCAGTCAGTTGTTTTTTGCTGCAACGCATTTTGTTTGATTCGCCTAATTTGTTGACATGGATTATAGATATAAAATCCATGATTGTACAACACAGTCTCTGATACTTTGTATAACTGTGGTGCAGCTACTCCTATACTTCTTCAACATTTTATTCAACTTGCCAGGTTCAAACACTTGGAGAAGTTACAGGGTGAGCATAAATTACTGAGTGCATTTCATAGTTGAATAAAAAATAAATGAATGCGCCAATGTGAATGTAAATTATTGAGAAGACAATTTTAAACTATTTTATTAACTGCAACTGACAAGTATAATGCATTTCTAATTCTTAATGAACAACTTCCTCAAAGAGTGAGTAAGTTAATAAGCACAGTTCATAGGTAGCCTGTATGGAAAAATAAGTGCACTAGCACGCCTATTCTTGTAACAACAGTTTCTATAGGTGTTATACATTGTAAGGATGACCACCAGCGAACTCCGCCTTCTTCATTGTGGCAATGTGAGCTGGGGTGAAAGCATTGCAGTTCGTCCAGTAAAGAGCAAGGTTGGATAAAAAAATGTGTACAAAAATTAGCAGAATAGGTATCCATGTAGAAATTTATTGAACCTGTCATGTATTGTAAATAAAACTTGCTTGAAATTGTTGTTTCAATTAATCTACATACATGTAAGTACACCAAATTATTTTGTTGTTCACTTATGAAATACGCTCAATAATTTAAGCTCACTGTATATATTTCAAAACGTATAACCCTTGGCTAATGAAGCTTCCAAGTAAACCAATTTTGATGTTGAATATCCATCTTGTTTCCACTAAAATAAAACTTTAAAAACGCTTTTAAGTGGAAATTGTGACTCACGCTATGGCGTGGCGGCCGTTTCACTCTGTTATTGAGAAAGATCATCTTTAGACGACTCACAGTACACTCCGAGTGTGGCCGTTTGACGATGCTCTTAACAACAGAGTGAAACGGTCGACGCGCCATAACGTGAGTCACAATTTCCATTTGAAAGTGTTTTTTAAAAGTTTTATTCTAACCCAATTTGTTATTTTTCTGTCAACCTATGAAACACGCTCAATAATTTATGTATATTTCAAAAAGAAAAACCCTGGTAATTGGCTTCTCTTCGTGAGCGAAAATGCATCACTGATTTCAGCAAGTAGAAACAAAACTGAATAAGAAATACAGTGTCAATTCTATTAATAGTTGTAGTTTTCCTGTTCTGTTTCAGCTGTAGGGAGTCGTTTCTACCGGGCAAGGGAGGTTGAAAGTAATGTTCCACATATAAAAAATGATACAGAGGTGGCAATGGATAAAGCAAGATGGGAGAGAGACTACAATGAGAAATCAATTACGTTTCAGAAATTGTTCAACGCTTTCAAACGTAAAAAGGATACTGATGAACCCAGGAGAATGATGATGGTTGATGATTTCAAGTACGATAATATTAGAATGTGGTTGAAGAATGTAAATAGAGAGACAGAAGTTGCTTCTCAGTCCTTCATGACGGACAGACATGAAACGCTGGGAAATGAACTTGCGGCAGCTCACTTTATAGTTTACAGAGGGGGTCGAGTTAAATTCTACGGGCAAGATTATTGGATAAAAACATTGAAAGGTGAAGATTACTACCAAAATCTTCCAAAATCATTCGATCCCTCTATATTTCTGGAAGCTATTGATGCGGAAGGGGTGAAAATCATGTATGAGGGCCTTGAAAACCTTAAAGGCCTTGCGCGACTACGTTGGCTGTCCCTCAACAACAGTCCCCTAATCGATGATTGGTGTCTGGATAGGATAGCCTGTGAACTCAAAGACAGTCTCGAGTATTTAGATATTAGCAACTGCAAAAAAGTCACCCATAGAGGTATGTCATGTCTCTACAAAATGGAAAAATTGAAAACTCTCAAAGTTGAGAATATTGCCGATTCGTTAGAGTTTCAGCTTTCATGTCTTATGTTAGAAGATGCTAGTCCTAATATTTCAATTGAAGGCGTCCAGTACTTGGAGCCTGAACAGGATGGAAGCAAGGTTCAATAAATTGTGTTCTATCATATGTAATAAAAAATATGTACAGTTCACGAGGACAATTTTTAATTTTAACCCTAACAATCAGAACCTTATGAGTAGAGCCTGCACCTAATCTAACAAAATCTAACACATTCGTGAACTCTCTAGACATTCACAGAATTATAAATATTGGTTGAGTCCATAGAACTTATACAGAGTGTCCCATAAGTAAAGTGCCAAACTCTGGGGGAAGGTTATATGGGTCAAAATAAAGAAAAAATCACGAATAAATTTTTTTCCACAAACGCTTCGTTTCCCAGATATCCGCCATTTTGTATTTTTTACAAAATAATTGTTATCTTCAAATTTTTTCAATCGATCGTCTTTATAAAACGGTAAGTATGTTTAAATAAGAGACCTACTGTAGAAAAAAAAATTAATAGAAGATTTAAACAAAGAATAACTATGGTTCGGCATTTGAACAAACTTAGATAATTTCAATCTAACCTGATCACATTAATGATGTTTGAAGTGCATAAAACAATAATAACAACTCAACAACTGCATGTTTTTTAATAAGTTGATTTTAATCAGCTAACCAGCTGATTGGGGCTATTTACAACAAATATGGATGTTTTGCTGCCTCTTAACACACATTTCAATGTATCTCGGTTATGTTTTGTTCGATTTACATGTTTTTGGTGTTGACAGATTGGAAATAAAACTTTCAAAAAAAAATTGTTCCTAGTAAATTTTGTAATTTTTCCCGTTTTCCCGCCATTTTAGATTGAAGGTTTACAAAGGCCGCCATTTTGAAATTTTAAATTGGACTAAGTTGAATTTTTTTTCTACAGTAGGTCTCTTTTATTTAAACATACTTACCGAGTTTTATAAAAATCGATTGAAAAATTTTGAAGATAATTATTTTGTAAAAAATACAAAATGGCGGATATCTGGGAAACGAAGCGTTTGTGGAAAAAATTTTATTCGTGATTTTTTCTTTATTTTGACCCATATAACCTTTCCCCAGAGTTTGGCACTTTACTTATGGGACACCCTGTATAGTTATATGGTTGAGTCCATAAGATCTTTATAGTTTACGGAATAGTAAACATTATTTACATTATAGTTTATAGTTAATATTGGTTGAGTCCATGGAACTATAAACAAAAACAGTTATATGGTTGAGTCCATAAGATCTTGATAGTTTACAGGTAAATGGAATTTTAACGAAAATCATGGCGTCTGATTTCTCTTGTATTTTATCGCATTAAACCATAATTCATCGAACATTGAAATATAGACTTTTAAGTTAATTCAACTACTTGCAGCCAAAATTTTTATTAATAAGTTGAATTTACTTACTCTGTAGGCCGAACGTTTTCGAATCTTGGAACCAGGAATTATAGACGTTCTAAAATTTGAATAGACCAATCAGACGTCTCAATTTTTAGTAAAATTCGATTTAATGGTAAACGGTAAGGCTACCATGAACGCAACCATCAAGAATGCATTCATTTTTTAACCAAAGTTGAAATATCTCAAGTTTAAGGATATTGATGCATCCAATATTTGAGAATAATCATCACAAATTCTCACACACGCCGTTGAGTAATGGTTTTCACGCTACTCTAATCCACCATTCTACAGCATGTGTTCGATTTTGCAATGAAAATTATCCTCGTGCATTGAATGCTCCACTGTACAAGCACCCTAAACAAACTTTGATACAATTTTTGGAGCCATAGATTATCTATAAAAGAATTGTAGAGGAAGACCACGACTCGACTACATGACCCAAATTATGGAGGATATGAAGTGAAGAACATACCACAAACTGAAACGGAAAGCTCAAAGGAGAGAGGAATGGAGGTCTGCTGCCAACCAACTCAACGGTTGAAACAAAAGAAGAAAGATTATCTAACAATGAAGTGACAGAAATCGCGTCAAATTTGAAGAGAGTGTAAGAGCACAGATTACAGAACAACACAGCACAGGTTTGTCTGTGGTTGAGTTCATGGGAGCCTTTCCATTTACCGGTAAATGGAATTTTACCAAAAACTAAGGCGTCTGATTGGTCTGTTAAATTTGTTGACGTCTATGAATTTGAATCCAGTATAATTCCATTTACTGGTAAACGGTAAGTCTCCCATGAACACAACCATTTTTAAATTTATTTTTCTGTAGACCTGTTGCAATGGAGAAACTTGTTTCGGTAGAGTGCTTTCCTAGAGCAATATAGATTCCTGCTAGACGAGAATAACCTTTTTATTTCGGAGGATGAAACCCACATAGGGCGTGGGTAATGAATGAATTGGATGATGGTGATTGATGAGTTAGACCTACAGTTCTAGCAGTGACATAGCCAGGGGGTGGGTCCGGACCCCCCTTCCGGTCCTAAATTTTATATAATTTTCATTAAATCAAACGTAAAATATTATATAACTATACTCTTCCTTATCCTTATTTCTTATTATTAAAATTACAAGTTACGTGTTAATTTTCAATGCCAGGAGAGCTAAAGAAGACCATTCTAGGGCCTCCATAAATTTCCGGGTAAGTACCCCCGGAACCCCCCCCCCCCCCGGTCAATTGACCCCCCCTATTTCAAAATCTTGGCTGCGTCACTGGTTCTAGGTGGGTTCCGAACCACCGGGAAGTGATTTTACAGCAAGAACAGAGTCTTTTTTGCTCGCCAATCCAGTCGGTCATCCTTAAAGAGAGGGCCCAGGAGAGCGTTGCTTATCTAATCTGTTTGAACAGATACCTGCTACGGCTCAAGGCTGCCACTTCCATAAATTTTTTTAATTTGGGCATTTTAAGATATAAATAACAAACAGAATATTTATTAATGAAAATACATTGTCTTCCAAAGTATACTAAAAAAATGCAATATCTATATGTCTTTCATATGGGCGCCCATGCCTAAATATAACAAACCGTTAATTAAAACAATTGAGAGGCTTCAATATACTAAATGTAATATGCAATATCTATATGTTATTCATATGGACGCCCATGCCTAAATGTAACAAACCGTTAATTTAAACAATTGAGTGGCTTCAATATCCTGTTCTACTTAAACTTATTTTATTCTGTAAAATAATCATTACCAAATATTTTTACGGGAAAGTCTCAATTTAAAATAATAATTCAGCAATAAAACTTTTAATTTTATTCAAATTCATTTGCTTGTGCCATAAAAGCATCGATTAGAATCCACACGACAGTACAGTTACAAAACTAATAATTCACTTTCTTAAATAATTATGTTACACACATGTCAATGTACCAATTTGAACACTTGGGCCAACACTGGGAATATTAGTTACATATTTTATACATTCAACCGGTACAATATTATAAAATGGCTACAGTACCTATTTTTAGTATTTTTCGTCATTGTTATTATTTTCAGTGTATTGCATAGTAAGTTACAATATTCATTTAATAGTTAATAACTTATTATGTCAATAGTACCATCTAAAAACATTAATTCATGTTATGATTATGTACAGACATACACACGAACACATACTCACAGGCTGTTGATAATAATTTGTGGACCCTTCTCATGATATTTTAATATAACAGTCATGCATTAAATCACCACTTATAATACTAACAATAGTTTCATTTCGCAATGAGATTGAGATTCTCAGTTGTGCATCATCAAGCAATGAAAAGTATAGTTTTATTTATGAACGTTTCTTCAGGTGTCTCTTGATTCGAGGGAATCTTGAAATGCCTATTTTCATACATTACATTTCAAGAGTGCCTCGAGTCAAGAAACTGAAGGAACTTAAATATGACCTTGAATATTAGGGGGGGGGGGGAAGACCAATAATAACAATGTTTCATTGCGGATGATGCCCACATGAGCAGACTTGTGCGTAGGAAAAGAGGTGAATGATGAGAAACATCCATGGCTGAATGAGATTCGAACCCAAGTCTGCAGGAAACGAAGCCAGCCAGAGCCTTATCTTATCACACACAAGCGCTTCAACCAACTGCGCTACCAGAGCCGACAATGATTACAAATTTATTTTACCAATAATAACAAGTTTGACATTCCTTGTTTTAGTATAGTTTAGTAGATAATTTGACAAAATTCAAAGATTGTATAACACCATCTTTTTTTAATATTATTATTTTTAAGGGCTCACACAAATTTGTTTTTTGAAACACAAATTTGTGTGTGTAAAAGTTTGTTTTACAAAATTTATATATATTTTTTTTGGAGGATGAAGCCCACATAGGTCTGAGACCTGTTCGTGGGGAATGAATTGGATGATGGTGATTGATGAGTTGGACCTAGTTTTAGGTGGGTTCCGAACCACCGGGAAGTGATTTTACAGCAGAGATCAGTGTCTTTTTTGCTGGCCAATCTAACCGGTCACCGTTACAAACAGGACCTACGAGAACGCAGCTTATCTCTATCTGATTGAACAGATACCTGCTAAGGCTCGCGGCTATCACTTCCCTAATTAATTTCGGGGCAGTATACATTCTACAAGTCACAACGGAAAAATAAATTAGCTGGTGGTTCGGAGCGCACCTGAAACTGTAGGTTCGTCCATAACATCAAGATCATCCACCCAGAGGCGCTCTGGGCCCCTTACATACGCCCCTATCAAAAATGTTTTGGCAATCATAAAAAATGAGATTAGTTTGGTTGAGATAGTTTGTATTACTCTGAAAGACTGAGTTTTCATCTGACAACTAGATAGGTTTTCAATTTCATAGTTCAATGATCCACAACTGGAAATATACTGATGAATTTAAAATGAATTTTGATAGTAATTGTATTAATTGGAAGTATACTAAAATTCTACACTGAGAACCGATTCTAAAGCAACATTAATTTAAGCCCTTAAATATAACAGGAAGCTTTTAAAAGTATCATTCATTAAAATTCAATCATATTTAATATGATGACACAATAATTATAACAATAATGATAATTTACAAGGCACTTGATACAAATATATTATTTTTGGAAAGAAATATATTTCTGCATATTTTCAGGAAGACTAATAGGGGTTTCAGTACGGTAATGTCAGCAATACGAAGGATTTATACGAATATTCGAAGAAATATAACTCCAGAAAATTTTAAAAGATTTGGATTATTCAGATATACGAGCCAAAAATGGAAATTCAGTCTTAATGCAATTCGTTCTTTAATCTGAAATTGATATAAAATACCAACAATGAAATAAACTAATATCAAAACGTACATTGTCTAACCCGGACACAGTAATAATTACCCAGGGTGGCAGGTTGATAAAGTTTCTCCTTGGAAGCGAAATGCTTTCCTTCAATTTAATTGAGTGAAAATCATAATTTAAATAGACATTACAGTGTCAGTTTTGATATTAGATTGTTCAAAAAGTATTTCGTCATGGAAACATCACAGAATGAAATAAATTGAAGGAGTTCTACCAGTTTCAATAACATTCACAAAAATTGAAAAATAATTGATTCTAGATGGAATATGATCATCCTGAGAAATAATGTGAATTTCTTATCATGAAATCATCAATCTATCTTGTTTCTTATATGACAAGGATTAATATATTATGTGAAAGAAAATTTCTTGCATTATTAATTTATAAATTCTCAAAGTATTTAAATAGAAATATTAATGGAGGATTACATTTTAAATATCATAGAATCAAGTAAACAAACATTTTACAATCAATAAATTTCTAAGATCCTCTAATGTTTACAATTTTCATAAACCAGCAAAAACTTTTAAACCTCCTTGAATAGGGAACTAAAATTCTTAATAAATTTTAAAAAGTTTAGAAATCCTAATAGATTTTCCTAATAAAAATTACAACATAAACTGTTCAACAACGCATTTCTTACAGTATATTCAACAAATAAATTATAACAATTTAAATTACCATAAATACAAAAATTGGATTCCACATTATTTTGAAGAAGTTCTCCATGTTTCCTTGACAGAATAAGCATATTTAATTAATTGATTGGGTACACTGAAGCATCTATGACTCAGTTACTGAACATGCTTCTAAAATAACATGAATCTAAAACATTAATTCAATTAGCATTACATAGTAATACTCTGACTTGTGTAAGAGTATAACAATTTAAATTTCCAACAATAGAAATACAACAATAACAATATTGGTTTATAATAAACATCAATGTATTGCTTTTCACAAAAATTCATTAGAGAAACAATTCAATTCTAATTAGATTCATGTACACAAACCATTTTAAAAATTCGATTTATTAGTAGGATATGTGATTACGACATAAATGATTCAATAAGACACTGTTTTATGATTCAACAAACAATAATTAAAATGTGTATACGCATTCCACAGTTTGGAGTAATTGAGAAAGAATAATTGATCAATTTATTGGAAAATTAAAAAAATCGTAATTTTTCAATAAACAGAGTTAGGAAATAATATTCATTAAAAAAGTTAATATTAACAACGCAGATCGGTATGGATCAAGAGATTCAAGAATTTAATAATAATTGTTGAATAGTGAAAATTTCAATCTAAAAATAATAATAAATTCTGAACAAAAATTAATATTGTTTTTAAAGGATGAAAAATTATTTTTCTCATAAACCTCATTCAAATTTAAAGAAAACAGAACATAGAGACAATGTTAGAATTATAATTTATTAAAGCTAACAGATAAATAATCAGAGAGCTTATAATTTTCAGAGTAGCTTAGACGATAACAATCTCTATAAAATCCATTAAATAATGTTATGAATAGTGATGTGATATAATCTTTCCATTAATATCCTAGCAAAGTGTGATTCAGACATGACTTTCATACAAGATTATCAATATATACATACTGTTAAGAGTTACATACTTTCTTACATACACACATACAAATATCATTAATTCTAGTATACTTTATTAATTTTTTTAATAAAGCCAATGGGGTTTTCAATATTTTACATGAAATATAAAATTATTTTCTTCGTTATTGATAGTGTTTTAATAAATAATCAACCTAGAAATAATATTAATTCTAAATGAACAAGCAGTTTAGCATATTATATAGATGAGATTCTGCTTAAGCCTTTTTTCTAACTGAGGGTTCGGACTAAATGGAAAGCGTACAAGGCCAAAATACACTACGATTGTTGCTTTCTATATAGGTTCCTAACCCAAAAGCATCGATTGTAGTGTGTTCCGGCCCTGTCCTCTATGAATCCATTCAGTATGGATCTCTGTAGTGAGAAACCGAGGCTTTGGGAGGGTATAAATCTGAATAAAAATAAAATTAATAGTGTTAACAGCGTTAATTATTCTTTGAATTTTAAAATGAGAACATTTTTTTGTGGCGGGAAAATATTTGAATTTGAAAATAAAATATTTAAAAGCCTCCTTGAAATAGTAGGATTGTGCGTTCAAAAATCGTCATGCAGGTAACACATCAATATTTCGGGGCTTTGGCTCAACAATCCGTTATTATACATTCAAAAACATTCAGTATACTAAATTTACAGCTAAATTTCACGTACATCGAGCATATAAAAATAAAATTTTCCAAAATTCGAACCGGAAACCAGCCGGTCGGTCGAAGAGAACAAACTTCCGGTAGCTCAACAGGAAGTGGGTAGAGCGGAAGTTGAAAAATATCTAATCAAAATTAATGTATAATGGAAGACAAGAAAAATACATGACAGATTTGGAAGAAAATCTAAGCTTGATCAGAGTTGTAGTGCTAAAAAGTATGAATACAACCATACATATAATAGAGAAAATAAAAGTATAAACAAAATTGTATAAAAGTATAACACAACCATTCCTAGTATTTCATAAGAAAACACATTTCAAAACAGTGATTAAAATCCACAAAATGAATTCAAAATATATTAATAAAAAAAAAAATTATTAGGCCTATATTAATAAAATTACTACAATTTAAAACTTTACACTGATATTGAAATTTGATTTATTTTCTTATGAAAACTATTCATATAAAAAATAGCCGGCAGGCTCGCTTCGCTCGGTCTCCCCCGAGGTGACAAATTTATACAAAAATCAGCAGGCGAGCAAAAGGGGAAAATGTTCACTGTATTTACAACATTTTCGGCCAAGTTATACATGAAAACCCTGAAAAATGCTAGAAAAACGTCAATTTTGGGGGTATTTTTCAGGAAAATACCCGTTCTTAGCAAGAGTCTAGGGCCTTGTCAACTTTTGTAACAAATTTCAACTTTTTCGGCTCAGGTTTTCTAGAAACGGTGATGATTGAATCAGTGAGTGGTATTTGGGTTGTTTATATAGTTTGCGTAATATATTTGAATACATTTTCTTGCATTGGCAACAGCCTGAGAGCAAGGAACACTCTGATAATAGCGAATTTATTTTGAATAATAAGACTTTATCACAACTACATTTATTGAAAACAGTGAGATACTAGTTTCAGTTGTTGAATTTATTTAATAAACGGCATTGAAAACAGGGACATTGTCTCTCTGAAACAATATATTTTTTTCGGAGGATGAAGCCCACATAGGTCTGAGACCTGTGCGTGGGTAATGAATTGGATGATAGTGATTGATGAGCTGGACCGACAGTTTTAGGTGCGTTCCGAACCACCGGGAAGTGATTTTACAGCAGAGACAGAGTCTTTTTTTGCTGGCCAATCTAATCGGTCACCCGATAATAAGAATAATAAGACTTCAAGTCGTCACAACTACATTTATTGAAAACAGTGAGATACTAGTTTCAGTCGTTTAATTTTTTTAATAAACGATATTGAAAACAGGGACATAGTCTCTCTGAAACAATATATATTTCACAAGAAATTGCAAATTTGTATGTCCACCATGTTTTCTATAACATGGCTTAAATGGCGAATCATAAGCGACTCCCCCATCAATAAAACCCATAAGATTATCAACTTTCATTGTACAAGAAATCAATACTTTATTTTGTAATTTCAAACACAACTCTGATCAAGCTTGTTGTCACATAATAGAATTTCACAATTTCATTAACAATATATTTCATTTTTTTAATGAACAACTGCACAACTAAAACAATGAGATTCATTGAGAACGAACAGGAAGTTACACGTTTAATTACTCACAAGTAGTGAAATAATATTATTTGCAAACCTATAACTTGTACAATAATTAATAGTTTTAAGCGTGTTTCAATATTTAAAATAGACATAGTCTCACTATCACTGAGGAATCAAATTAAAAAAGACGAACTGATTTGTCAAAGCTGATTAGATTTGCCAAACTTTGAAGTTCAGCAGTCAAAACCTAATTCTGTCACAATTTGAAATTTAAAGTAATTGATAATGATTGTGCTACTAGAAACGTTCAATTGATAATGATTGGGCTACTGGAAAAATTAAAAAATCGAATGATATAAATTAATCTGATATTGTAAGTGTTATTTTGCATACACAGACAAAAGCAATGATAAAACTACCAAAGTAATCGAAGTTTTTTGTATTTAAGTTTTTGTTTTAAATAAATTCTGCTTGTGAAGAGAGTAGTTATGGACGTTGTCTGTTGTATCTTCACTTCATTGTTATTCTGTCTATGAATAGATAAACAAATACATTTGTGTAATTTGGTAATAATAATTTTGTATAAACTGTTGTGTAATGGGAAAATAATTTTCATGTTAAGATAAAATAAACACCATGCTATAAGCAACGATTATCAAATCATTAAATGATTTTATCTCTATATCTTTATTGTAGTAGCGGGAAAAAATTAGAAGCGTGATTAGAATGGCAAAATAAGTGACGAATTCATATGTGCAGTACACAAAACGATACTATTCATCACATAGTGCTTGTACACTGCAGTTGTGAATTTGCAAAGTCAGCAAAAACTCAATTCTACACTCCCACTTCAACACATGACTGATAGCTAAAGTCTGCGAGAAAATACTTCCAACACAGACCAAGACAGCAGAGAGAGAGGTCCGATGCTCTATCCCTTACAACTTACCCCCACCACTTAGCAGCATTATCAACGTTTCTCACAACGACAACAGATCAGTGACAATGCGCATTCTACTGTGCGCAGGTCCGACTCTCCCCTCTTCCTCCCTTCCTCCTGACTACAATACAGAGCATCATCTGTGGTGGTGGAAGATTGCTTCCCCTATTCTATGTTGGAAGTATTTTCTTGCAGACTTTAGCAATATTTTTTGACACAAGTATGCTAATATAACAAATAATAGAGGTTAAGATTAAATAAGAACTAATTACATTTCTTCTAGTCACTAAACAACTTCTTTGTGAATTGATGGGAAGAATGATTTCAACAGAATGCAAAAAATAACAATTTCAGTAATTCTAGGTGATGAAAGATTCATAATTATTACAGAATATGAATAACAAATATTATCTTTTATTTTGTTCATCTATACGAGTAATACTGATAATGGACTCATATCAAGGATAGAAATATTTGATTATAATAAAGCTGTTTACTGTAGTTTTCATATAACGTGGCAGCAGTATGTTGGTTTAACATATAGCGTGTCCCATCTGCTACACGCTGCCAAGTTATATGAATACTACATTAGTTCAATTTGAATTTCTCAACAATTGAATAAAAAATATTATTAAACTACAAAAAATAATATAATGCAGAAACAGCCAAGTATATAATGAGAGCACTACTGTATTCCAATACCGTAACTTGTTCAATAGTTAATAATTTAACATGCAAAGTAAATTACAAGACAGTTGAAAAATGACAATAAAACAGAAAATAAAAAGAGATCGACAATAAAGCAGAACATAAAAATTAAAAAATACAGACAAATAGGAGAATAGGGTACTACAGAGAATATGATAGAAAAGAATCGTTGTTGCAAATAAAACAGAATATTACGTTTACAGTGTTTTATGGGGGAAAACTGACAAAGAACATACTTTAAAAAAATCAAACATAAAAATTGGAGATATACAATGTCATGGCTTGAATGGATAAAGATTCTTCCCACTTCCAAATTTCTTAAAATATACAAATATAATAATTTGTGATAATAATACCAGACTTTGATGATATTTGATAATAATATCGTTCAATTATTTACAATAAACTTGTTTTACCAAGTTTACTTCCTAGCTATTAAACATCTCATTGCAAATACTCGAACAGATTTTTAAAATTTCTGAAACCACTTCAAAAATTGAATAATGAATGAATTTTTAGACAAATTAAGAATTTTTAGTGCTGATGATGTCCGAATGGGTCCGACACTTGTGTGTGGGTAATGAGTGGATGGAAATGAGGCTTCCTTGACTTAAGGGAGATTTTAAAAGCTTTTTAATGAATACTTCTCAGGTCTTCCTTGAGTTAAAGAAGCCCGCAAGAGCCGTATTTTTTCAAGTTATTCCAGTGTCTTTTGACTTGAGCGACTATTGAAATACCTACTTGAATATTTTACATTTCAAGAGTTGCTTAATTCAAAAGAAACTTAAGGGACATTCATAAATACGGCCCTGAAGGCCCGTGTATGAACCTACCTTGAGACTCATTTCGCTCAAGGAATACTTGAGTTCGTCAATTCAAAAGAAACTGAAGGGACATTCATAAATATGGCCCTAAAGGCCAGTAAGAACGTACCTTGAGACTCACATCACTCAAGGGATACTTGAGTTCGTGAATTGGAAGAAACTGAAGGGAAATTCATTAATACGGCCTTGAAGGCCCATGCATGAACTTACCTTGAGACTCACTTCACTCAAGAAAAATGTGAGTTCATCAATTCTAAAGTAACTGAATGGACATTCATAAGTACGGCCCAAAAGGCCAGTGTATTAACGTACCTTGAGACTCATTTTACTCAAGGAATACTTGAGTCCGTCAATTAAAAGAAACTGAAGGGATATTCATAAATACTGCCCGTATATGAACTAAACCTTGAGACTCACTCCACTCAAAGGAAACTAGAGTTCGTCAATTAAATGAAACTGAAGGGACATTCATAAATATGGCCCTAAAGGCCAGTAAGAACGTACCTTGAGACTCACATCACTCAAGGGATACTTGAGTTCGTGAATTGGAAGAAACTGAAGGGAAATTCATTAATACGGCCTTGAAGGCCCATGCATGAACTTACCTTGAGACTCACTTCACTCAAGAAAAATGTGAGTTCATCAATTCTAAAGTAACTGAATGGACATTCATAAGTACGGCCCTAAAGGCCAGTGTATTAACGTACCTTGAGACTCATTTTACTCAAGGAATACTTGAGTCCGTCAATTAAAAGAAACTGAAGGGATATTCATAAATACTGCCCGTATATGAACTAAACCTTGAGACTCACTTCACTCAAAGGAAACTAGAGTTCGTCAATTAAATGAAACTGAAGGGACATTCATAAATACGGCTCTAAAGGCCAGTGTATGAACTCACCTTGAGACTCACTTCACTCAACGTATACTTGGGTTCGTCAATTCACAAGAAACTGAAGTTTGTTCATAAATACAGACCTAAAGGCCCGTGCATAAACAAAACTTGAGACAAGGGATACTTGAGTCCGCCAATTAAAATAAATTGAAGGGACATTCATAAATACGACCCTAAAGAAACTGAAGGGACAGTCATAACTACGGCCCATGCATGAACCTAACCTTGAGACTCACTTCACTTAAGGGATACCTAATTCCAAAGAAACTGAAGGGACATTAATAAATACGGCCCTAAAGGCCCATGTATGAACGTACCTTGAAGCACACCTCACTCAAGGATTACTTGAAAAGTATTTGTGGCATCAGTTATTTTAATCTGACAAGTAATTGCAATGAGAAACGCCGATTTGAAACTGATGTTGACTGTTTGATTGATGTGACGCTTTCAGCTTTGAGTTTCGAGAATAGAGAAAGCACAGTTGTGCGCCGAGCTGTGTTGTGCGCATGCGCATAGTCTACAGCAGACAGCATTTCTTTTTGTTCTTGGCATAGTTCTGTTTGAGGGGCGGCCGCTCGCTCAGCTGAAACTTGCGCACAATGCGCACAAGTTCGTGGAATGACTGGTCGACGTTCATGCGCAGTTTGGCGCTGCACTCGATGTAGGGAACTTTCAATTGGCGCGAAAGGTTCTGCGCCTCTGCTACGGCTACCTAAAAAACACACACACCAACCTCAAATCAATTTAGTATTTTTTTTTTCACTTGAAATATACTCAAACTAATAATAATACTACAGTATAACGAAGATTTGCTTGTTAAACGATGACGGCACTGTTTATTTGTAATGTAAACATTGAAGCGTCACTTGGATAGATTTTTTTGGAGGATGAAGCCCACATAGGTCTGAGACCTGTGTGTGGGTAATGAATTGGATATGGTGATTGATGAGTTGGACCTACAGTTTTTCTTTTTTGCTGGTCAATTCAATCGGTCACCCTTACAAAGAGGGCCCAGGAGTTTCGTAGCTTATCTCTGATTGAACAGATACCTGCTACGGCACTCGGATATCACTTCCCTATAGATAGATAGAAAGATTTAGATAGATAGATATTTATTATAGGTAAGTAATTGCTACAAGACTTATCGCCTACGGTAAGATATCTTAAAAATTATAAAAACTATATAATAATATAAAAAACAAAGCTTACATAGATACAGACAATATTAATCAACCACTGCTAAAAACTGAAACCAATTATACAGAAACAGTACAAAATATATACATTATAACGGATAATAGTATAATGCGTATAAATTAAAATAAGTGAGATGATTCAAATTATAAAAAATGTATGATATGAGATGGATCAACGCACCAACCATGCCTCTCAATGACAAGAAAGAGCAATGACGAGCATCATTTTCATCATTCAATAAACCGAAAACCCTTGATTTAAAGGTCCAAAAAGAAGGCGAGAATACAATATCCATGGGCAAAGCATTCCAAAAATAGACAGATATTTTATTGTAGCGACTTCTGAGGACTTCAAAAGCAATACAGTCGTCACAAGATGCAGTATCACAAATTACAAAATTATTACATGAAGGAAGAGTCTCATAAGGTTGATAGAGAGATAGATTGATATTTTATTGTAGCGACTTCTGAGGACTTCAAAAGCAATACAGTCGTCACAAGATACAATATCACAAATTACAAAATTATTACATTATTCATAATCATAGATAAAATAACTATCAAAACATAGAAGACACTTATTAGCATCAGAATACCATAACTTGAAAATGTAGTATTATTATTACTATTCCAGTAAATACTACTATAATCTATACTACTATTATTAATTAGTATTTATTTATAATAATAAAAAGAATATAATAATAATAAAATAATAAATAATAAAATAATAAAAATAATAATAAAATATTTATTTATAATATTCATTTATAATAATAATGATATTGTCTGTATCTACGATGTTGTAAAATCACTAATAACACAGTTTCTCTCTAGTGACAATCATCACAAATAACACAAGACTGAAAGAAAAAACAAATAAATTATAAACTCAGCCAATTCATAGAATTCATCAAACTTGTATAAAGGGTTGTAGAATAAAACCACTTGTTTGAAAATTGTTTCTCTAAGACTTCTAAATTGTTCAGGAATGGAATTGAATAATAAAACATAAAAAATAAGTTTTTTATGTGTTAGCATAAGCATAGCGGTGAGTGATCAAAAAATGTGTAGTTCTTGTGTAGTGAAAATAAGGCCCTAGAGGATTACGATTAACTGTTTTCTTTATTTTGATGAAAGAAATAAGTTGGTGCAGATTCCATTATGAAACATTCTATATAAAATAACAAGAATGTATATTCCTAATATGATATCCTTTAAAATAAATGAAAGGAAGGTCAACTCACAACTCTTTGATGCTCCAAATCAGCCTTGTTTCCAACCATTAGCATTGGAAATTCGTCTCTGTCTTTAACTCTTAGAATCTGACGATGAAATTTGTAGATCTCGTCGAAGCTGGCCCGGTCCGTTACTGCGAATACCAATAAGAAGCCTTCGCCAGACCTCATGTATTGTTCGCGCATAGCACTGAACTCCTCTTGTCCAGCTGTGTCCAGAACTAAAATCATCAAATTGAACGTTAATGGAGAAATCCATAAAAATAATAGAATCATTTGGAAAAAAATAAAATTTATCTACGACCATGTCATAATGTATACATTACAGTTTCACAATTGATGCCAAAACAGCTGTCTTTTCGAAATGCTTTTTGAAACCCGTTGTATAAAGAGCTCATTATAGTACAGGTTCTACATTATAACACGGGTTCTGGACCAATCAGAAGCATTTTTGATGGAATCAATATCGTAATTCAATATTGTGAAACTATCAGCTGATTTGATCAAACTGCTAACCTAACAATCTATTATAACTTCTCGTATTTGAGATGAGAGGTTAGGCATCTCTGACAGTCACAGGTGAAATGAAATTGTTTTAATTAAATGTATACTAGTGGTCGTAGATAAAGCACTCGTTAGATATTAACACTCGCATTCGCTCGTGTTATAACTTACATCTAACTCGTGCTTTAATAAGGGTCAAAATAAAATCGTTGCATAAACTACTATAATATTAGTTGGAGGTGGTGATGTGGAGGAAATATTATATTATGTAAAATAATGAATAAACAATATATTTGAACAAATTAGAGCAAAAACTTCTAGCAGTGTGTACAAGCATGTCTGCTGATTCCTTTGATAATTTTAGAATTTTTGTGATTCATTAGAATTACTTGGGAATAACCCAATCCTATGTAAAATAATGAAATAATCAATATAGTCATAAAAATAATCCATAAAAATAACAGAATCGTGTATTAATCTCTATATATAAAAATGAATGTCTGTCTGTATGTATGTATGTATGTATGTGTGTTCCCTATAGACTCCAAAACTACTTGACAGATCGGCATGAAACTTTGGGAATATGTTGTGTGAATATTGGGGATGGTTTCTGACCATAAATTTCAATAGGGGAGCTAATAACTATTATTAATTAAACCATTTTATAGACCTAACCTACTGAACTTGCCAGCCAAACAGCTTAAAGGAACAGCTGATATAAGTCAACAGTTTTTAATCATATGGCAGGCCCCTTAGTGGCGTTATTTACGCTGTCTTTGAACAGCAAAAGACTTTGCACTTTGCATGTAGGCTACCGTACAGTTGGAGCCTTGCAATATGTAGGAAACATACGACTGGGTATGATGAAATGTAATTATGCCAGGTTGATGACATCTGTTAACCAATGCAGCTAGAAATTTGAAATGCAGCCTCAGCGGGAGGTGGCGAATAATAAAATAAAAAACCTAGCTTCTACCCTTATAGTCATAGGAGGTTTAAATTTGAAATGTTTCTTCATTCAGAGGAGGTGATTAAGAAAACAACGAAGCCTCTATGATCAGCTGGAAGAGCCCTAGGACTAACTTCTTTCCTAATTTTAAATGTAACCTCAGCGGGAGGTGGCGAATAATAAAATCAAGGAGAATTTTTATGAGAATGCAGCAACGCGCGTTGGGCCAGCTAGTAACAAATAAAATTAATATTACTTGTAGGTGGTGATGTGGAGGAAATATTAGATTATGTAAAATGATTAAATAATCAATATATTCAAAAAAAATTAGGGCAAAAACTTCTAGCAGTGTGTACAAGCATGTTTGCTGATTCTTTTGATAGTTTTAGAATTTTTGTGATTTACTAGAATTACTTGGGAATAACCCCTCTATGTAAAATAATTAAATAACCAATAAAGTCAAAAAATTGAGGAGCATCAAGGAATAATCAGTGACAAAATCAAGAACCAAAAAGTAACAAACAAGAACAATACACAAGTAGGCTAGAATTAAACGATTGAACAAAAAATTAAAATAAAAAATGAAGCTAAATGAAATGCAGTCTAGGTCAACCGAGAAAAATGAGAAAGTACCGTTATTAAAAAGTAGGCCAGAATTATGATGAAACCAAGTTAGTTGTCTTGAATTGGTTAGAATAAATCTGATCATTTAAACTAGTATTGGAATAGTTTTTTACCAACCTAGTTATCTCCAAAGTTTCTTAGTAATGGCGAAGGTGATATTGTGGAAGGTATACATAATGAATAATAAGACGAAATTGTCACAACCACATTTATTGAATAAATGTGGTTGTGACGATTTCGTCTTATTATTCATTATCTCCAAAGCTTCTAAAATGTTCAGTTGTCTGCCTTTGACAATCAAATGCAGAAATTCAACATCTTCAGCCTTAAACTTGTGCCCATCAGTAATGAGATGCTCTGCAAAATTTTTGCCTTCTTTTTGGGCTTCCCAACCTCATTTATTTTACGTTTGAAACTTCTACCGGTCTGACCCACTTTACAGGCATTACAATCACCGCACTTCAATTTATAAACTCCACTTTTATCCCAGATATCAATTTTATCTTTACTACACCCGAACAAGCTCTTTAAAATACGATTTGTTTGAAAAGCTACATCAAAACTAATTTTATTGTTTGTCTATGTGTATGTTCTATTCTCAATCTATTGTTTTAATATTACATTTCTATAGCTTGTAATTTGTTTGTAAACTTGTTTATGTTTTATACTATGTTATATAGCTATAATTCAACTATTTTAAATAAAGTTTGCTATCTATTTTTATTCTTATAAATTCGATTTGATTTCATGTTTTTCCAACTAATTGATATTATATTCTTATAAATTCGATTTGATTTCATGTTTTTCCAACTAATTGATATAGTAATTATGGTAACTAGTGTATAAGATTGTATAATTGTTGATCTGACTTGTCCTATACTCCTTAACTGGAGTCTCCAAGACGTGATCTACAAAAAAACTTACTGTTCAAGCTAGTGCTACACTGATTTTGAGTACGGTATAACAAAATTCAACTCTAACATCGAACATAGAAGGATGTCATGGTCCAGTAATTCACTTAATGATGAGTACACTAATGGAGAGAGTGAGTAATCTAATTGTACTCACTATCTAGTTTAGCAGGTACATCGTCGATGACACACTGTTTTGTGTACGAGTCTTCTATTGTTGGATCGTAGTCCGTCACGAAAAAACTCTGTAAAAAATTGAAATCAAGATTAGTTGATTTGTACAAAATTCAGTCAGTTCAAAATTGAAATAAATAATAAAATCATCTTAATTCTGATGTTGAAGATTCATCTTGTTTCCACTAATATAATAACAACTTAAAAAACACTTTCAAGTGTTTAGGCCATAACATGAGTCATAATTTCCACTTGAAAGTGTTTTTTAAGTTTTAATCAACTAAATTCAGTAGACTCAAAATTGAAAAAAAATTAAAATCAAGTTAATTTGTTCAACTAAATTCAATCGATTCAAAATTGAAAGAATTAGGTCGAGGTTATAAGTTTAACAAAAGTCACTCAATAAAAGATTGAAAAAAATTGAAATCAAGCTACTTTGTTCAGCAAAGTTCAGTCAATTCAAAATTGAACACAACTATACTACCCTGAAATGAAATTACTACTACGGTACCGATTTAATTTTACAGTATATTCTTTCTTACCCATCCTTCCCTTCTTCGTATTCTACTCTTTCTTCTTCTCCTCCTTCTTCTTCGTCTGCCTCTTTTCCATCTTCTCTTTCTTCTTCACTTTTTCTTCTCATCATTCATCTTCTCCTCCTTCTTCATCATCATTCCTTCCTCTTTTCCGCCTTCTCTTTCTTTCCTCTTCTACTTCTCATCTTTCTTCCTATTTTCTTCTTCTCCTTCTCCTCTTCCTTCCTGTTTTCATCTTCTCCTTCTTTCTTTTTTCCTCTTCTTCTTCCTGTTTTTTCTTCTTCTTCTCCTTTCTTCCTGTTTTCATCTTCTCCTTCTTTCTTTTTTCCTCTTCTTCTTCCTGTTTTTTCTTCTTCTTCTCCTTTCTTCCTGTTTTCATCTTCTCCTTCTCCTCTTTCTTCCTATTTTCTTCTTCTCCTTCTCCTCTTTCCTTCTGTTTTCTTCGCCTCTTTCTTCCTGTTTTCTCCTTCTCTTTCTTCCTTCTCATCTTTCTTCCTTTTTTCTCTTTTCCTCTTTCTTCCTGTTTTCTTCTTCTTCTTCTCCTCTTTCTTCCTGTCTTCTCCTTCCCCTCTTTCTTCTTATTCTCCTCTTTCTTCCTATTTTCTTCTTCTCCTTCTCCTCTTTCTTCCTTTTTTTCTTCTTCTCTTTCTTCCTGTTTTCTTATTCATGTCCCCCTTCTTCATTTCCTCTTCTCCGCCTTCTCTATTTTCTTCTCTTCCTCTTTTCTATTCCTTCTCTATTTTCTTCTTTTCCTTCCGCTTCTCCGTTCTTCTCCTTCCTCTTTCAGTCTTCTCTTTCTCCTCCTCCTCCTCCTACTCGTACTCTTCTTCACTCGCTTATAATGTACTTATTTTAGTTTTTCTCTCACACAGAACGATAAAGTTTCGTCAGCAGAGGACAGCGTCAAGACGTTTATTATATAAGAAGAAATCGCGAAATAATGCTCCAGTATGGCAATCTCATGCATCTATCATTATTTTTTTCTTGAAACTACAAATTGCAATAGCAATAATTATATTTGCAAGCGGAATTGTTTTTTTTTATTTAACTTTTGTATTATACTTAGTATTTCTATTGTTCGGCACCACTACGGGTATCATCTGACCTAGTGGAAATTGTTGAAATGAAATAAATTAATAAATCTCGACCCTTTATAAATTCGTGCTAGACTTATGCAGCAAGAGAAGCTTTAACAAAACGCTCTAAAGCAATAACTGTCACCGTTTGGACGGTTCTTATCAGTGGAATGACATTATCAACCTTTTGGCACTTACTGCGAAATAACGCTCTCCTAGAGCAATCTAGACCCCTGAGTAAACTCATGCAAGACATACGCAGCAAAATACAGCTCTAGTAAAACGCTCTATAGCAATAACTGTCCCCGTTTGGACGGGTCTTATCAGTCGAATGACATTATCAACCTTCTGGCACTTACGGCGAAATAACGCTCTCCTAGAGCAATCTAGACCCCTGTGTGAACTCATGCTAGACTTATGCAGCAACAGACAGCTCTAGCAAAACGCTCTGTAGCAATAACTGTCCCCGTTTGGACGGGTCTTATCAGTGAAATGACATTATCAACCTTCTGGCACTTACTGCGAAATAACGCTCTCCTAGAGCAATCTAGACCCCTGAGTAAACTCATGCAAGACATACGCAGCAAAAGACAGCTCTAGTAAAACGCTCTAAAGCAATAACTGTCACCGTTTGGACGGGTCTCATCAGTGGAATGACATTATCAACCTTCTGGCACTTACTGCGAAAAACGCTCTCCTAGAGCAATCTAGACTCTTGTGTAAACTCACGCTAGACATATGCAGCAAGAGAGCTCTAGTAAAACGCTCTATAGCAATAACTGTCCCCGTTTGTACAGGTCTTATCAGTGGAATGACATAATCAACCTTCTGGCACAAACTGCGAAAAACGCTCTCGTAGATCAATCTAGACCCCCTGTAAACACACGCAAGACATACGCAGCAAGAGACAGCTCCAGTAAAACGCTTTAAAGCAATAACTGTCACCGTTTAGACAGGTCTTATCGGTGAAATGACAATATCATCTATATGGTATTATCACCCATAAGTTTATCTGATGAATTTCCAACAGAACGGCAACCTGTTATCCAAAGCTATGACGTCATCATAATGTTTCCGCTTCAGCTGAATAACGCGCATTGTACATTTTGCAATAGAAGGCAAACACTGATAACACTGTCTGCACCTGACGCGTCTCACTGCATAGAACAAGGATGCAGATATATCTCTGACCTTCTAACAGAGAGGATGATTTAGATCAGTGGTTCCCGAAGTGGTCCATGTGGACCCCCTGGGGTCCACGGGGACCTGCCCGGGGGTCCATGTCAGTGAAAAATAAAATTGGGGGTCCATGATATGTTAATGGGGGTCCACAATAGCGAATGTCTTTGGATCGGGGCGTGGTATATGCTATGTACAATCTAATATCAAAACTTACACTGTATTTCTAAGTAAATTAGGATTTTTACTCACTTATACTGGAGGTACTGGAGGTATGCATTTCACTTCTAAACAGAATTTTCATCAGCCTAGAAGTGAAATGCATCCCTCTAATATGTCAAGTATACGTGAGTAAAAATCATAATTTAAATAGGAATACAGTGTCATTTTTTATATTAGATTGTTCATCAAGTTTTTCGTAATGGAAAACATCACAGAGTACCAGTAGGCTACTTATGTACTTGTATAATACTGTTATACGTACATGCAAGCAAGCATTATATCTATTTGAAATAATAGCGCTTTCTATGAAAACATTTTCAAATCAGAGAATTCATACTTAGTTTTCTTATATTTGAAAATTATAAGCCTTCACTGGTAGGTGACTAAACAGCTCAGGTTTACCAGACATAAATTTCCGTTTTTAGTTGTATTATTATGAGAAAAACAAGCCCCATATCCTTCAATATCTTCTATTATATTTTAAAACTATTAACATCTACTGGTACTGGTAACAAGTCAGGTACTTAATATTTCAAGCTATTTTCAGCAATATTGTTTTAAGAAAAAGTCACCTCATATATCTTAAAGTTATAAACAAAAGGAGCCTCGTATTTATATTTCAATGATATTCTATCATATTTCGTATTTATATTTAAATGATATTCTATCATATTTCAAAAAGGAACGCTTATTTGTAGGTCACTCAACAACTTATAGGTAGGTTACAAACTATTCAAGTTATTTCAGGTTTATTATTATGAGGAAAAGGAGCCTAATGTCTTTAAATTATCAAACCATACCGACTTTAACATTCTAGCTAGCTCTTGCTTATCCAATTAATTGTTCAAAATTATTCTGATGGAAAACAAATCTGTGCACAATAAATTAAATTTATTTCGAAAATAAATTCTAGCTGGAGTATTATTGTTTAGTTTTTATTTTCCACGTTTACAAGAACTTCTAATAAGGTCTAATAAGCTTCCTTTTATTACTCTGCGTATTTGATAATTTTAAATCAAACTAGGAATCTCAGTAGTCTATTCAATTCCAATAAATTTGTTCTTATCTTTTGAAAAACTTTTTTGGAGTCAATTTTTAATATTCTTGTTAGAACTCTCCATTACTGTCATCATTGGCGTAGTAAGGGGGGGGGGTTCCCAGGTTACAACCCCCCCACCCTTTGGCCAGAGTTGGGAGGCATCAATAAAAATACGATAATATCGGTTACTGGAGGTGAAAAAAAGTTGTCATATGTGAAGAGTAGCTTAAATAATGTTACAGCTAGAAAATAACTATAATTTTAAAACTTTAATTAATAGTAACTTAAAAAATACTCTGATTAAAGCTATAGAGGGGATGAGGCGAACAAGGCAAGATTCCTTGGGCCTCAACGTCAATGGGCCACATCATTTTACAAATGTAAGCAAGTGATAAAACAAAAATAAAATAAGGGGCCCCAAATTGTACAGTTAGGGGCCTCCAGGGCCTCTTGTTTCCAGTTTGGACCTCTAGAGGCCCATTAGAAGTCTAACACCCTAGAGGCCGCGGGCCCTGCGGGCCCGTTTTTATTGCCAGTATAGTCATGCAAAGTAGAAATTCAAGTAGGCTGCATCTAGAATATTTTCAAATTTCAACGTTTATACATAAGAGTCCCCTAATTGCCTCGGCTTTGGGCCTTCAAAGACCCCACGATGCTGGTGGGTCCCAGTATTTTTGGAGCCCCCAAACATAGGTTTGAATTTCCCCAGACCACTTGAATGAAGTTGACACAGTAGGCTTGAAAGAAGGAAAGGTCTCTTAATATTTTTGCAGATGGGCTTCAACTACTCATTTCTGTTAATGTTCAGATCTGATACCCCAAAGAGCTTTATTGTGATCGTGAAATTTGTCACGCCATGAATCAATCAACAAATAATATGAGGGTTGATGGCAATAAAAAAAGCTGAAAGTTGCACTTTCAAGAACTTGAGAACAATTTTTTCAGAATCCCCAATGTTTTGAGGTTCTGTCACCATCTATTTATGTAATTACAAAATTACTATAAGTTAAAGTTTGGAATTGGATGTGTTATTAATTCATTTGCTCTTTGCAAGTTGAACCAAGTTCCATTCAAAGTCATAATAATTTTTATAATTTTACCCATTTTACATGCCGATATTCCAATATTAGTGAATAGTTCAAAAGATTACACAAAAATAGAAGAGAAGTTTATTGCTCTCTCTGGTGCCACTCAGTACCCTTTTCCCTAGCTTCCACAGCTTTTTCGATGAATGGTTATCAGTTGGCTTACATTCGAATTTTATCTTTAAATTGAAGGAAAAATTCAAATTAGTTACACAGATTTTTTTGAGTATAGAAGGCAACTAGGCATAGCTTAAAGACTTGAGCAATGCTAGTTGGGAAATCGAGTTATTAATTGAAAATTGGTGTTTAGGGTGAAGGTGTAAGGGAGCCTCCAGCCTCAACTCTGTCCTGGGCCACTAAAATGTCTCTGGGTGGCCCTGATTGTAATAATAATTTGAAATCACTATTACTTGTTAAATTGGCTTTATAAAAGTAGTATTTTTTAGATGTTATACATTGAAATTTGTTCACAACTAATCAATTATCTAACAATAAACGAAAAGAGGGTTCAAGTTCTTAGGCAAACGATTCATAAAAGCAGTGATTTATCGAATTTAAGCTTCCACTTCACCCAATTTATAAACTTCATTTCAATAAATACTCGTATAAAATTACTGATTTTGAGTCTCAAATCAAGCTCTCAGCATCGAAAATTCAAAAATTTTCCCATAATGTGGACTAAAATAAATGGATTAATGCTTTTCTAGACATGAGTAGAATGTCTTGGGATACGACGTTAGAGGAACTACTTATTAAAATTTTTCCGTGGGAGGATCCGCGGGCTCCCCTCACCCTAGGGGATATTCCATACCCCTAAGACCCCCCCCCCCCCGGGGGGCCCCAAATCTACAATAAGCCCTCCCATTAATAGATTTTCGCTACGCTACTCATTACTGTATCTGTATCGCCCTTCTGTCACAAATTTGATGTAATATTCTAAAAAAGGTGAATTATATTCCATGTTATTTTCCACCTCCTCTCCTCAATTCTCTCTCTATCACATTTCATTAACAATGAGTGTTGTGCTCTACCACATTGAGCAGCCTTGCTGATTTTAATAGATGGGAATGTTGCAATTACTACAAAGGGCACAATGTTGAAAAAAAAATACTGGCCATTATACTTCTTGGGTTCCATTAATACTATTTCACTATAACCAAAAACAATAAGTCATACTATTTATTTCAATTCAAATTAGACTATATTACAAAAATTTACCCAGTTTATGTGCTTTTTAATGTTTTCTTCACCACAATTTGAATTGGTTACTGTGAGCAGTAGTAGACCTACTTCATCAGCTTTAAAAATACATTTCAACATGTGGTTGAAAAAAATTTATGACATTTATGCAGGGGGTCCACCTAAAACCAAAAATCATGGCAAGGGGTCCATGAGGCAAAAAAGTTTGGGAACCACTGATTTAGATCATTTACCTCTTCTACCTGAAAGTGACCCACAAACACTCAATATTATCGTAGAAAATTGTACAATATTATTAGGTATTGTAGAATAAGACGATTTAGATTTCGATCATTTATCTAATTCTACCTCAAAGTGGCCCACAGACACACAATATCGTAGAAAATTGTACAATATTGATGGGTATTGTAGAAGGAGATGATCCTTGGTCCTGTTTGTAACGGTGACCGATTAGATTGGCCAGCAAAAAATACACGTTCTCTGTTGTAAAATCACTTCCCGGTGGTTCGGAACCTACCTAAAACTGTAGGTCCAATTCTACCTCAAAGTGGCCCACAGACACTCAATATTATCGTACAATATTGGTGGGTATTGTAGAAGGAGATGATCCTTGGTCCTGTTTGTAACGGTGACCGATTAGATTGGCCAGCAAAAAAGACACGTTCTCTGCTGTAAAATCACTTCCCGGTGGTTCGGAACCTACCCAAAACTGTCGGTCCAACTCATCAATCACCATCATCCAACTCATTACCCACGCACAGGTCTGAGACCTATGTGGGCTTCATCCTCCAAAAAAAAATATAATTTTACCTCTAAGTGGATATTGTACAAAATATTGGTGGATATTGTAACAAATATTTTTTACACTTTCTTTGTAGTGGCGAAGGTGCTATTGTGGAAGATATCCTTAATGAATAATAAAACATGAAGTTGTCACAACCACATTTATTGAAAACAGTGAGATACTAGTTTCGGTTGGTACACCACTATCGATCCCAATCAAACTAAAATTAAATGACATATTATGAAGTACATTATTAAGTATATTATTAAGCTACTCTGTACCGTACTTCAGTTTTAAATTGATTGAGATTGAT
This sequence comes from Conomelus anceps, assembly GCA_948455865.1. Classification (NCBI taxonomy): domain Eukaryota; kingdom Metazoa; phylum Arthropoda; class Insecta; order Hemiptera; family Delphacidae; genus Conomelus; species Conomelus anceps. The sequence continues at coordinate 6,417,465 of OX418223.1, read as the reverse complement.
AATGGTGTAACAACCGAAACTGGTATATCACAGTTTTCAATAAATGTGGTTGTGACAACTTCAAGTCTTATTATTCACTATTTTCTACACATTGATTTTTTTTTTTTTTTTTTTTTGAGGATGAAGCCCACATAGGTCTGAGACCTGTGCGTGGGTAATGAGTTGGATGATGGTGATTGATGAGTTGGACCTACAGTTTTAGGTGGGTTCCGAACCACCGGGAAGTGATTTTCAGCAGAGAACATTGTCTTTTTTGCTGGCCAATCTAATCGGTCACCGTTACGAACAGGACTTACGAGAACGCAGCTTATCTATCTGATTGAACAGATACCTGCTACGGCTCGCGGCTATCACTTCCCTTTCAACTTCACGAGTCATTTACGACTCACCCTTTTTTCTAGCCCCCAAATGTCTGAGATGATGGTGATTGACGATTTGGACCTTCAGTTTTAGGTGGGTTCCGAACCACCGGGAAGTGATTTTACAGCAGAGAACAGTCTTTTGCTGGCCAATCCAATCGGTCACTCTTACAGAGAGGACCCAGGAGAGCGTTGCTTATCTAATCTCTAGTCTTTTTTAGAAGTTCGTAGCTATATTATGAGACCTTCGGTTTTAGGTGGGTTCCGACCCACCGAGTAGTGATTTTACAGCAGAGAACAGTCTTTTGCTGGCCAATCCAATCGGTCACTCTTACAGAGAGGACCCAGGAGAGCGTTGCTTATCTAATCTCTAGTCTTTTTTAGAAGTTCGTAGCTATATTATGAGACCTTCGGTTTTAGGTGGGTTCCGACCCACCGGGAAGTGATTTTACAGCAGGGAACAGTTTTTTTGTTGGCCAATCCAATCGGTCACCCTTACAGAGAGGACACTGGAGAGCGTTGCTTATCTAATCTCTAGTCTTTTTTAGAAATTCGTAGCTTTTTTATGTAACCTTCAGTTTTAGGTGGGTTCCGAACCACCAGGGAGTAATTAAAAAAAAAAAAATTTCGGAGATCGTAGCTTATTTTATATGACTGAACATACATGACATGGCTCGTGGCTAATCACTTCCCAGAATATCATCTCTATTTAGGCCGAAAAGTATAATCTATATATATAAAAATGAATGTCTGTCTGTATGTATGTATGTATGCATGTATGTATGTTCCCTATAGACTTCAAAACTACTTGACAGATTAGCATGAAACTTTGGGAATATGTTGTGTGAATATTGGGGATGGTTTCTGACCATAAATTTTAATAGAAGAGCTAATAATTATCATTAATTAATCCAATTTATAGACCTAACCTACTGAACTTGCCGGCCAAACAGCTCAAGGGAATAGCTGATAGAAGTCAACAGTTTTTAATCATATGGCAGGCCCCTTAGCGGCGTTATTTACGCTGTATTTGAACAGCAAAAGACTTTGCACTTTGCATGTAGGCTACCGTGCAGTCGGAGCCTTGCAATAAGTAGGAAGCATACGACTGGGTATGATGAAATGTAATTATGCCAGGTTGATGACATTTGTTAGCCAATGAAGTGCTAGCTAGAAATTTGAAATGCAGCCTCAGCGGGAGGTAGCGAATAATAAAATAAAAAACCTAGCTTCTACCCTTATAGTCGTAGGAGGTTTGAAATGTTTCTTCATTCAGAGGTGGTGATTAAGAAAACAACGAAGGAGGCCTCTATGATCAGCTGGAAGAGCCCTAGGACTAACTTCTTTCCTAATTTGAAATGTAACCTCAGCGGGAGGTGGCGAATAATAAAATCAAGGAGAATTTTTATGAATACGCAGCAACGCGCTTCGAGTCAGCTAGTATAGAATAACACTGATCAATATAGTTATAGCATAGTGATCGAAAATAAATTTTTTATTGCATTACTCTATTGTTATTATTGTTATTGTCTATTGCTTTATTATTTTATTGCATTAATTTATTGCACTATTTCTCTTATTGAGTTACTAACGATCCATATACTTTTTCAATTCTTTCATATTTCTTGTTATTGTAACTGTATCTAATTTTGTATCTAAATTATCTAAAAATCTAAATTATAGATTTTGTTATTCCAATTGTATCTAAATTATTGTGTCATGAGGGCGGTAATGGGTTTATCCCGATGCTCTCACTTATTGTAATTTCGATAAATGAATAACAGCCTCGGATCGCGTGGCTATTATAAAATTATTATTTTATTTTATTTAAAATTAATAATCATTTTTTAGGAACAGTGAATTTACCCAGAACAAATGACAGACAATTATGAATATATACAGGTACTGCAGTTCAATTTTTAGACAACCTATTTAGTCAATGACAGTGAACAGAAGTAAAATTACGTTTAAAATAAACAATATAATCACTGTCAACGATTGCTTATACATTTTTGGACCCTCTGTAGAATAAACTCTACCCCACTTCTAAGGGTTGAGTGTAAGAGAGGACCAGGAGTCCTAACTTCGCCCTTAATAAAGGCAATTAATCAATTAATCACTAGAACATTATTTTATTAGATGATTTAGACATCTAGAATGATATCTTTTTCCCTGTAGCAAAAGTGAACTTGGGAGATGCGTGGGCGTGCGTGCGCGGATGGATACAGGTTGTAAGTGTTGTTTGACGTCACAGCTATTTCGTCACAAATCCAGGACCGACCACAAAAGGAGCTGAGTGGCTCCCACACCACAGAACACAACACGGTGCGTGTCTGAGCCAGTTCTGCCTGCACTCACACCTGCCTACGCAGCACATATGGCGAAAAACGGGATGGCTGGAGGAGATGGAGAAGGAAGTAGAAAGATGAAGGAGAAGGAGAAGGAGAAGAACGAAGGAGAAGTGGAAGAATGGAGGAGAGGAGGAAGTGGAGGCACAGGGACTAAGAGAAGGAGGAGGAGAAAAAGGAGAAGTATAAGAACATAGAGAATAAGACGGAAGAAGGAGGGGAAGAAGAAAGGTGACGAAGAGGAAGAAGATAGGAGAAGAGGAGGAGGAGGAGGAGAAGGAAGGAGAAAGATGAATGAGAAGGAGAAGGGGAAGAATGAAGGAGAAACAGAAGAGGAAGAGGAGGAAGTGGAAGCAGAGGGACTAAAAGAAGGAGGAGAAGAAAAAGGAGCAGTATAAGAACAGAGAGAATAAGACAAAAGAAGGAGGAGGGGAAGAAGATGCGGAAGAGGAGGAGGAGGAGAAGGAAGGAGAAAGATGAATGAGAAGGAGAAGAAGAATGAAGGAGAAACAGAAGAGGAAGAGGAGGAAGTGGAAGCAGAGGGACTAAAAGAAGGAGGAGGAGAAAAAGGAGAAGTATAAGAACAGAGAGAATAAGACGGAAGAAGGAGGGGAATAAGACAGAAGAAGGAGGGGAAGAAGACAGGTGACGAACAGGAAGAAGATAGGAGAAGAGGAGGAGGAGGAGGAGAAGGAAGGAGAAAGAGAAGAACGAAGGAGAAGTGGAAGAATGAAGGAGAAACAGAAGATGAAGAGGAGAAAGTGGAAGCGAGGGACTAAGACAAGGAGGAGGAGAAAAAGGAGAAGTATAAGAACAGAGAGAATAAGACAGAAGAAGGAGGGGAAGAAGAAAGGTGAAGAAGATGAAGAAGATAGGAGAAGAGGAGGAGGAGGAGGAGGAGGAGGAGGAGGAGGAGGAGGAGGAGGAGGAGGAGGAGGAGGAGGAGGAATAAACATGAAGCAGATGAGGAGAAGGAGTACGATAAAGAAGAGAACAGGAGGAGGAGGAGGAAGAAGGAAAAGAAGTGGAAGCAGAGGGAGTAGGACGAGAAAAGAAGAACAAAAATAGAGAATAATAAGACAGAGGAAGAAGATGAACGGAGAAAAAGATGACAGGAGAAAGGATGAAAAAGAAGAGCAGGAAGAACAATACCGGAAGAGGAGGAAGACAGGAGGAAGAGGGGGAGAAGAAAAGCCGAAGAAGGTGATGCTGATAATGATGGAGGAGGAGGAGGAGGAGAAGAAGGAGAAGGAGAAGAAGAAGAGGAAGAGGAAGAATAAGAGGAAGACAGGAGGAGGAGGAGAAGAAGGAAGAAGAATAAGAAAAAACGAGTTGGAGGAACAGGTAGTAGGCAGGCTGAGAAGAGGATTACTAAGAAGAAGATGAAGAGAAAGAGAACAGGAGGTAGAGTAGAAGAAGGATGAAGAAGTAGAAAAAGAAGAAGAAAGGGAAGTAGAATAAGATGAAAAAGGAGGAGGAGAAGGAAGAGAGAAGTAGGTTGAGTAAGTAGAAGGGCAATCGAAAGATAAGTGTTTGCGTACATGCCGAAACTCACAATCAACTTATTTATTCTGCGATCCTGTCACTTGTCAAACACACCACGTGTCCGACTGTCTGCCACACTGCTCTCTTCCATCTACTTGTATTGAAGATTTTTACTGTTGAATATTTCTACATACAGTATTGCTATGCCGAAGAAAACATTGTAAAGAAACACTGTGGAGAATTCATTATTTGCTATTTGCAAAGCTCTTTAGCTCTATACTATACTTCCTAGATATATTTGATTTAGCTATTTACAGGTGTACGTATATTGCCTTTCAGGAGATAGATATGATGAAGATGATAATAACAATAATAATAACATGACAAACGCCAACATAACACAGAGATTTAAAAAAAAAAACATATTTAGACACAAGGTAGACAATTGGAAAATTACAAAACAACCAAAAGAAAAGCGTTCTCTGCTGAAAATCACTTCCCGGTGGTTCGGAACCCACCTAAAACTGTAGGTCCAACTCATAAATCACCATCATCCAACTCATTACCCACGCACAGGTATAAGACCTATGTGGGCTTCATCAAAAGAGAAAAAAAAAAAAAAAAAAAAAGCAATTCAGACCTAAGTGGTCGGAAAAACGCAAAAAAGCCTTTTCAGAAACGATGAAAGCATGACTGAGTCTTTTGCTTATCGTCTACCGTCTTGGGAGAATTCGCCAATTATTATAATAATAATAATAGTAGAATAATGATAATAATAATAATTGAAAATCTGAAGAAAGAGGACAGAAAAATAAAAAGGAAATTTCTAGGACCAAGACAACGGTTACAGACAGAAAACATCCAAAGTTAAAGAGTATTCTAACATAGAGATAGACTTGTAGAAAAAGACGCCTAAAATTTTATGGCCACATAAATTAAAAAATTGAAGCTCACTTAAATGGAGTCAAGGTCAATTTGAGCAGTCAGTAATGAAGTAAGTGAGCTTCAATTTTTCAATTTAATTTTTTTTTTAATTCTAGCCTACTTGTGTATTGTTCTTTTTTGCTGCTTTCTATGTATTCACGGTTTTTGGTTCTTGATTTTGACATTTATTTTAGCTTGTTGCTCCTCCCACCAGTGGGCGTGACTTGTTATGGCCTTCAGCCAATCACAGACCTTCAATGAAGGTCACCCTATCAGAGGCACTTTTTCCCTCTGCCAATAGTATCATTCCGTGTTTAGTGTATATTAAGCTACTCTGTACTTTAGTTTTAGTTTGTTTGAGATTGATAATGGTGTAACAACCGAAACTAGTATCTCACTGTTTTTCAAATAAATGTGGTTGTGACAACTTCAAGTCTTATTATTCATTATAGAACAAATTTAGTTGAAAAATGGGAGGTTAAACCAGAATCGTAAGCTACAAAAACTGGAACAGAATGGAGCACAGAAAAAAAAGGCTGAATATTCTCGCAGAAAATATTTGAGCATCTTGTCTTATCTTCATCCGTCAAAAATGCGTGTAAGTTTTTTGCCAGTAAACGTGACATTCTCTTCGATTTTTTGAGAGCTTATTAGCGACTATTTGAAAAATTGTATACTTTCCTTTGCTTCTGCAGTTTCAATTAATTAATTTTAATTATTCTTTTAATTTTTTTAATTCTTTATCTAGTTTTTTTCATTTATTGTTTAGTTTCATTTTCCAACCAAACAGGTTTTGCAACCTATGGAAATATTGAAATATCATTGTATTAGGCCTACCGTTTCACATTGTTGTATAGTGGAAATAAAAATTTGGATTTGAAAAAAAAATGAAAAACTTGTGGGTAAACAAAAAGGGCAAGGACAAGTTAAAAAAATGAACAGGAGTTACTTAGCTTCCTCCACCATGGGAGCTTTACGATAATAAAAAAATAATAATAATAATTGTTATAATTCAGCTGCTTAAGTTCCTAAACAGCATGCCATATGTCAATACATCCATATAGTTACATAAAAAAACTATAAAAATTAATAAATTTATTGTCGATATAAAAATTGCCCAGGGCAAGCACAACTTTGTCCACACCAATCTATAGGTTGACATACTTGTTTGAGATTGATAATGGTGTAACAACCGAAACTAGTATCTCACTGTTTCTAATAAATAATGTGGACAAATATTATAAGAAATTATAATATTATAATATTACAAGAGCAGTCTACCAGCCTGAAGGCCATGAAACATAAATACATTGAAGCTTCTTATTGAAGTGAACACCTTAATTTAAAAGTGAAACATCCTCCATTTCCATATTGAAGCTAAAATATGATGGCATAGATACCATACTTTGAAAAGGGGAAGAGACGGGTTTCAGTACTTTATGAGAATTTAAATATGAATATGTAAAATCATAAATAATAAAAACAAACTGAAGAGTAAACATAATATCACAATAAATTGAATTGAATTAAATTCTTAAAAATGGAATAAGGATGACTTGACAAAAGCAGCAGTAAAGGACAAGATGATTAATAAGCATGTTTGGGAGACTTTGTGGGAGATCTACATCATGATGAGTATGATGTCAACAGGCTGAAGTAAGAAGCTGTATATTTAAAATGTTTTTTTTTTAAATGGAAATAAAAATGGAAGAAACTGAAATAGATATTTATTTATTTATTGTGACAAATTTACAACGAATGTGAAGGCGCAACAGACTCAAGTCCAAAACTGCTCCCTGATATCAAATACGTCTAAAATTTAGGGGTTTTATTTTTAAATTAGCTTTCACTCTCATCTCAAGATTCAATTATCACTGTCTCAAGTACAGAGTGATCATCAAGTCGCGCGCATGTAAATTAACGTTTCTCTAATAGTGGTTTGTTGAATAAAATATGATGGTTTCTGCAAGATAGCATACCATGTAGTTACTGATAACATACCTAGACACCATTGAAATGGATACTGGCTACATCAAGTCTGTAGTATTGTTGAGTTTATGCTGTTTTGAGTTTACTACTGAGTTTGAGTTTGCTGTATGTTGAGTTTTGTTAACAAGTCGTTTTCTCAAGAGCAGAAAATAAAGCATGAAATTCATCATTCAGTACTGAGCGAAGCCGCCATTTTGAGCATTTGTCGTAAAAATTCCTGTAATTTGTGTATATTGTACTAATAATAATCAATGTTTGTAACTATATTTGGTTTACTTTTTTTACCAATCGATTACCTTCTGATGTACGGGAGTTCTTGATCATCATGTATGAAAGTATGTAATAAAGTACTTCATGAAGCGATTTTTGTCAAACTTTTATTCTAAGTAGTATAACAACTTTTCAACTCTAACTGACACTAACTTACCATTTAAATACCAATCAACAAGAGTGCAATCACAATTTTATTCACAGCTTGCAATGCTTTAACGCAGAACAAGGTTGAAGGACCAAGGTTATTGTCCTTATAAGTATTAGAAAGCCATACGCGCAGATATGACGGTCAAGATATTGATTCCAGTTGGAATTTATTAAGAAGTTCAATGGAATAAGTTTTGATAAATGTCGAATTGGTTGTATGAAATCAGTTGCTATGATCTTTTATGATACTATGATATTATGCTACTCTTCTGTGAAGTAAGTAAAATTCTTCGATGCTTTATTCCCTATTAATTGCAAATAAGTTAATATTTTATACTGTACAGTAATTCGTAACCTGATGTAAGCCTAAGAAAGTTTGATTTGAATATGAGAGATCCTAATGCGCAGTCTCTTCAAAATAGCTGGAGAATCGGGAATAATGAATGGATACGATTAAAAATGGTTCTGGCTTTTTATCAGCAGTAATAGAGTTCGAGTAAAAGAAAATACTTGAAGAGCTAATGGTTTTTAAGCTAATACAGTGCCAAAATCTTAAAAGGTTACTTATAAAAGAAAATTGTGTAAGATGTATTATTTTGAAGCCAAACTATAGAAGAGTGTTTATTCCTGACGTGTATTTTTTGTATTAGTGTTCATTACAGAATACCTGCACAAATACGTTATGCCACAACTCAAGATTAAAAAACACACGTTTGAACAGTTTTATTAGAAATTTCATTACTTTGGAATAGTGTTTAAACAACATAATAGGAGAAAACTCTATTCTTTGTATTTTATGAAATAACTAGAAAAAGCCAGGCTTTGTTCTGAAATTGAGGAAATAATGGATGCTAATAATAATCATCTACCTACTTATTTAAAATCTTCCTATAAACGTATTTGTAGGTTTAATTATCATATCATCATCAAAATCGTCATCATCATCATCATTGAACACTTTCGCTTGATTGCGCATTATTGTCAATTATAAGTAAGAAAAATGTATTAAAATTAAATTCCTTCAACGCGATTGCTATTCATGAAATTTTTTCTATTCCCACTTCTAAATTATTTTTCACCTCCATACAATAAATCCATTTATTTCTCCATTTTTTTAAACTAGTAGTTCTGTGATCAGTATCTCTCTCGCACAAGAATAAGGGTGCTTCGTCCTTGCAGAGAGGAACATACTCCATGTACTCAATGATAATCATCATCGCAAAACTAAACACAATCATCAGACCTAACCCCCTGATTCCATTTGTGTAGTCTATTTCATGTCTGTCTTCCACAAAAAGAAGCTCGGTTTTTCTTCACCTTTTAATAATTGTTATGGTTACAACTAAACATGTTACAACCTCCGTGATTCAACAACGATGCTATGTGTACAAGAGTACTTATACGATACTTATGTACACTACAAGATCATCATCAATTTTCCATATTTTCTAGTTCAGTGATCTCGCTCATTTTCTCTCTCTCTTGGAAGGAAAGAGAAAATAAATATGAAAGGTGACATCACTTTCAGTTAGTAGGGAGTGTCAAGATCTAATTATAGGCAGCTGACACCTTGACCCTTCAATCACATGTAAACATATACCTCTCACACCTACTCATTCTCTCACACTCTCTCTCTTGTTTATTTTTCTCTCTTGTTTCTCCTCCCTCTACCTTCTTTCCACATTAATTATCAATTAATAATTTTCCCCGATGATTTATTTGTGGAGCAGTTGCTTTCCATCAATACGAGGGAAGCAGGAATGTTCCACTGTTCCACACCCCATGAGTGAGATTTGAAATATATCTGTGAATCATCAACTCAGCAAGGCCAACGTCGAATTTATCTGAAGTTGAGGTGACGCATCTAAAGTAAAAGAATGCCAGATATTTAAAACGGAACCACCAGCGTTGAAGACTGAGTGGTCAATTTCCAATAACCGAAACAAGCAGCTCAGGGCACTTTCATTTTATATGAATCAATTTTATCAATTTTACAGTGCAGTGATAGAGTCATATGAATCTTATTACTGTATCTTTATTGAATAATGGTGGACTTACAATGTTGGGTGGGTTTCGAACCACCAGGAAGCGATTTTTACAACATAGAACAGTGTATTTTTGATATCTTAATCATTCAACAAAATTATTGTTTTATCATGTTGAATGTACTAAAGTAAAGTAAATGCGTATACCCTTACGGGTAGTTCCACCTCACCGCTTGAGCCATGTTATGAGAAACAAGGTGGACCTACAATTTTAGGTGAGTTCCGAACCACCGGGAAGTGATTTTACAGCAGAGAACAGATACTTTTTTGCTGGCCAATCCAATTGGTCACCCTTACATAAAGGGCCCAGAAGAGCATTGCTTACCTTATCTGATTGAACAGATACCTGCTACGGTTTGTGGCTATCTCTTCCCATTACATTAAATGTGTTTTAATGAAAATAAATATTAGTCACATAAGCTGTTAAATTACAGAATCCATTCTGGAGAACGGAAGGGAATTACAAATTACAAATTTCAATTTAAAATCATTATTAACTTGTAATAATTGTTATTTTTCAATGCATTTCTTTCAATTTTTTCTCTTATGTTTATTAATTTTGTTCATATTTTTTCCCACATATATTATAGTTACATTTTTGTGTTGACAGGGCAAGCATGGGATTTTATTGTGCTCTCATATGTATTCATGTCAAACAAATATTTAAATGCCAACAGTTCGCCAACTACCAGAGATATTGTAGTGCTCTTGAACCATTCGCACTCTAGTTTTCTGTTAATGTTTCAAAGAGGTGTTTCCATCTTCATTCAGATAATTACTAGGGCTTTAATTAGATGACTTGAAGCATGTTTATCAATTTGGCGCCGCATAAACAGTGAGTGAGAGGCCTACAACAGAGGCGGACAGAGGCCTTCGCCAAGTAGGTGAAGGGTGATCAAAAGTAAAAATAGACGAACTGCTGCTCTTTTACGAAATACTCTTCACTACCAACTTGGAATTCATACTCTTGAACTTGAGTTAAGACCGCGCCTTCTACTTGAGCTCCAGCTCTTGATTTATGGGCTATTACAATTAGTTCATACAATCTGTTTAGTGTACATTGGGTAATGAATAATTTAAATATAAGAGTAACATGAAAGTTTAAAAGATGTAAAAAGGACATTCACAAAAGTGACAGCTGTTATGACATGATGGATGTCTTTTTTTTGACACCATTGAATGAGTTTAAATGTCATTCGATGAGTTTTTGAAATAAATAGTTACTTGAGTAACTAGTGTGCGAAGTAGCACTTTGCTGCACGAGAGGAATGCATAACACACGAGCCGCAGACGAGGGTGAAATAGTTTCTCGAGTGCAGCAGATACTTTCAGCACGAGTTACACATTAAGCCGCGTCTCCACCAACCAAACATGCTCGGCGAACAGTGTTCGCTGGAATCAGCTGATGTCACCGAATATTTTTTGGAGTTGGTTTGGTGTGGACGCCTTCTCGAACATTATGATCGGTGTGGTGGGAACCTGTTGTTGGTCGTCACTGTTCGCTCACAGACCGAACATTTCAATTGAACTCACGAACATGCTCGGTGACCCATATGTTTAAAGTTTGACTATTTTTTGTATTCGCCAACAATGTTCGGCAGACATGTTCCGTTGGTGGAGACGCGGCTTTAGTTCTACAGTTGTTGCACCTGGAGTGCGTCAAAGTAATTGAGTGCAGAAATCAGCTGTTTTGGGTATTATAATGAGTTGGGTAACCGAAGGGAAATTATATTTTCATGTATTTCAACAATACTTCACGCCTTTATTTGTAACGGTGAAGGTGATATTGTGGAAGATTTCCCTAATGAATACTAAGACGAAGTTGTGACAACTTCGTCTTAGTACTCATAATACGCAACAAAATTAGGCGGCTTAAAGAAATTGTCGTATAGCACAAAACAGACTAGGCAACACGGCACGGGTAGTGTTGTCAATTCGTGCATAGAGGTTGGTGATTCTCTACTATCAGCTGCTGGCATGGTCACAAATCTGGCAACACCGTAATTTTTTAGAGCCGCATAATTTGACTATATAGACTTGATGATAAGGTAATGCCAACAAGTTACTTTGGCGACTTAATCTGACATAAATGTATTTTATTGGACGCCATATTTATGTTAGATGGAAATGAGTTCCTGAGCCATTCAACAATATTCTTGAAATTTAATTACATATTCATTAAACATCATACTAGGTCATCAAGTAGTGTCAAGCTACTCATACTAAACGTAGCGACTTAATCTGGCGACAGAGTGTGATAAGCTATAAAACAATGCTCAAGTCTGAGAAATTGACATTTGAATACTTTGAACATTTATTCTCATTATTCTGAAGTACATCAGAATTTATTTGTCAATGAAATATGATTCCAGATTTGAGAATCAAAATTTAACATGGAAAAATGATTATTTTCGATAGTTTTGGAATTCTGACAGAAGGTTATTATAATTTGTGTGTGCTTTTTAAAATTTGGTGTTTACGTCAGAATGGTTTTGTCAATGTAATATAATTTCAGATTCGAGAATCAAAATTTTACAAACTACAATGATTGTTTCATCATTTTTTGAATTTTTATAGTAGGCTATTATAATTTGTGGGTACTTTTTTAAATTTTGTGAGTATTTTTAAAATTTTCAAGTACAGAATTATGATTTTGGTGTGTTTTATATCTCGTTTTTGGCCTTGATGAACGCCAGAAAAATAAAAACTTGGAATGAATCTCTTGTGGAATTTTTGACGTACAACTCAACTTCATTTCAACTAGATTAATATAAGGCTACACAGAA